>CM040398.1:46644221-46809221 GCA_022702515.1 Ilyophis sp. 1 JC-2022 | reverse complement strand
CACTCTCACACATGCCCAAATGCATACACACGCACGCTCACACACTTTCGTCAGACACACACGCGCGCTCACACACTTTCGTCAGACACACACGCGCGCTCACACACTTTCGTCAGACACACACGCGCGCGCTCACTCACTCACACTTTCGTCAGAAACACACGCGCGCGCTCACACTTTCGTCAGACACACACGCGCGCGCTCACACTTTCGTCAGACACACGCGCGCGCTCACACTCTTTCGTCAGACACACACGCGCGCGCTCACTCACTCACACTTTCGTCAGAAACACGCGCGCGCTCACACTTTCGTCAGACACACACGCGCGCGCTCACACTTTCGTCAGACACACACGCGCGCGCTCACTCACTCTTTCGTCAGACACACACGCGCGCGCTCACACTTTCGTCAGAGACACACGCGCGCGCTCACTCACTCTTTCGTCAGACACACACACACGCGCTCACACTCTTTCGTCAGACACACACGCGCGCGCTCACACTCTTTCGTCAGACACACACTCGCGCGCTCACACTCTTTCGTCAGACACACACACGCGCGCTCACACTCTTTCGTCAGACACACGCGCGCTCACACTCTTTCGTCAGACACACGCGCGCGCGCTCACACTCTTTCGTCAGACACACACACGCGCGCTCACACTCTTTCGTCAGACACACGCGCGCGCGCTCACACTTTCGTCAGACACACGCGCGCGCTCACTCACTCTTTCGTCAGACACACACGCGCTCACACTCTTTCGTCAGACACACACGCGCGCGCTCACACTTTCGTCAGACACACACACACGCGCTCACACTCTTTCGTCAGACACACGCGCTGACACTTTCGTCAGACACACACGCGCGCGCTCACTCACTCTTTTGTCAGACACACACACACGCGCTCACACTCTTTCGTCACACACACGCGCGCGCTCACACTTTCATCAGACGCGCGCGCTCACACTTTCGTCAGACACACACGCGCGCGCTCACTCTTTCGTCAGACACACACACACGCGCTCACACACTTTCGTCAGACGCGCGCGCTCACACTTTCGTCAGACACACACACACGCGCTCACACTCTTTCGTCAGACGCACACACACGCGCTCACACTTTCGTCAGACGCGCACGCTCGCTCGCTCACACTCTTTTGTCAGATACACACGCGTGCGCGCTCACACCCTTTCGTGCTTGCGCCTTTTCCACAAGATGATTCCTCATGCTCCGGTATGACTGCGCACGTTGCAGCCCTTCGCTAACACTAGCACTTAATCTCCATGCGATTCTCTCCGGGAGCTGATGTGTCAGAACCAGCTGCTTTGGGAATTTGGGTAAAAGAGGTGTGGCGGCTTTCCTGAGCGCAGAACCTCCTTCACTGGCTTTAATGTGACAGTAGCAGTTCTGTAAAAACCGAGCGAGTCCTCACATTTCACTTCTACCTCCTCGTTCATAGGTACGGTTTACATAATATATCAAGTCTCAATCAGCCTAATGCATTTGCTGGGGGAAAAAAAACACAATTTAATATTGTGAGTCTTTTGAGTAAAATCCTTTAATGGACACTATCAGTGTCCTGCCGTAATGGCTCAGGCCAGAAGTACTCTTAATCTTATTTTCTCCCATTAAACTGTGTGGTAGCTTGGTTAAGATTTAGCTTCAGATCTAAAGATACCCCCCTTCCCAAAAGAAAGACAGGCCATGGTTGGGCCTCAAGACCTAAGCCACAGATATGTTTGTGTTCTTGACCAAAATAAATGCTTAGACCTTCACACATTCCACAGATATCAGGACCCAGATGTACAGTGAGCCGATTATGGGTATTTGGGGGGGTTGAGTATCCCAGCATGCCGAGGGGTGCCTGGCGGACCTGCGATGAGGCAGGTCACACCAGCGGTTTGGAGCGTCTCACTGAGGATGACATCAGAGCTGGGGGATGTTTTTTTTAACGTCGTAATGCACGGCCTGAATACAAGAGATTTGGTGGGACTGGGCCCAGTGTGGTTCTTTTCCTTCTGGTTTCTTGGAAATGCAACTACTTGAAGTCTAAATTTATTAATGAATGCAATGGCCTGGGGGGGGTTCCTGTTGTATCAGACCAGGAGAGAGAAGTCAGAGGGCTCTATAGTACAGTATCCGAATTGTGTGTGCCAACATGAGATCAAAAGGCACAGAAGTGCTGGTCTTCATGGCTCTGTCTGTAGGAAACCCTGAAGAGTACCAAACCCTCTGTGCTATGTAGTTATAGGTGAGGTCAGTTTTTCAGGAGCAGTTTTTTTCACCTGCATTTTTGCTTCTCCGTAAGAAGAGACTCATTGTTCTGCATGGTTGGAACAGACAAGTATCATTTCACTTTCTGTATACAGTATTTTTAAATCCCTGTGGGTCACATGCTTTGGAAAAACTGGTCACCCTAGTTATAGGGTATGCCCCTACCCAAATGCATATCTTAGCAGATATTCCTGCCATCCAAATACAGTTAAGCATGATATGTGCTCCTTACCTCTGGAAGAACAGCATAACACACCATAACACAGCCAAGTATAACAGGACACTGTCAAAAAGCTGGACGCTTTTTATTCTTTTCCACCCATAGTGTACTGTTCACAAACTCAGCCATTCACCCGCATGTATTTAGAGGAAATTCAAGCTTTGTTCCTGAAAAACCTTAACCGTCCAAAAAACTTCCAGTCTCCCAAGAGGAGTGGCTGCTACAGCCCTGGTGCTAACCGATGGGAAAGTCAAATATTTATCTGCGAAGCAGTTGTGCAATCATTTACATACAGAATCCCAGAAGTACTGCTACGCTGTACAAAGGCTGGTTTGAATTAAGACAAAACTAAAAACGTATTATGATCCGAATAGACCCTCCAAATTTGAAAAGGCCCATTATAAGAGACACTGAGTCACAGGTCAGCCTCATAAAAGGTTTACACACTTGTGATGATGCCTTCACTTTACAATTTCACACAAACACATACTCAAACACACACACTCTCACACTCGCACACACACTCACACATACTCAAACACACACACTCTCACACACACGCACTCTTCACATAAATACACACACACTTCACACAAGGCCTCTGCTCAACCTCAATACAGTGTTGAGTAATAGTCCAAATAGCAAATTATTTGATCAACGTGTAAGAAAGCATTGAAACAGACTAGACTAGATAACTGTGAAACTTTCAGTTTCCCGCACTCTTAACGTTATTTAAAGCCTGCTTCAATGACATTCAAGGGACAGGAAGAAAGAGAAACTCCTGCAAACTCGACTGTACGTCCATCTGCCGTGCGAAAGCTCACAAAAACCAGCACAAGGACAAATTTGTTATTCAGCGCCTCTGCTCAGCCTGACAAGTCTTGGCAATTAATATTCAGACACCAGACACTTCACCAACGCGTGAACGGGCAGCGTCTATAAAAAGAAGAACGCTGATATTTACAGCTCTCCGAGAGTCCTTGTTAACAGATTCCCTTCGCCAGCGGAGAGCGCACGGCGTACAGCGTACAGCTTCGTGTCAGACTATCCTTCTCATTAACCCCCGGCAAAACAAGGAATGCTCTAAAGGAAAAACCTCCGGGCTCACTCAAAATTCATTAACTTGTTCAATCAGGCGTTTGCTCTCTCCCAGTCAAGGGGGAGGAGTCTTCCGAGAGGCCTCCCTCGTTTAGAACGAAGGAGTTCGATTAAAAGAGGGAAGGCGGAAGATTGTATTAAAATTCAGATTTAGATTCAGTGCGAGATGCGGGCCCGATCGCGATCGTTGGTGCACATCCGCCCGCCCCGTAGATCTCGGAAACGAGCCGCGGCCTCCTTGTGGAAGTAACATGTGCCTGTGACCGCTTCGCTGACACCCATTCATTAATGTTTTATTCTTAGACAATATTGCTATCAAGTGCAGCGTTAAATTTGACATTTACAGCACATTGTTTTAGAAGACGCTCTATACCCAGAGCAATTACAATGTAAGAGCGGAAAACTACATCAACCCGAGTTCTAGAACATAGTTATATAAAATGAAGTCATTCGATTATTGCATTGTGTGCGTTTGCTCCACGATGAGTGATAATATGGGGAAGCACTTTCTGCTGTACAGATGAATTCAATCTCAGTTCAACACTGATGTTTTTCCATTGAATTACTGTACCAATAATCAGAGCTTAAACACATGGCACCATGGATAATTCTGGCATCTGCCAAGATCCTCATTGGCTATCCAAGGGCTGGGTTTTTCCCCCAGAAAAGACTCCAGTCTCCGGTTTGGCACCGTAGATCAGCGATGGGTTTTCAAAAGGCCCTCACAAAAGCCCAACCATACCATTGCAAACAATATGAATGATAACTGCAGGTTTTCTGCTCACTATCCCTTAAGCTCAAAACGTACGACCACACCAGTAACCATAAAAAAAAAAGATGGCTTTCTGAGCGTGTGTGCATTGTCCGGCCGCACCCCGGTCATGTGACCAGATAACGGTTATGAGGGATGAGTGAGAAAAATGGAGGGAAAGATTGCACGGTGAGAGGATGTACAACACAAACCTGCTAAATGATGACCTTGTCTCTGCAGTCCATATATATTCTATATGCGGGCCTGTGTGTATTTACAGCGATGACAAACAAAGTCTCACAGATTTACTGCTGCTGTTGATTTACAGTGCATCTGAACATCCCTGTCAGTGTGCTGCAATACCCATAACAATCAAGTAGCGCATGTAAGGCGTACAGGCATATCACGCATCTTTGTCACGAAAATAAGCATAACGCATGTGCCAAGCACAAAATAACTTAATGGATTCTTCTCTTTTTAGCCTGCCTAAATGATTCATTTCTGGTAAGCTTGAGTGCCATAAAACTACCCAGCTTGCATGTGAACAGTGAGGTTAACCCCCCCCCCCCCCCCCCCTCCCCTCCCCCTCACACACACACACTCCCTTTCACTCACTCCTTTCTTCTGAGGAGTGACATCCTTTAAAGGAAGGACCATTAAAAATGTCTGGTAAACAAGCAAGGACAATTAATCAACCTATTAAAGCAGTCACCTCAAAACTCCTGAGTTCAAACCCCACCCCTCTCACAGAACCAGTACTTGTGTGGGTGGTCTTAATTCAAGCCCCACCCCTCTCACAGAACCAGTACTTGTGTTGGGTGGGCTTGACAAGCTGGGGAAATTAGTTCACTTGCTCAACAAAACGGAGCCAAACACAATGCGCGGCAAGTGGGCGGATACGCGAGGCAGTGTCGGGATTGCACCCTTCAGACAAACAAGTCGGCCCTTAGATTTCACACCTTAAGGAGTCCACTCCTCTCCATTCAGAGAGAGAGAGAGAGAGAGAGACAGAAAGAGAGAGGCCAGGGGGGGCCCGCTCTCACAGGAACCTCCAGAACAGCAGGTCCGGTGTCAGCCTGTGTTTAATGACCTGGCCAGGGTGCTGACCCAACTGCGCCCGCCTCAAAAAAATGATCGCTTTCTTTACTCCGCAGTTTCACAAAATATGAATTATTCCACCAATTTTCCATGAGCAGAAACTGCAGCTGCAGCTTATGTTCCCTGAATATAAAATTTTGCATGGTGCAATACAGGCACACACTGCTCATACCACAACGATAACCACGACTGTTTATTCTGAAGATTGCCATTTATTGCCTATAACTGCTAACGTTTATCTCCTCCAAGCCGGACGCTGTCTGTACAAACATTCTCACGTTCTCTGCCAAATTGGTGGTAGATAAGACGGAGGAGGCCGCCCAGCTGTAGGCGGAGCTGGTCCTACCAGACCACACCTTCCTGCAGGGGCTTGAGATTTATCGCTCACCATTCACCACCCCCCAAATGAGCGCATCATCAGTATTGTGTTTGTTGACCGTATCGAGTTTACAAAGCCAGGGCTCCTCACCATCAGAGCCCCTCACTGAAAGACGTCAGGCGCTTTCTTTTATTTTGCGAATGACCATTGAAATAAACCTGAGCTCAGACTCGAATTTGACACAAGCATCATTAGCTTGGCCCCGCCCAGCACCGGCCAGTACCCGCCCCCTTCTCAAATCATTGAGTGTCTGTATCTGCCTTCAGGCAAGTTTAAGCTAAATCGACGCAGATGAAATGGAGGTCGCCACGGAGGATTCAAGCAATCAACTGCAGAACAGTTACCAGAAACTAATAATAAATGAAGCAATCTTAGTTTTAATATAACTTCATTTGGCACATCAATCAGGATTTTTTAAATAGAATGCTGACACACACACACACACACGGACGGACACACAAACACACACACACACGGACACACACACACACACACACACACACACACACACACAAAGGCTCTGGTGCCTGGTCCATAAGAGTCATCAGGCTAACGTAATTTCCCCTGTGCCCAGCATGCAGATCAGAATCAGGGCCGCATCTCATCACCCCGATGGCCCGACGCCACCTGGGTGGCGGGGACGGGGGGACGGGGGGACGGGGATGAGATAATGGCCTTTCAGCGCCTTTCTGGTGAGCGCGGTCCGCCCGGAGCGACCGTTAAATATGCGCCCCCCCCCCATCCCACCCCCCAGTCTCCCATTGTTTGCCCTCCTGGTTACAGCGGCATCAATTCCGCGGTGCCAGCCAAGCGTGGCTAACGGTCCGAGGGCCACAGTCTGCAGGCAAGTCCCCTCTCTCCCAGTCCCCCGGGGAGCAAGGGAACAAGGTTAGATTGAAAGGTAATGAGCCTATTAATTAGAGGGCTTTCAAAGGGAGTCGGCCCATCATAGCGTCCTCACACACATGCAGGGGCGCGCGTTTTTTCTCTCGCACATTCCCCCCCTCCCACTAACGACCACAAGCGAGAGAGACGCGCGGCGGAGAGACACCAGGTGTAAAAATCCAAAACCTGAGATTCGTCTTCCAATCAGCCCACTCAGGCAGACGTGTAATCAAAGCCGGAGATATTTTTTAAGTAATTATACAAATGTATGCGAGAGGGTAATTGATGTCACTCAGGAAAGATTAGAGGGCTGACGGAACGGAGTAACGCGGATATTTATAGACCGTCGCGCGGTGTGCCGAGACCCTCCTTAACACTGACGGGCTGGCGGTCTCTTTGGACGGCGGCCTTTGTCTGCCCTTAATTGAAGAAGGACTTAAATATCAGGGCTGCGCTTTTCGCTCGCGTCATACGGCCTGCAGATTTGTTTACACGCCGGGCTTCCCTCAGACAAAGCCGCGACAAAGTCTGATTTTATCGTCTCGGATTATAATTCCTTTTTTCTTTTAAGCGCCGTCGCACACAAACCCATGACTGCTCGCGTCATTGTGATTGAGTCGGGAAGCCTTGAGGACAGTGCCATTCTGGATTTACATATGGCATTGAGGTTTTGCAAGGCGCAAATAAAATGGCTGCCATAAAACTGTCTAGAGAGCTGGAAATTATCCATCTGGCTACAGTACATAAAGGTGCCAAAGATGCTTCCAAGGGTACAAAGATGGGCAGTTATAGCGCTACAGTCCCAGTGGTTATGGGGAGTATTGCAACTAGTTAAAAAAATAAAAATAAAAATAAAAAGAATAATAGAAATTCTCCATTGAAGCCCATTATTATGTACAAGGTTACACTGGTGGTGTGACAACATGTTTAGGGTCTACGGTATCTGGTTCTCTCATGGACTCAGCTGAAGGGTGCCTGGCCTTATAGCCCTACGCAGATTTTATTTAGTGGGGCAACTACTCCTTTGATGTCAAAAATGATTTTGTAAAGCAAATTATAAATAAAAAATATTTCGATATGACTATTACTGTTCTTACTATTAATGTAAATAAATATAAACATCAGGAGCCGTTATTAGCAGTTAAAACTGAACATCACGGTGTAGTCAGTCACATCGTTGTTCCTTACAAACGTTTATGGTCTTAAATTTCCAATCAGTATTGAGTTTCTGAAAGTGGACAAAAGGCGAGTAAGTGAGCCGATGTGTAAACCCACTGCAGCAGTGGACTGCAGAGCCGTCCCCGGCTTTATTTCTGTCCCTTTCACACGGGATGGTGATCTGGGGAAAACGAGCATGTTCCCATTAATACACACTGCACACGGTGATCAGAGAAGCACCACACTGCTTCCTCGCTAATTCTGATAGCACACTGCAATCAGATGAGCACGAGGCTGTCAGACAGACATAATAAGGAGAGGATATTGCATAAATACATAACTGATTTTCTTTTTAAAATCATTTGGAAGGTTTCATCTATCTGTCACCTCGTGACACGCAATTTGGAAAATTTGCCTTGAGCATTGAAAGGCGTTTGGATATAATAATCTCTGGTGTTAGACTGCTCATGTGGAATGAGTAACTCACAGGCTGAGGGTAGGCTCTTGTCGAACCACTTCCACCCGGAAACCTACTATCTGTATTAGTGTCATGCGTGTTTTAGTGGTCCTGTACTAGCGGGGTGTCTCTGAGGAAGGCGAGGAGAACAGACACCGAATTTTGGGGACACGTCAGCTTTACAGAAAAATGAAAAGGCGGAAGTTGTTCGCCAAGCAAACCCCCTCCCCCACAAAAAATAGTACAATATTATTTCCAGATGGAAGATGGAAACGTTTGCTGGACAATGAAAGCGATGAGCTTAGACATACTTCAGTTCTGAATCACATACCAAAGCAATGGTTATTTCCATCTCCCAAGTCCCCAGCGATGACATTAAAACTATCGCAGCTCAACAGATGAGTCCGGCTTGTACGCGTATGTGATTGAGCGTGGCCTCCTGTCAAGTCCTCATGGAACCATGCTTTACCTCCTCACAGCGAGGCTCCTTCACCGTGACCCCACCACCACCAACACCATCCCCCCCCCCCCCCCCCCCCCCCCCCCCCCCCCCTGGGAGGACTATGGTGGGCGGAAGTATCCATCGCGTCGACTTTTTTTTTTGGCCTTTAAAAAAAAAAAAAAACCACAGAGAGGAACAGCGTCAAGTCGAAAAGCCCAAGCTATTTTTGATGTGGAAATGTGTGGGGGGGGGGGGGGGGGGGGGGGGGGGGGACAGAACAGGACCCAGCTTGCTAGATCAGGTCTAGGTAGGTATGAGTTACCTTAACCGCCACAGATTTAACAATGGATGAGAACAGAATCTTTCAGAAGAAAGGTTTTGGTTCATAAGAGGGATTGTAGAACATTTAAGATTATAGAAGGGCGTGGGGATGCCATACCTTGAGTCATGCAATATCTCAATATCTCCCATTTTAAAACAAAGTAAAACTGTCCAAATTAGACATTTCTGCTGGAAATGTGCAGCAATATATTGTGTTGCGGAAGACGTTGGCAGATTTTCAGAAGGAAACCACAAAAGACCGATTGCAAAAACATTAGCTAAAGCTATTTTGTATTAAAAAAAATAATAATAATGAAACTGGAAAGATGGCTGGTTAATGGCAATGTTGGTATCTATTGCAATAATGGCCACCACCCAAACAAAAACCACAATATTTCTGTTATGCTGGTTTTCCCACTGAGACGATGTTAATTTATTACAGCAAAAACATTTAATGCCACATTCTATTGTAAAGAGAACCTTTAGTGGTAAATTGGATATTAAATGACAGCATTGTTTAAAGAAATTCCATTACAGTATCTGGAGGAGTTTATGGTCTTCAAAAGGGGGATTTCTAAATAAGTCAATTTATGTTACATTTAAATGTAATTCAATTCTAATATTTCACGGTTTTTCCAAAGGCAGGTGGACGGACAGAAGACACCAGTTGAAGAAAAACGAAAATAAGTGATGAAAAAAAAAAAAAACACAATAAAACTGAAAGCTCCTGTCCAAAAAAATGCAGAGTTCCTCTTTGCTTACACATGCATATATCTGCTGTCAGGCTTCAGCGTGTTCAGGGTCAGTTACTGGCACTATAACTCAGCCATGTACACTTGAAGGTTACAGCTCATGATTGCTTCCTTCAGGGTCAAAAAATGTATCACTGTTGCAAAGTTCAGTATGTCACATTTTCTTCAGCATAAAGTGCTGCTGTCCAGTCAGAAGGAATTGACAACAAATGTACTGAAATTGGAATACAGGCACGCACTGTATTTGATCACGGGGATGTCAGTGATATTTGTGATGTTTTCTTCCGTAAACATTTTGGTGATATGTGCCGTAGTAGCATGTCATTCTTTTGTAAATACAATGCAATGTGATTTTCCAGGGTGTGTGTTTGTGTTTGTGTGTGTGTGTGCTACGCAAATAGTCACTGTGTATTAGTGTTTTTGTGATGCTTTCCATGCAAAAATACTCAGTGAGCTCCATATACCAATATTCCCATACCCAGAGAGCCTGTCTTTGGGAAGTATTGATTGTTTAAGAATTAGGTTTGTGTAGTTGATTTAGAGTGCAATCCTGTTACATATCACACTGAGTATTTTTTTCCCCCTTTTATTGTTTGACTGAATGGAAACTGTTTTTAGTTTTATTTCATGATAGTTTCATTTGGTTCTGCTAAATAGTCTAATATTAGTAACTATAACTGAATTAAAAAATTATAATATAATCATTGCCATCATTATTATCATCATCATCATCATCATTCCATGTTCTTACACAGAAGTGTTACCTGAGTAATTGGTTAAATATCTAGTGTGTTCTGTTAATATAGTCAGCTTGTTTAATTCAGTAGTGGTTCAACTAATGTTATTGACAAGATCTGTTCTGTGGCAAAATATTGTTAAAGGGTAATTTTATGTTTGACTTGTAGAAAAGTAGCTCTCCTCCTGATTAAAAAGAGCTCTCAGCCACCTGAAATGAGAGCAGAGATATAGCCCCAAACTACTGCGCATGTACCATGGAACCTGGTTTATAATAAACTACAACGACCAAGGCGCTTACAGTTCAGACAACAGGTTGCCACGCCCACTGAATGACGTTACCGAAGCGGAGGCCGAGGGGCGGGGCATTTTACTGCTAGTCCTGCTGCTAGTGCCTGCCTGCAGTGCAGTGTCTCTTCGAGACTAGAGGCCCCGTAACTCGCTGGCAAGTTAACCACTAATGTAACAGTTATACTGAAAAAAATACCACCACCATTAGTCTCAAGAAAAGCGGGGGAAATACGGCCATTAATTTAGGAAAACTTGCTTTTGTATTGGCCAACATGCCGATGCAGAATGATAAATACATACAATTAAAAGTTTAAACATCGTAGGTGTTAGCTGTTTTAGCCATGTTTGCTAGCAAAGCCAAAACTTTCCCTGTTGTGCAACTCGAACACAGTGATGTCGGTAATAACACAGAAACTACGTGTTTACCACCTCCGATATCTGACCTCCTGCCATAAACAAATGCAGGGTTAGCTACTATAGCCTATTGCATGGCAAATAAATTAGAAAAACAATTTTTTTTACGCCAAGAAACCTGTGGCTAACAAGAGCTAACGACAATAGCTTAGAAAATTACATCGTTAAAATCGCTTCTGTAATCGAATGCTCTATTTTGTAATGTAGAGCATTGTAATGTAATGGAGTCTACTTTTCATGGTCATGGATCATAATGTAATGTTAGTTGACGTGGTTCCCTGCCGGGTGATTCAATAAGGCAGAGCAGATGTCAGGCAATACCGAAGGCCACTCCACTCTGTAACCGATAGCACTCGAGTCCTGTTTGGTTTAGTTTGCCAAAACATCTTTAGGAAATAATGTAGCCTATCAATGTAATTTTCTGACATTATAATAAAATAGCAATGATAGCTAGCTTGATCTACAATGTGTCCCTACTCAGAACAAGTGACAGACAGAACATTTCTTCCCTCGTCGGCTCCGCCTACATGCCTATGTAATTTACACGCCTACTTGGCGCCACTGTAGTCTTTCAAAAACGAGGAAGTGGTAGAGGCTTATGTCAAAATGATGTATACCTCTACCGAATTTTCAACGTTATATTCAAATATCTCAGTAAAGAATTTTGTTTTGTTTGACCAGCCACAGAGACTTAATTAGTTGTGCCTTGATCTGTTAAATAAGGTTAATGTCGTTTTTGGGTGGAATTACCCTTTAATAACCACTTTCTGAACAAAGTAGCTCAAAGCCTTAAAACAATATATTCTCATTTCAAAATCACACCACTGACATCAGACACATTGAGACCTGCCTTGCTTTGCTAATACAGATGCTGTCAGGAGAGAAGAACATTTTTACACTCTGCTACCCCATATAGTCTCTGACAGCTATTCTTGCGCCCCACTTTTCATCCGTGTGTCAGTCAGGAAACACTGTTGTGGAGACCTCAGGCTATTTCGCTTCCTTTTATACCCAACTGTCCAGGGCCTCTCCCAGGAGGAGGAGAGCTATAATCCCACCCTGCAGCTGGCTCCCTGTACCCCATACCCGATAGCCGACACACTGCACCCCCGCATCACACACCCCATATCCCGTACCCCACACTACAAGCCACATACCCCACATAATGCACTGCAAGACCCATTATAAACACAGTACATACACGCAACTCACACAGTTCACCCCCTCACCATTCCCTGGAAAATGTATTAAATGCCTAAGATTTTATTTGAGACTGAGCAGGTTCCTGTTTTAAATGTAGACGTTGCAAGGTGATGGGACAGTTAAATTACAACACTTAAAACATTAAAAGACATAAAAATGCTAAAAGGCCAGTGGTTTCTTGTGAAACCTGTTCATATACGTAAACTGATCTGGACCAAAACTTGACTTGGGAGGAAATCCTCAAATTTTGGGTTTAATATTATCAGACGGTGACCCCAAGTTGCCTTTAAGAAGTCGGTTTTATGCCTGATCAACAATTTAGTGATCGTAAATCTTGTCTCTCAAAGTTGTTTAATGTGTATTTTCACTTGTAGATAAAAGCAAGCTGTATTAAGACCCGCTGGCCCGTAACATAATTGTGGCTCAAACAAAGACCCTCTGAGAAACATTTCCCATACGGGTCTGGTCTCTGGTGGGCAGAGAGCACTAACCCATACGGGTCTGGTCTCTGGTGGGCAGAGAGCACTAACCCATACGGGTCTGGTCTCTGGTGGGCAGAGAGCACTAACCCATATGGGTCTGGTCTCTGGTGGGCAGAGAGCACTAACCCATATCACATATCACACGTTTACACACATACAAAAATTAGGACCAGCTTATGAAAGCAAAAAAAAAACAAAAAAAAAGAGCGAGAGAGATTGGGAAAACCTTCACAGACGACTGTAGGAACCTGGAGGCTACATAAAATAATTTGAAACCAGAGGGATCTGATCCTTGCCTTCACTTTGGACCCACGAGCACCATATACGGACACACATGACACAAACGGGAGTTAGAAAATCTCTCCATTACCAACGCCGCACTACACATGCTAAATTGATTTAGTGTGTATTTGACATGTAATAAATTCGAGCACTCTAAGAGAAACGTGTCTGGCGGGAGGGAGTGATAGTTCTTAAAGACCACAAGGTTTTCATTGCAGCTACAAAGCTAAACATTAGTTTCCCATGTAACGTGTTTTCTCAATATAGTTGAGGAACAGACACACACAAGGATTTAAATCATAGAATTTTTACCAGGTCTTTTCAGGATACAGCAGTCATTAGTTTTACATAATGTATACACACGAGGCCAAGAGATTCCAGTTTCCAGTTCACATTTTCCAAACAATTTAACCAAAAATAATTCCTTAGAAGAACTGGATTTGTGTTATGTGAAACCACAAGACTGGATGCTGTCTGTTAAGAAATATCCCCATTTGCCAGCAGGTATAGTTAAGGACTGGATTGAAAAGCCAACCCTTCAAACAGCTGTCATACAAAACCCATCCATTTTAGTCGAAGACTGACAGATTCACCTGCTAATAGCAGACTCACACAATGCCGTACATTCAAGATAAGTAATAGAAAGTGTCTTCTAATCCAAACGCAGACAAATCATTTGTTGTTTTAGAGCCAGGGGTCCTATCCCTGTGTCCACATTGCAGGTTGAATGAGTTTAAATTTCTGACCATGTTTCTACGCACACAGACGGTAAGAGTGGCTCACATCGGTGGGTTTCTCAGTAGCACCCACTCCAGGAAATGAAAATAAACCAAGAGACGGAATGTCGTACAGGGTCACACCTGGGACAAATTTCCTCTCCTGGCCTCAGTGTCATAAGGAGCCCTTTAGGGCAGCGATGACACTGTGTAGGGTCCCACTCTGGAATGTCATTCTGTGTCTGCGAGGGTAAGGCTAGCAATAAGCCCAAAAGACGGACAATCTCTTGACGATTGGTCTGAAAATGGACGAAATTACTTTAAAAATCTATTTGAGCTATGCAATAGATGTCTGTCCAAGAACAGAATATGCTGGTCGGTTTCCTCATGTCAACAACGCATCAGTCCATCTAGTGGATAATTTTTATTTTCCTCACGCATCAGAACAATCACTTATAAATCTGTCTATTGTGTGTTTGCGTCCCAGCTGAGCAATGCAAGTAGAATCAATTTACGCGGTGACAGGTAAGCGGTCAAATCAATGTACGCGGTGACAGGTAAGGCTGACTAGATTAATGCATTGTTATTAATTCACACTATTAATTCTATTGTGAAGACCGAACCCACCGACCAGGGAATCACCTACTTTGCAGGCATGCTCATTCCGCTGGGAATGGGCGGGTCAGGAAACCTAAGCAAGCAAACGTCTCTGGCTGCTGGTGTGAGCACAATGCGCGAGAGGGCTTCAGCGAATACGCCGTTGGACCGTCTTCCTCCGAGGGGTCAGAGTGTGAAAACATTGCACTGTTTTCTTAAGAATTTACCGAGTATCCGCGCATGCCGATGCGTCTCCGGGACGAGACGGGGCTGCAAACGGACAGAGAGCCGCGCCATCTTGCCCTCGGGAAGATATCGCGCTTACAGGCACATTTGGAAGGCATTAAACGAAAAAGTAATAGATCTTCACTGCGAAACAAAAACACGAAATCCAAATATTTTAGATAACTGTCGGATAACGTCGACCCAGGAGTGCCATGTGGGGGAATCTCTGTCTGTTTATTTTGTGGGGAGCGGAGAAATGTAATTTATAGCGCTAATATTGTGAAAATTCGCAGCAGGTTGACATAGGTGCTGAGAGGGTTTCCGCAACACTCTGATGTGTCTATGAACCTGTGGGGATCTGTCTATATTTAGGGATTATTGAACTGTCAGGATATGGACTAACCCTGGCCTCCCAGAGGTAATGTCTGTATAAGCATAACATAACTGGACTGAAAAATTCAACGCTAAAGCAATGTGATAAAAAAACAAACACTGAAGCAATGTAATGAAAATATCAACAATAAAGTAGCATACTATACTAATTACTCTTTCTCTCTCTCAGTCACACACACACACACACACACACACACCTTTAGAAAGTGAAGTTTGACAGAGGTGAATTTGCTGAAAGCATTGTGGAACTTCCATTATGTATGCGGTTTCACACCAGAAGACTACAACCAGGCTCCCACAGAGTCTGAGGAGGGACCTTTCATACGTGGCTTTCACTGCAATCTCGATCCGAAGCCGTCAGGCTTGTCCACGCACCACAGTGTGGCGCCTTAGCCGAATGAGCCACCCAGCGGCCCCCTATCGCTTTTCAATAAAGGAAAACAACCTCTTGGAGCTTTTGAAAAATGCTATTTATAATTGTCTAAGTTGTTATTTCCCCCTTTGTGACCCCCCTGTGCCACACTTTTGTGCTCAAACTGGCAGTGGTAATGTTTGCACAATCGACAGACTGCGTATCATCAGAACATTAATGATCATATTTGGGCCCACAGATAAACGTTTATTGTATTAGCCAAACATTTCTCGATGGTTAGACATAAGATAAAATATGCTCTGCATGTCCTCAGAAAATTTGACAGTGATTACAGTATAAAAATCATGGCTTGATACCAAAAGAGTCTGTACGTCATCCCGGAGCCACTCTTTATAGAAAGTGTCAAATAGTATGGACTGATGTTTTCTGGACTGCAGTTCTATGTGAATCCATTCTATGGTAAAGACGCCTTGACAAACTTGACCATAATGTCTGAGAAATTACATTTACTTTGTACTTCTCACAGCAAAAGTGTGCGTTTCTCTTCTTGTTCAAAGACTGAGAACAATTTCAAGTCCAACTCTAAACCTCCTTAATTTACATACTTTAAGTTTCCACTCTTATTTTGCCAAGTAGAAAAACGAAAAGATGTTTTGGTTTTCTGACCAATTGGAAGCTGGTAAAATGTTCCCTCTGTTCCACACATCTCAACCCGGCAGCCGTATGTCACAGATCTAAAATGGAACCTGCAGGCCGGCGTGTTTCTGACTTTACTCGCACTGTCCCCGAGTCCTGGGTCGTGTTACGTCACGTCCTCTGCTCTGCAAACGCTCCCAAAAAATGCTGGCCCCGCTCCCGTCCTCCGAGACGCACCGCGTCCAACCTGTCTCGGGCACTCAGGGCAGGCCGCAGGGCGGGAGACGGAGCCCTCGTGAATCAATTTCAATGTTTTAACGAGGGTGAAAGAGAGAAGAAAAACCGAGAGCCCTTTCAGGCTCCTATTCATCACGGCCGAGAGGACTAGCCGATTATTTGCGAAAGAAAAATCCCTTTAAAGAAAAATGAAATATCCTTTTTTTTCCTGTAACACTGGCTGTGACATCAGAGGCTGCGGTTTTGTGGCAAGAAGAAAAAGAGAGAAAAAAAATGAAATCGAGCAGAGGGTGTGGAGGGGCAGAGGGGAGCGAGCGGAAATGTAATTGAAATGTGTGAAAAAATGGAGAAAGAAAACAACGGAATAATTTTTTTTGACAATGTGACATTCGTGGGTTCTTTCAAGCGCATACAAATGCATTTGACTACACAATCCAAATAGTTTTTGCCATTTACATTTGTGTGTAAAGTATAAAATATATGTGCCCTATATATTTAAGGCAACATACTGCAGCATACCATACATATATAGGCTATAGACGTCTTATGTGCCTTGTTGTGTCGTCAATATATTTAAGGCAACATAATGCCAAGAATGTTGATTTTGCATGTTTTGTGTTTACGTACTTTTGACGGCCGTTACATGGCGATGACCGTCTTCATGTTTGAATTGTAGGTAATGTGCATGATGGATTCTTCTCCGGTTCCCTTTTTTTCTTTTTTTGTTTGAGTCATAATCTATGAGGACTGCTTAGTGTCTAAATAATGAAAAATTCCATGACACATCCTTATCTGCCAAATGGAAAATCACATTATCTTCAAAAGGCCTCTAAGCCTACATGTTCTGGCTTCCTCTGAAATTTCCACTGGAAAAAAAAAAAAAGAGAAAATCATAATTCTGTGAAGCGCTTAAAATTCAGTCTTAATGTTTTCGGGGGTGTTAAATGCAAATTCTGAGGTCATACAGAAGTTAACGTGGGGGGGAAAAAACTTAAATTAGAAAGCTCTCAGAAGTTCTGCACTAAAGGCTGCATTCTGTCAGTACATAATGAAATAATAGTTCTGCAATAAAATGAATGTTTACCTCTTATCCTGTTTTAAACACCAAAAGAAATGGAACAGCTATTTATATACGGTATGAACCATGTTATGGGCCTAAAATCTGAGTAGGACTGCAGATCTGGGAACGGTTTTGTTTTAGCTCATTACGGATGAGGTGAGGATATGGAGAGAAGAAACCTGATCTAAGATCAGTGCTCCTATGCTCTGAGAAGCTTTATAAGGTATAGCGCTTACCTTTCTGCAGCTCTCCGATCAGCAGCTTTGAAGTTAATGAACATTCATGTACACACAAAGCTACGTTACAAAAACAGCCCCTCCTGTTTTGTATCTTTAAGTGTTTTTAATCAGAATTTCCAGGTAACTTAAAATAAATGTCCATGCATTTGTAGGAGGGGCATACATTCAGGATGAAAAATCTGCCAAAACAGAATATGCAGTGTTAGGAGAACATGGCCATTTGTACTTGGAGCGAATTGTTAACGCGGTTCTCAGCCCCCACGGTTTAATAAAAATAAATAAAATACTTCAGGTTTGGTACAGAGTTTGTGTAAGCCTTGTGGTGCCGGTATAGGCCGTGCTGACAGAATGCAGGCTTGTGAGAGAGACACTGTGTTGAGTAAGCCTTGTGGTGCCGGTATAGGCCGTGCTGACAGAATGCAGGCTTGTGAGAGAGACAGACTGTGTTGTGTAAGCCTTGTGGTGCCGGTATAAGTTGTGCTGTGCAGAACACAGACCTATGGGAAAGGGAGAAACCAGCTGAAACATGTGGAAGAACACCCAGCGCGGTGGCGTTGCGTTTCTCATTGAGATTACATCTAGCATTGAGCCCAGGATAAGGCATTCAAACTTCTTCGCCGTTCAAATGACACGCTTGGAGAAATACAAATGGGAGTGACTGAGCGCCAAGATGCTAGTGATATGCTTGCCCTCGAGAGAAACCCAACTAATTTTGCTGGATGTTCAGCAAGCTTCCCTTTTCATTAGCCCTTTAGGGCTCTGGGAGATGGGCAGAAAAATAAGAACTATGATAACTCCTTATGTCTACATTAGTTATGACAGAAATAGTGCCCACCTTCAGTTTCATCAGTGCCTTTCTCAGCCTTCATCAGGAGAACAATTAAAACTAGGCCGGGAATGAAATTGAAAAATCGGCATTTAAAATTATGAAATGTAAACCTGTATCTTTATCCGTTTCACAAACTTTTCTGATAGACTTGGGAGTTCAACCCACCGAGTATTTACAACGGTGTGTATCGGGTTCCAACCCTTCACAGAAAATAGGGCCACTAATTTCCTCAATTAGAAAATCGTCATTCTGTTCCGTAACAATCTTGGTGATCATTGTTTTAATAGCCCAGATAATCTTGAAAGGAGAAGACGATGCGCCGCACGAACAAGAACATAATGAATTACTTTGCCGTCTGAAGATCTGCCGGAAAGATATGAGATTACGAGGGTATCGCTCCCAAAACAAATTGCTTGCAGATGACACTCCGGCTACAGAGGAGCAGAGGATTTGACCACAGAAAACGGAGGCGCTTCGCGGTAAAGGCACCGTCCCCTGGAACTCGAGGAGTCCGTCGCCGCGAGGCACTGGGTACCGACTGCAGCTGTGTCGGTCAGGTACACTCGGAGAAACGTAAACCGCATGCCCAGATTTGCAACCAATCGCCATAAACCAATCAGCTGTCAGAACAGAAAATAAGACAGTCGGCTTTTACGACGTATTTTCCAACAAGTTATCTTTGCAGCGAGTTCTGCTGAATTGATCTCAAGCGACCACGTATAATTCCACGTAGGAAGACGAAGGCAGCGACTGAAATTCGCTTCAGACGATCGTTTTGCATGAAATAGAGCTGTCGTTTTTAATCATGAACCGTAAGAAAGGGAAAGCGTGAAATGTGAAAGAAGCGCGGAGGTCGAAGAGTTGTGCTAAATTTGGGTCAGCGACGGGGGATTTGCCGTTTGTTGGCAGCATTATGAAACGCAGCAGAAAGGATCAGAGAGAGGAGGGAAGCTGACGAGGCTGCCACTTGAACGTTTCATCTCACGCAGGGCCATGTAGCTCCATAAAACAGGAGACCGAAACACTGCAGTGTGTCTGCGCACGAAGCAAACAGATACTCTATTTTTGCACGCGCCATGATAGAGGCACAGAAAGCTCGAGCATAGGGTGGGAGGGCTAGTGTCAACCGTTTCACAGTTGTGGGACCTATAATGTTAGCACACCATAGTGCGTACACACAAGAATGTTATTATAAGAGCCATTCATTAACTGAACCAAGAACGGAGAAGATGGATACCAAAAATCCGAAATAAATATTTTTAATATTTTTTGTCTGTGAGACTTTGCTGGTAACATGTATAAAACATAAGACACATATGGATTTTATATTTCCAGTGACGGAAGCAGCGTAGGAGTTAAGATAACACAGCAAATACTGCATTTTATTCCACATATATCATCCTCTGTCTGGAAACCGCATGACCTTGTCACAAAATTGATTCTCTCGAAACAAATTCCCAGGGTCCAAGTAAAACTGTGCAGGGTCTAAGTGCCAGCTTACTTGTCACTTTAGTACTTTTTCATAAGTGTCCCATAAATTGAGTTTAAATGTTCTAAAAACAAATATATATAAATATTAAAATAAATAAATAAAATAGTTTTGAACACTTATGACAGGCCAGTGTGTCCTAAACTGTTACTGTATTGTAAATACTGTGAGGTGGATAAATATGGTGATGAATGTATTTACATCACATTTCAGCATTTAGCAAATATGCTAACCCAGATGCTCATTTGTTTATTTATTTTAAAAACAATACATTTATATAGGCTGGATATTTTCCTGAAACAATGTGAGTTTAGGACATTTGTTAATGGGCACAATGGCAGCATCCCAGCTGGAAATCACAACCACAATCCATTTCCGAGCCATTATACTAAACTCCCCACTTTGTTTATTATTGAGTGTATTTATTATGTATAGATGTTTAGACTTGTGGATACTGTGTTTAATTGAGCACTTGTTTTACACATTACTCATTCAATGAGCCTCTTACACAGCCAATATTTTCCAGATTACTCATTCATATCGTGGAGTTATATTCAGAGGTGAAATATTGCACCAGGAGTCATACAATCTGGATTGAAACCTGCAACCTCCTAATGGCTCATTATTAGTCCTTTGTCCCCCAGTAGAGCATGCCCGTGACCCATGACCCATGAGCCAAGTTTGATTACAACAACCAAATTCAAGTTAATAATTACAAGTTTAGTTCACAGTTTGATTCTTGCATGAAAAGTTTATTTATATATTTTTTCCATTCAAAAAAAAAAAAGGGCTGTGAATTAATAAGTGAATCTCGATATTGGTCATACGCTAATACAATGCAGACAGCCTTGAGCAAAAATATGAGAGATTTTGATGTTTATAATAATAATTTACCCTCAATGTTAATGAGCATCAGTCGTCCACTGAGCTGAAAATGCGTTGGAATTTTCAACGCGTGGAAATGGAGCTTTAATTATGTTTAATTTCCCCAGTCAATAAATAAATAAACAAATAACAGGACTACAACCCACACAATAGAGTGGTTTCCAGCAATGCCAATGTTTGGAGAGCAGCAAAAAAAACTAAATAAATATATGTCAATTAATTTTGGCAAATAGAAAGTACAGAATGATCTTTAGCTGCTTTAGATTTAGAATAATTGTCATCGATGCCAATGTTCAGTCTGTTGGAATCATCAGCATTCTGGCAGCATCGAGCCGTCTGAAACAAAAGCCGTATTGTTCTGCATGACTTCATGGAATATATGAAAAAGTGGAAAAGATTATTCATTGAAGCAAATATGAATGAAAATATTTCAGAACTTCAGATAAACTACTAGGAACAGATGAAAACCTAAAGTAAATATAATTCTGATCAAAAACACATGCATATTTAATTATAGCCATACAATTAATATAATTTTTAACCATGAATAAAATGTGTTTATACATACAGGCTTTAAATGATCCAGTTTAAATCATTTCTACACTCGCACATCTAAATATTAAAATAATATAAGTGGAAAAAAAATACCACTACATACAGTTGAAAATGTTATAGTTAATTGTGAAATATACTCAAATATGTAATTATATTATTTGGAGGGGTAGCAAAGGATTATATTAAAACTGTTCCACACAAATGAAAACCCATAGATAAAACAAAATATTAAAAGTACATTTATTTTTATAACAAATTGCTCATTCATAAAATGTCCTTTTTCACAGCACCCACAACAGTTTAAAAGTTTACCCGTAGCAAATATAACTTAGCAAATATAATTAGTCTCATATAAACAAACAAAAAAAGCCTAAAACAAGCAAAGAACCAGGGTCTTCCGTCTGAGAGACCACCATGAACGGCCTCTTTCTTTCATATGGGAAGAATCCCTTCTTCCACCTCTTCGGGCTAGCCGTTAAGCTTCCCAACCTCTTTACCTCCAAAAACACGTTGTCCATCATATTTGGTGACCAGGCAGGAGGGCCGCGGCAGTCACGTTCCATAACAATGACATTATCCCCTCGGCCTCGCCGATACCCAAAATCTGTCACGCGGGCTCTCGTTAGCAGATGGGATCCAGGAATTGAAATCCGAGTCTTCCTCGGAACAGAAAGGCCCGGAAATGAACCCGCAGAGTGCCTCGCGGAGGTATTATTGGAAACCTTCCAAAATGTTCTCGCCCACATGACTAGCGACGGTACACCAATACAATCTGAGAGGCAGTAACTCAGCGAAGGAGACGTGATGCAGGTCGTAGCTCTCAGTGGACTCGATTATGTGTGCAATGTGATTTCCCTGCCACATGTCTATAGCCCATGCATGGCTTTATTCAGATAAAGGAATTACAGTAGTTTGTGTTGACAAAGGTGGCAAGTTTTGTTTGCGTAGCATATTTTCACATCATATCCAGTAAAGAAAACTTTGTGGTTATAGATTGTTATTTTCAAAATTATTTCTTTAAGGGGGTTAGAAGTGCAAGTTACTCCCATCATTTTGGGAAATAATTATTACAGAAATCTGGAAAATTTATTTCCATTAAAGCATTCATGAAGGAGATATATAAATATATTATGTTAAAAAACACCATAAAAACAGAGAAAACCACACACATGCAAAGTGAAATTAATTGAATTGCTTTCATTGTGAACTCAGTCAGCACAAAATCTGATTGCAGTGTTTTCCGTGTACAAAGTTGTTGGATTAATGCAATGGCAACATTTAAAAAATGTACAATTTCTGGGGGAAAAAAAATTGCATTTGCACCCACCAAAAAAAATAAGTTAATAAATAAACAAGACCACACCGATTTCACAACCAAAACATTTGTTTTATGTTTGAGTGTGTGTTTTAAAACATTGGCCTAGCTGGGCATCAGTCACAACCCCAATCAAATATTTCTCTATCTTATTAAATCTAATAGCCATAGGCATAAAAATAAGATGCTTTATAGGCATTAAAATGGCTCAGTGATTTTACAATGAATCAACATTTTGGCAAAAATTTGTCCTCAAGTCAAATGTATGGACATTTGCATTTTATTACAGTTACAGTTGAAGGAAAATGTTGATTGGTTCCAGGCCTGTGTGTCGTAATAATAATTTCACTTTAAAGTTTTATTTGAATGACGGGGACACAGGGTCCAGATTCAATCTATCAACTCTGTTGCCAATGTGAGAGGCTGCCAAACAAAGGTTGTTGTGGAGCGATCCAAAAACATTGTTTTCATTTGTCATTATATCATTTGTTTTGGTGTGCAGTTGTTATGAAGAGCCACATTGGCTGGCCGTGTGATTTTATTTTATACGCTTTTTATGATTGTTGTGTTTTGGTTTATTTGTTTGTTTTGTTTTTCCCCTTGACCCCTCAAGTACTGTATATTGTATATTACGTGAAATAAAAAATATATAACACAATTTAGACGGTTTACAGATAAACAGTGCGGTGAACGGTCTACATGCAGAAGTCACGACACGCACTCAGGCAAACTAAAGCAGACACTGGGTGTGACCACTTGGTTGGGCTTTGAGCCCTCTAGTGGTAAATCATCGTTATTAACCGAGGTGCTCAGGACAATTGAAGCACCAGTTCAAGTGCTTTTAATATCTTCAATTCCATCTGGAACTATGAATTAAAAAAATATATATTATTCAGATATTGTTCACCTCTCTTAGATCTTACATATCCCAATTATTATTTTCCATTCCGTGTCATTCCTGCTTCACCCTTAAGCAAGTACTCCTAATCTCCCCATTCCCGGTTAGTGGGGGTGGAGATTCCCAGAGTTATTAAAGCTTAAATTACATCAGACCCTCCACTCCGATAGTTGACCCTCGCGATGACCTCTCCCAGAACGCTCTATTAAAAAATCACTCCTTCATTTCCTCCTTGCCCTCGTGTAAAACAATAAATAAGGAGCCACGGTGTTTGCGCCCTGCGCTCGGCCGAGATGTAGCTAATGTAGCACAACTGAACAAACACGAGCTGCGCTGCCATGCCAGTCGGGAGCTAGGAAGAGGCGACGCAGACCAGCGAGGGCCTGTAATTGAGGAAATGAGGCTGGAGCACGATGACCAGGATAAATATCGTGCAGAACCCCCACATGTTTAATCACGCCATTTGCCGACAACGGGCCGCAAATTACAATTGACATTGGTAATGCGCTTAGGATGTGGAGCCGTGGTCCGAGCAGGTCCCGTTTGAATGGAAACGGTCCTCTTTGCACGTGACGATTTGAACACTGAGACGCGAGGGGAAACCATAAAAAATAAATACAATTAAAAACTCATATGATATGAGACATTAATAATAACTGGTAATGTGAGTGCTCCCTTGGAGATGAAAAGTTTCTTGAGAGAAAGTAATTTTCTTAGAAGACCGTTCTTCCACCACACATGCTCTATAGCTGTAACTACAGATAGTATGGTACATGCGACTATTCGGGGTATTAATGAGATTGAGGGGCCTTTCGAAGCAAATGGAGACTAATTTAAGTCAAACTATTTCAACCAAAGCTACACGGCGCGGCCTCCTTCATGGCCTCGTCTCTCCCTCTGGACAGGGTACAGGGCTGCTGTGTGTCAAACCGCAACGCAAGTAGCACCTCCTTCATGGCCTCGTCTCTCCCTCTGGACAGGGTACAGGGCTGCTGTGTGTCAAACCGCACCTCTGGACAGGGTACAGGGCTGCTGTGTGTCAAACCGCAACGCAAGTAGCACCTCCTTCCTTCTTATGGTTTTTCAATTCTGATAAATTGTTCATGCATATCATTAAACGACAACAACAACGCTTTAAAGCACCCATCTCTAAAAAGCACAGCATACTTGGGCTAGAACGAATTGGCGCTGCAGTATCCGGGGGTGTCTAAACCCCTGTAAAACACAGACAGTACTCCCTCCCTCTCGCCCACTCAGCTTCAAAGCGGTCGGAAAAGTTGCGTTTTAAAATGTAGGGCTCTCTGAAGCAATAACGCATAAATGCAAATGATATGTAAAGGTGAAGATATTAATCACACCCCAGGCTCCGGCCCTCTGTCTTTGCCAGTGGGCACCTCTTCCATATGGAGCTAATTGGTACAAAGGTCCGCTGTTGAATTTTAGGCGCAGGTAATTGGAAGGGAAGCGCTTCGCGAAAAGGTGGTGCTCCCGGCACAGATACCCCACTGGTGACACCTTTTATCCTGCTGTGACACATTAGCAAGGCCCCGCACGGCTGAATTTGATTAAAAGAGTGGCATAAGTCCTCTTGTCACAGTTCTTCCCCCCCCCCCCCCCCGCTTCCTCTCTATAGCACGATGTTTTCTAATACGACTGATCTCTGTGTAACCCTTGGCAACCCTTTCGCGGGATGCAATTACAGTTGTCATAAAAACGGTGAGACGCAGTCAGGAATTTCCTCGGATGGCGAAAGGCCGCGCGGCGATCCAAAACACATGTTGTTTGTTCGTCAGACATAATTGCCTCCTAGTTTCTTCATTGAACATTTAGTTTTCTCCTCATGTCCAAGATAAATAAAGCACAAAGATCATTCAGCCAATCGGGAGCGGGCATTTTTCCAAAGCCTGCGACCGCATTTTACGAAAAAATTTAACCAGCCTTCTGCAGATTCCTATTAATGTACTTAAACAACCGTTTCCACTTTTGACAGACGGATGCGCCATTGAGTTATAATGCACTACTATATCCTCCAATGATAAGCAGATTAATCATAAATAAAGAACTGATATTGTGCTACAATGCATTTCAAGCTTTTATTAATAATGTATTGCATTGTATATAATGTTATTGAATATATGAATGTATTTTTGTATTACAATATGATACACTGATGATCATAAATTGAGCACCAGTTTATCATAACATACAGGCAGAGGTGGCCCGCAAGGGATTTTAGGCCCCATAAGGTCTCAAATTGGGCCCCACCACCTCAGGCCACCCCATCCCTGCACAATTACTGTAACCACAGCTCCAGAACTTAATAATCAAGTCACCCCATTGATTTTAAATACTAACATTATACTGACTATCATTTTAATACTGGCATAACAGTGACATTAGATTGAAAATCATTTAACGTTGGAAGTCACCTTAACTTTGTCTTTTTTGACAGTGGCATTACAATGGCCATCAGTTAAATATTGGCTGTCACTTTAACATAGCGTGTCACTCAATGCTTCAAACTGTCCAGTGCCCAACACAGACTATAAGCTATGCTGTATTACATATAGCCTAACGATCATTGGGAGAAAAACAAATAGTGTCTGAATTTTATTGAACAAAACATTTAACCATTATCCTTTTTTCATAATTTATAAAAAAATAATAATAATAAACTTCCAACGGAACTCAATAGCGTAAAGGTTGAAACACTCAGGTTTACATCCACATTATTATTCTGATCCAATTCATAAAACTCAAGTCTTGTTAGTAGGCTATAAACAGCGGGAGCCCATGTAAACTTTATTCAGAAAAGCAAAACAAGCCGAAAAACAGGCTTTAAAATATGTATACAAGTATATAAGAATATGTATACTTTAAAAATATGCTAAATCTGAATTAAATATATTGCATAGCCTATGCCGAAAATAATCCAAAAATGAAAAGCATGCAGACATTATTCCGTTCCAAGATTTAACACTGTGCGTCCAGGCTACAGATTCGCAAGGGAGGCTATCTTAAGTGTTGCCGTTAGCCTCTAGGTAAAAAACACACGGGCGCGCGCGCGCATATATATATATTCTTTGCGGCAAGCACGCAACCCTCACTTCTGGACCGACGAGTAGGCAGAAATATTGATGTATGTAAAATAAATAAACATTCAGCAATACATGGAAGGCAGAAATCATCAAAATAATGATTTGTTTAACGCTGTAGCAGACAAAATGAAAGATGCCGAGTTGTTCTGCAGTGAAACGAGAGAACAGATTAGACACAGGTGGAGCGGTCTTATCGTAGACTAACCGATTGTCATTGAAGACTCCGCTGCTCGCCTCCTTCAGTTGGGAGTAGGGCTGGTTCACGGGGAGGGGAATGCGGTGACTGGGCTGCTGAGCCTGGAGCTGGTGATGAATCTGTTGGGCCTGACACCAAGGACAATTGCTTTAGTATGATTAGCTTGCGTTAAATACATTTTGGCGAAATTAGCAAAACACTCTCAGAATTGTGAAGATATAAAGTAGCTAGGATGGCAAGCCTATGTCACTATGCAATTGACCAAATTCACACCACTCAAAGACTAATATACCCATCTTTCTTTGTGAAATATTGGGTGACATACTGTCGCCTTCTCTTTTCACACTCCTCTATCTTTTCTCTCTTTCCGTTTTTGGAATCCTATTTCACTTGAGGAGGAGACACGACGCAAGTGTTTGTATTAACTTAAAATTTTCCAACTGGCAAAACGAAGTGCATGTGCCGCCACTGCCATTTGAGAGAGCAGGACTAAACCATTTTATGTAAATAGGGAGAAGGGAAGCAATACAGAGGCTGTCTGGTTGGTAACTTATTTTGCCGAAAATAAAGATAAACTGTTAGTTGCATTAGTAGGCTACATTATAAATAAAATATTCTCATAATATTAATTTCAATAACCGAATAACCAACGAGTAAAAGGTTATTAATTATATGTTCTAATATTTTTTAGGTCCCGTGTCAGTCAGGGTCTTGGAATCGTCTTAAGACCTCTGACCCCTCCAATCCCCCACCACCTTTTACGGCGCCCCTGCATACAGGCAATATACAGAGCGCATAAAGTATAAGTCAACCTTGGGAGTAATGACAGTGTGCGTCAGTGAACTACAGCTCAACTTTATAATGCTTCCCCTACAGCGCTCTAAATTGCACTTCAGTTCATTTTAATTAAACAGTATAATCGTATTATGAGTTAAAAAAGGGATTAATTTTACGTCTTCTGGCTGCCGTACTATGAGCGCAGAAATGAAACTGCAGCACCCTACAGCTGTCTTTCTTACATCACCAGAGGTGATAACTTCTCTAATGTACAACCATCAACAGGGGCAAATATCCTCTGCAGAGTATAATTAAATGGAAACCATGAGTTTTGCTGGCCTGCAAAGGGGGGGAAATCTTATTCAAATGCATAAGTGATATTTTTCCAGACTGTGTGTGGGACATGAAGAGAGTGAATAAACTATCATTGCTTAGGTGGACATTGTACAAAAGTATCTTAGCTTGCACGTCAGCTTTGCATTGTTATTAGCCTAATATGTCCAAGGGCGTAAAAGAAGTAAAGTTGATGTGTGCACTTGGGAACTCGGCCTTCTCAGTTTCAGACATTTCTGTTACAAACGAAATGACCACATTTCCATTAAAATCTTATTTGATACCCATGTTTCTTCTTGAGAAATCGGGCTGAACCCCAAACACACTTTTGTTTGTCTGCACACAAACACTGGCCTTTGTTGATATGGTTTGCATGAAGAAATAAAACAGCCATTCAATTCCATAGAAACAGTTTATAGCCAACATGAAAACCCATCTGGCTTGAATTTCCTCGCTAGTTCTGCAAACTGCATCTCGCATTAAAGCGTGATCTAGTTCATATGTGGCACTGTTATTGAAATAGGCCTACATGTTCCATACAGTCGAAAGCATGCATTATGTTTATACATTCATTTTGATGATGACATATTTTTTATTTTATTGTAGATTAAATGTACTATTAATACATATATAATAAGTGGTGTTCTTGTTACCATATTGGACAATCTCACAACCTCAATCTTTCTCCATAATTAACACATTAAGCATTTTGTTGTATTCTTAGGGGATTGCCTGTGTGGTTGTTGGGAAACCACACAGCTTATACTGACAGTATAGTGCGTGATCCCTTCATCTTAACATATTTGAGTGCTGTAGGTACATTTTTATGTGGCACTTATCATTTAAAAATAATGAAAACTCTATATATTATTCTCGTTTGTATTATTATTATGAGCACAAAGTGATACGCTCACACAAAGCACTGCGGCCATTATCAGGAGAGCTAACATGGGGTAGCATGCAGTGATGGAAACATTATCAGGAGAGCTAACATGGGGTAGCATGCAGTGATGGAAACATTATCAGGAGAGCTAACATAGGGTAGCATGCAGTGATGGAAACATTATCAGGAGAGCTAACATAGGGTAGCATGCAGTGATGGAAACATTATCAGGAGAGCTAACATTGGGTAGCATGCAGTGATGGAACCCTTAGTAGGGGAAAGGCGGGGGGAGTATTCTGTATGTGTGATAGCTTAAACATCAAAAACCTTTGATTTATTTTTGATACGCCTGATTATTTGCTGAGTGAAGAACATTAATAACGGCAAACAATATGGAAGAAAAGAAAACAAACTATGACAGGTTTCTATAGCGATGCAGTTTATAGATGAATAGCTCTGCACTCGTAACAACATATTAATGTCTTAAAAGCTTGGTTAAGCTTAATCCTCACTGCTTACACTTTACTATTTGGTGCTGCATCAAGGCACCTCGCAGGGATAAATTAAAAAGTTGCTTTGAGAGAGAAATATGCAGAGCCTCTACTGTATTCAGTTGTTAACATGCTTGTCGTGTTCCAGTTTGAAAACAGCGGCCAAAACCAGTGCTGAATATCAATACCTTTATGCGAAAAACATACTGCTTTGTTTGGCACTGTGGAGCACACTACTACTGTGTGAGAAGGAAAACAGCACAGACATGGCACACACCAACTCCAGATGGCTGCGTCTGGTAGGATACTGTAGGATTCAAAAATCCAGCCAATGAGCAAAACATGTAGCCAATGTATAAAATATTCTATTACAAGCATTACATTTTTATAGAAAGGACATATTTAATAACATAGTATATTCATTGGATTTGAGAAATTTTACGTAATAGAAAATATGAAATAATAAAAGAGGATATTAACGTCAAACATGAATTATGGAATAACTCCGGACTCCTGTTCGTTCTTCTGCAAATGAGAGCATTTCGGAAGGTGGTCTTGCTGCGCACGATCCAGAAAAGGGAGAGTGAATTTTTCAAACCTCAAATCACAAAAAAAGCATAATAAACCTGTGTTCGCTTCTCAAAGACTACTTGTGCCTTTTGGGCTACCAGAATACGACCATGGCTAAAATCACGATGAAGCTGAAATGTATTTCCAGACAAAGAGCTATTGTATATGGTATGCATTTTTAAAAAAACATTCCAAAGAGGTAGATGCCTTTCAGTGCCTCTGTCCAAATTGTCATTACACCAACATCTCTGGCCTGGATTCCCAGGAGAGTACCACACCTGGCAGACAAGATGGGGCTGTTGACCCCCTGGCCGAATTGGTACAAAGATGGAGGATTGAGAGGTGGAGATTGGGGGGTAGAGGTGTTGCAGGGGGTGTTAGAAACAGCTGTTGCAAGGTGGCGCTGGTATGGAAAATTTCATATACTTCAGGATTAGAAAATATTGTCCTCAACTAAGCTGTGACACTGAAGTGGGAATCAGAAGATTTATAAATGTGATATTGTAGCACCAATAAATGACACCCGACAACAGTCAACATAGTTTTCAACATGAAACATGATATGCAATCATATGCATAAAAAACTGTTCTGTGTTTATACATGCACTGTATATTAAAATGTATATAACTAATACTATCAGGGAATACATTTCCGCTGGTCAGTAAAGACTGGATTTTACGTGGCTTGCATCATGGATACTGTTCATAGCTAATAAGCCTACAATATATGTACTTGTTTTTTTCTGGGAAAATCAAAAACATAATTTTACTGTTAGATAGGCCATACAAAAATGATGTGTTGCTGGCTGCAACAGATTTGATTTATTATTTTTTAAAATAATAGTGTTAAAACTAAGACCCTGGAAAAAATTGCAGAAAGAGTTGCAGCTTTGTGATGGTGGTCTGAGGGCGATTTCGCCGGACATCCGGACGGCATTCCCTGAGGCCGCTCCTGACACGGGCAGAGAGATTTGGGAGGTGTCAATCACGGGGACAGTGCGGACAGCGCGGAGGCCAGAGTTCAGAGTGCCTGTCCGATCTGTCGCCATGAAACGGCAGAAAATAATGGACGAGCGGACATGACGGATCTGAAATGTTAAACATTGACCTCTAAATAAACAGGCTGTGCGCTCTCTGTGCTGCTGTCTGCACGTCTGCACACCCGCATTTCATTCCAGTGACTGTGAGATTGTGAAAGGCGCTATATAAACACAAGCCATTATTATTTGTTATGATCATTTAATGGCATGTGCTACCTGGTTTAATCATGATCAATCATTATCCATTAAAAAAAAAAAGATCAGTACAGTCAAGAGTCTGAAATTAATTGGGTTTTTAGGAAAGTGGCAATAACTTTGAAAATTAACCTCAAATATCAAAGTGGTTGATTGGACGTCTCAAGCTTCTTGCTGGCTGGTTCATGAAACCCTTGTTGACTCCAATCAAACCATTCACTCCCACTTTTATTTCCTTATAGAACCATTAAGAAATGAACTACAAAAAAGTTTACTTTCATCTGTCACTGCATGGTATTTCTTTCTTGTAAAAGTCACAGAATGAGAGCAGTTTAGTCGGTCGTCCTGATCACAAGAGACCGTGGAAGAAGTGCACAGCGTTCTCTACAGCGTGCTGTGAAGTTTCTGTGAAGCCACAGTTAGGTGAAGCAGTCAGTGTCATCGCTCTGCACATGTTTGCTAAGCTGGCAACCACAGAGGAATCAAAGGCAAGAGGATTAAACGCTGTATCAGTCAGAACGAGAGATCCTCATGGGAGGAAATGCTCTCCTGAATGCGTTCGCCTTCTGTTATTCATATCGGATGTTCAAAGATTAAAAAATAGCAATGAAGGTAGACTTTCATGTGCCAGTTAATTTAGATAGGGATCATTTCTTATTTATTATAGAAAAGATGCAGTTGTTTACCAAACAAAAAATTGAGACCATGAGAGTTTTTTTAGAGGATGCATATGTATATTTGATTTAACAGCCACAATAATCCGTTGTGGGGAACGGAGAGACACAGAGGCCTCTGTGCATTCATAAAGCAGATGGAGGAAAAAAAGATAAGGGTGGCATACATAGCCTTATTCTACATAAATCCTCCGTATCGTCCCCTGGTTCACCTTTCAGTCTCACTCTCTCATTCTCTCCCGTCACCTAAAATCTAGGCGAGTGTCAGATTTAAATCCTCCATTTACCCGCAGCCGCTCAGCCGAGCCAGATAGAGCGGGTGCTGCTGGGAAAAGGCCGCCGGGAAACACAAAATCGCTCATTTGCTCCACGGATTACAAACGCTGTATCTCCACCCTGCTTTAATTAACATGGCAGTTTATCGGGGTGATTGTCAGTTCAGCACGGTAAAGTTTCCCTCTGATAAACCAGTGGGGTGCCGGCCATGGCACTAATTAATGAGAGGTGGGGGCCCCGGTGAGGGGGGGTCGTAAAGTCTAATTGGCTACCTGATGTTTCTTCCCCTGTCAATTCCCCGGCTAGTCGCCCCACCTTTTCCAACGAAGTCACTAATGACAATTCAGAAATGCCTTTGCACAGACAAAATACAAGAGAAATTGAAAACCTGGCTGCTACAAGTACTGAAGTCACATTTTTAGACAATTCAAGTTGAGCATAGAAACATGTCGTATTTGTTTAGCTAAGTCCACCCTATAAATATTGGTAACAGAAAAGGTGCCTGAGTCTCTTTTCTCCACTACGGAAGAAAAGTTTTTAGATTTTATGGATCAATAATATTTTTGGATTCGATTTTCTCAAAATAGACATTTTGCGACTTCAGTACTTTTAGCACCAGGGTCTTCAATTATTATTAACATACCGTATTTTTAGGATGTTATGCTTGCTTTTGACAATTGGAATACAAAACCAATCATTAACCACCTATTTATGAAGGCTAGACTGGATTCTGCTTCCCATTCTTAGCTGCTGATATTCAGTCAGCGTTGATGTGGGCTGCAAAAAGAGCTGCAATGAAAATTGAGTTATTGTTCAGTACAGTGCAGTTAATACTTAGTGGTGCATTGCAAACACAGGGACTTTTGGTCAGATGACAACACAGGTGATGACATCCAGAAGAGACGTGGATAATGGATCAAAACCTCTTCAGGCGTATTGCCATGCAACTTCATAAGTGAAGTATTATTGCCGGGAAATGTTTAAATGGACTGTGACTTCTAAACTATTGAGTCTGTAACAGACATTGTATATATCAGATGTATGAATGTACCTAGTTTATTAAGTTAAGTATGACATACAATTGGTTATTTTTGGAATGGATCTAATTTAGTTAAATAATGCTAACTCACTAAATGAACGCTAGTAGTTAGTGTATCAGTGGAAGTGATGGATTCTGTGGATTCCGGTATTTGCATGAGTAATGTGTTTGCGCAATGTACTGTATAATTCAAATGAATGTGTGGTCCTGACTCCTGATAGTTAAAATGACTAATGCTCTGCAATTTCCATTCTTTTTTCTGGGCTTTCCTTTGGTGTCAATTTACAAACTGTTGCTTGTCAATTATTTTGATAATATTGGGCAGCACCCTGACTATGTATTTTTATAAATATCAAAAACATTGTTAAAAAAAAACACACGTCAAGTCCTGGAAATACATAAAGTAGGTAAGCATCTTCAGAACATGTTCAAATATAAACTATATTTTACCACCTGTGCGTTGTCTCTTCACTTTAAAATTCACGTAGCGGTTATTTTTTGTAAATGGCAACCTTTCACTGTCTGTTTAAATGATGATTATACTATGGCTCGGACACAAATCCAACGGTAATTCTACGTACAGCACCACATCCTTTTCTGTGACAAATTAGGGCTCGGGATTTAACTGCAGATGATGCTTCAACCCTCCGCCAGCTTGTTACGCAAGAGCAAGGAAAGCCAGAACATTACTTTAACAATCCCTATCATTACTCATATAGTTTTACTTCTTCCTGGAGCTGAGTTTCTACTGAGGTGGGTCACAGCTTATTCTGTCAAAGCCAATGTGAATACCAATAGGCCAGTGGGGAAAATAGAAAGATTATTCTGTCAGAGCGAATGAGAGCACCAATAGACCAGGGGGAAAATAGAAATATTGATCATCCTGCCGAGGAATGCTGTCATCTTTTCCCCTGATGACCAGTGGGCCTGAGAGTTTCGGTGCTTTGTTCCCGAGCCAGATCCGAGCCCATCCCGAGCCTTGACTAAAGGGGGAATGTGCAAGGAAAAACCCCGGACAGAGACACGGGGGTGGTTTCAATCAAAGGAAGCGGCGGGGTTGCTCGACAAAACCGCGGGAGGAATCGCTTCGTATTAATCCCCCCCCCCCCCTTGCGACCGTGTTTCCAGACTACCGCCGGCCCAAACGCGGAATGAAGTATTTAATGGGAAACACGCATGTAGTTCCTATGTGCCTCTCCCGCACAGGCCCAAGCACCGTGCGTTTCAGGCGTGCAGTTTGCCGCTGGCTTGCGTCATCCGAACTGAGACACCGCGCTCCGCGGCGAAGGCGCTCGTCAGGCTCAAATGTCTGAGGTGACGACCCTGCAGTCAGACCCAATGAAAATATCAGCAGCCGAAGGCGATTTTGATTGACGTGCCACGTTGGGGGTGGGGGGGCGGGATGCAAACTGCAAAGCACCAATAGGACAGCGGGGCTCATGTGGATTTTGGCGCATGTTCTCACAGGGTTTCAGAGGCTCTGTAACGGCAGGCGGACGTGCGCCAAGTGCACATAGACACCAAAGGTCAAAGGACACCTGTACCACAGCGTTGCAGGGGCGTGGGGATTACTGGAGAACTGGCTGTTTCCTCAGCTGTAAATCTGATAAACAAGTTTTACTGACCCCATCTGGCAGAGCCATCGCTGAGAAGAGTTAGCCTTTGGAGAAGAGTTAGCCTTTGGCCTGGATTAAATCAACATTTGTCTTTTACTCTGACGGATGAATAAATGGCAATGTTGCTTTTTTGGGTCAAAAACGCAGTTTAGCAAAGTTCGTTCTGGTGATTGTGCATTCAATCTGGTCCTAACTCACTAGCCACCGCTAACTCACAGCCTGCTACCTTGGGCAAGCTGAAGCAAGCGATGTACGCTACTTGCTGTACTTGGGCTGCATATCAATGGCTGAAATGGTTACGTTGTGACAGTGAGGCTATGGGGCAGACAGACTGATTGGATAATGGCACGGAAAGCTGTAATAGTGTGGAAAGAAAACAAGTTAATGTATCCCATTAAATCCATTGCAAGAAGCAGAAAAGAAAAGAAAAGAAAAAAACATCTGGTTTTTTTTTAGACTAATGACATGTTGTTCTTCACCTTTTGACTGAGGACTCACTTCTTTTCTGGCTGTCAGTATTTACAGTATATAGGCATTTAATGTGCTTTATTTATTTATGTATTTGACTGATTTTCATAAATAATGAAGCTTTCACTGATCCACAGTGGTGGCTGTGGGATTGATCTATTGTTTAATAAACAGCATTCTTTGTGGGGTTTCTCTAGCTAGCATTGATGGTATGCGTTCTGATCTTCAATTAATCCATTTTGATTCATTCATTTGATTGCTTTTAACAGCTGCAAGTATTTCCTTGATGAATGGGAGGCACCGACCAGTGGTGGATTAGAGTCCAGCTGGAGAGCATTTCAAACGGATCCGGGTTCAGCCTTCCTCTGTCTCACATACACACAGCGAAATCGATTCAACTTAGAAAAACCTAATCCCATCGGACACATTCTGGGGATTCAATAACGGGATCCATTATATAATACTCTTTACAGGGACTGATTTGGAGTGGAAAGGGGTTGGTGTGGCTGATAAATATGGAGACATCAAAAAGCAAACACAGAACATGCCATTCCCAAACCTATTTCTCTGCAGAAAATAAATACAAAAATGCTTTTTAGTAGTTTTCTTTTTTTAATTATTTTTATTTTTATTATTTCCCAACCTTGAGCTTAGCGCATTTATATTGCGCCCTGTTTCTGGGAAAGTGGGTCTTGTTGAGTGGAGGCACTTAGCCTATAGCAGAGAGGGAGGTGCCAGTGCTCTGACTTTTCAGAGACACCAGTGGTGTATATGACATCATCATATTGTTACCATGGTTACTATTTAACCAGTAACGTCATTGATAAACCATGTGTTTACATTGTATTGATACTATTTAACCATGTATATATTCTGTAATTTTATGGTCAGGGTCACTGTATAACCCACACTAATTTGGTCACTTGTTTAACCTTGTGTTTATAACATATGTCACTATTTAACCATGGTATACTCTGCAACATTAGTCAGTCATTAATGGTGTTAGGTTCACTATTATTTTAGATATTTATTCTGGAGATATTAGATATTTAGATATTTATTCACCTCAGATTCATGTGTTATGTCATTGTTTGTATTTTACTTCAACTTTTCCAAGATTTTTTTACAACTACAACCTTCCACTCCTTTCTGTCAGTTTCTGTTGTTCGTTTGAAAAAAAAAAGATGACAGTTTTTAAAAGAATTACAAAATCATAGGACTGATGTTTCAATTGAGGCTTTTTTCCATTTTGAATTCTCCATCCTGACCAAACATTGGCATGAATTTACTTGCCAATAGATGATTGAAAAAGTTAATTAATTAATTCATTCATTCATTCATTTAATCACAAAAATAGTTTGACCAATTAGTTTTGGCGTTTGTTGAACTAGATGCCAAAATGTGCACACTAACACTTATTTGAAAGTAAAACTTAAGGGCACATATCGATTCAATGCACACCATTATTCTAGAACAGTATAATAGTAATAGCGGATAAAAAGTGCATTAAGGGAGAAGGAGTGTTTCTCCAATCATTTAAAAAACGACACGGGTTCATGATGAGGAGGAATGGCTTTATCTGCATGTTATTATGCATGTATGCATCATAATACATTATGTAATGCATTAAAAAAATGTTTTTATGGAAATATACTGGACTAATAACACCATGGATGGAAAATAACACATTTGACCAAATTTTCATCTTTTTTTTGTTGCAGCTCATCGGTATCTCAGAAGGGGTTGTCTGAAGGTGCAGGGCGGATTACAGAACTTCAAAGTGGCAGCGATTTCTAAGCTGTTTTGAGCTCAATCCTCTTTGTGGAAATGGAAGGCCAGCACTCTAAACTGAAGGCAGCCGAGAATTGAACTCTCGACTGTCCGCTGAAATTGGCCGCACGCTGCAGAAAAGCCTAGAAGGACTGAGCAAATGGGCGCCGCTGGGCACTCCCACCTCACACAGAGGTGTAAGTCATGTGGAAAACAAGTCTGACTGAACCAAGGGATGCAAGTATCAAACCAGAAGATCGACAGGATTATATTTATATGTATTATTTCACCATTTGGGAATTATTCCTCATGGCACAAGGGTCATGTTTCCACCATACAGACTGGACCAGTCAACAGCAGCCGACAGGATATATTAAACACCAGATAGTTTTTTAAATATATATTCCAGTGAGATTTTTTTAAGAAAACAATATACTCCAGTGCTTATTGAGGCTTCAGTGGTACTGTTGTCTATCTACCCAATATATGCTAAATGAAAACCCAAAGCACTGCCTGGCGTCTGCCTGCGAGATGGATTTCACAATGTCAAACAGGACAACAACTCCCAGACACCCACTGCAAATCTCTGTGCAAACACAACAAAAAGATTTATTTAACAAACTAATTTTTTTGTGGATTGCTGTTTGGGTGCTGAATATATGTTTTATATATTGGGGAAACACATGCCCGGAATAAATAAAAAATGTTTAAGGTTCTCCACATTTAAAAGCCCCTTTTATTTTTAGTCATATATTAGCCTGCTTTTTGCCATCCTCATTGAAAATTGACAAGCTGGGGGTGTGCACAATTAGGGGCCATCAAAATGGTATGACATGAGGCTCTTTCTTAGAATTGAGGCTTTATTTCTATTTAAATCATTGTGATTTGTGTTTTATTTAAAGTGATTTCAACTTTAATCCGTTTAAATGCATGAGCACATTGTCTTTGTAGACGCCTATTTATTTCAAGAAAATGAATAATAAATATTTAAAATATTATTAAAAGTACTGTCATAAGTCTTTCGAAAAAATGATGTGAAAAAGAAACATGCTTCAAAAGAGGTGTAGAAATAATCATGGGATCATACGATGTGATTTGTCAGTTACTAATGCAGTTTCACAGAAACTATAACAACTACAAACAGCTGAATATCCCAAAAATCTTTTAAATGTACCGGTAATATGGATTTCTAAATATAAGTGCATGACTATTGTATAGTTGAGAAAGACCATGTTGCATTAAACAGTTATTGAATAATAAGGTGTACCAGGGCACAAAATTCAATAAAGGTTTTCCTGCTAAAAAGACAAGTTACTGTGTTATGTTTGCTCCAGTGTTGTATTAATGTATGAATTGAAAAAGATTAAATAAAAAGAGCTGGAAGTAGTACTTCTATATTTTGTCAATGACTATTAAGGGCTAAGTAGTAGTTTATATTTATTTTTAATTGTTTATTTATTTTTACTAAATGGATGTGTATACTCTCGTCTACCGTGGGTATGTATTATTATTATTATTATAGTTACAATCAAACTTTAAAAAAGCACAAATCCCTTTACATGTCTTGAAAGAGAAAGCCTTCAATGCTAATATTTTTCTTACACCAGTTCCCCATTAAATATGTTCACCCTGACATATACTGAATGTATACACTCTACATTTTTACAAACTGAATCTTCCAAAGACCATTTCATACAAGAAAGCTTTTGTATTTTTCATTGGAAAAGTGAAATATTTAAATAGGTAATGATTTCATTATTTGTTTGTCAATTTTTGTTTGTTAATTCTAAAAATACTGACCGGCGCAATTTTTTTTGCTGCATATTATTTTAAAAAATCTCAAAGAAAGTTGCTCATATTAAATTTATGCTCCATGAACTTGAAATGTTTTTCCCTGAAATGGACAAATAAGTATTTAAGTTTTCTCCAATTCTTTCTGAAAAGAATCTGTTGCACAAGTAGAACAGTGACTAACTGAGTCAGTGGTGTGTAATTAGAGTTGGCTGGGCTCATGCGAGCCTATTTTGTTTGTAAATACAGAGCAATTTGGACAAGTTAATGAGGTCATCTCTCATCAACATATTCACTCTGAGGCAGTTCATATTTAGCAGTCTTCATGTAAAAAATGCTGGTTCTCTGTACATTTAATGCATCGTGACCAGAAACACCTCTTTTATTCCGTTGCAAAATATCCTGTCCGGCTTGAATAAAACTCTGCATTTTTTATAAGTAATAAAAAAAACATGAAAATAAGCTGTCCGTCTTAGTGGTCCAATTAAGTTGGCAGCTGCTTTTAAAGCTGGGCCAAGCCGTAGGGCTCAGTGAGCAGGCATGGACCCAGCAGCCCGGCCGACGGGGGCCTAATCCGGCCCTCCTCCTGCGTCTCCCTGGCACTGGCCACGCCGGTCGCCGGTGGCAGGCGCTCGATAATGGCAGAGCGGGGAAAAGCTCCCGCCCTCGACTCCCTCTGTGTCCCGACCAGCAGAGCAGGAGAGCTGGAAGAACAGCAACAGAGCCTGGCTGTCAGTCACTTCAACCAAGGCTCCCGGCAGTGGCTGCTCAGACCGATAAATTAGACAGATCATTAGAGAGGCTCTCTCCAGTCACCCCACTTGACATATCTTCCCCAGTAAGGGACCCAGTCAAAACTAAAGTTAAGTTTTACCCTGACAAGATAAATTTTTTCAGACTTGACTCAATCATCCGCTTGCGACAGCTGAGAGGGGAAAAAAATAAGGATAAAAATAATAATAACAGGAAGTATCTTTTAAAACTTAAAGTTCATAAAACTTCAGAAAACTGTCATACCAACGAATCAGGATAATTTTTCAGAATCCTCTTGTATGTTTCTGGATACTTTTGTTGTTTTATCAGATAATATCAAAATGTTTTGCATGTGGACATTTCCAGTTCTAATATTTCTAGGAACTAGGAAGCCTCAGTAATTTCACACAAATTAAAATATCGCTCCATTGCATTTATTAGGTTTGACGACTGGGGTCAAAGGGCGATGTGCGGTTCAGTCTTGTTGTGCAATAAAAGCAGCGTGAGGCCTGGTCCCAACTGTGACTCATTTTCGAACATTAACTGTCTCCCTGGAGTCTGACAGTTAATTTAACAGCGATTAAACTTTAACAAAAAACAATCTTCATCATGCTACAAACAAATCAAATCAACAAATCAAGTTTCATTGTGCACACCACTTTGGCAGCCAAAACCGCAGTACGTTCCACAGCGCAGCACAAAGAACTAGAACTGGAACAATATCATTTTAAAAAGTCTACTCAATAAATGGTAAAAAGAGTATAAAAAATTGTTGTATATTAGTAACAAAAAAAATTGTAATTAAAAAAAAAACATTCAAATCAGTCAGTGTAAAAATTAATTTCAATATTAAGCATTCAAATAAATATTTCAATATAATCTGTTTTAATGGACTTTTATTTGTTGTTGTTTTTTTTGCTTTTTGTAATGCATGCAGGTGGCATGTGTGACATGTTGGAGGAATTTATCAAACCCATTTGTATACTATTTGCTAGGTAGCACCATACCATTTTCAAACCCTTTAAATAGGTGTGTAAAGAGATAGCGTTTTGATAATGCTGCTAGACCTTATGAGTGAATGAGTGCTAAGCTGCAGCAAAGAGGCGAGGCTGATTTCACCGAGATCAGTATGCTTAACGGTAGAGTTTCTTCGGTAAGGCCTAGGTGGAGGTCCAAGGCAAAGGATATCCTTAGATGGACCCCATACTGATGGTTCATAATTTTACCAGTGGATACCTGAAATCTGAGACATGTATCAAAACTAATTTTGTCCACCAGTTTTTTTAATATATTTTTTAAAATATTGTAAGTAGCAACACTGGTATTTAGCATTCCATTTAAAAAAATGTAAATGGGTTACAGGCTGAGATAACTCAGCTAATTCAGGCCAATTTAATAAATTGATTATTTTTGGGTTGTAGCCATTTATTCCATGAAGGTGAATGGCCTCCTCTGCGTAAAATTTTAATAGTATATTTCCAAAACCCTTTCAGAACCTAACCTCTAATGTCCCTAGTGAGCAAGCCAAATGCCATTTAAAGGCAAAGCCTTCACCACATGATTGCTGTGAAAACTTTGAAAATAATTGATGGAAAATACATTCATTATATTTATCTAAACATGTATTTAATAAAAAGCACAGCCTTATAACAAGGTTATGTTCGAATGTTATATCTGCAAAGTAATTCATTCTTACATTATTGTATTATCTGGTTCCCTGGGCTTCCTCGCAATGCAGACTGTGGCCTGAGTTCACACAATCAGTGGTTGTTCATCTTTAACAATGGCCTTGGATTCAATGACTATCCTTAATTTTGACAAAACGAATGCAAGTTCTATTTTTTTTTTTAATCTGTTTTTCACAAACACAATTTGGTGGGTGCAGTGGCTATGACATTTTGAATCAAAAGTAAAGAGATTTTTGCTTGTTTTTAAACTGAAGACGAGGGTAGTCTTGATGTCTGACATGTGCACATGTTTGTCTGCTAGCCCTAATGACCGGAAAGCACTGCAGGAGTTTCATCTGAACTACCAAGCTGTTAGTTCCAATGCTCAAATAACTCTGATCTGAATGTCAGAATATGTATTCATCAATTTAATGATTGTTGCAGAAAAGCTATTAGCACATTATTGAGTTTTTGTAATAGACAATTTAATTTTGATTTAATTTTAAATATTTTGTTTGAATAAATAATATTACACATCATGCTCAGAAAATCACTTTATATATTGAACATTCATGATATCATAAAAAGAGGATTTGAAAAACATAGTGAGAAATCTATATAAATAAAATACATTTCCATGTCTCCAAATTTTTTATGTGCCTAATTTGCGCAAAATAGCGGTTACTTTCATCATACAGTCATTTTTACAGACCATGGAAAAAGCTGATATTTATTAAAATGCATAAAAATGATCGGTGCTTTTAAAAGGTACTTCAAAGTAATGTTTAAAAAACACAATAGATAATAAAATATTTCATAAAAATATTAAACTTCCAGGCATTTTTTTTCCCATTGCAATAAAGTCAATGGAAAAAATCACAAGTAGCATTAAATGATGGGATCGTTGCTTTTTACTGCAGGATGGCTGTGATACAGGAGTGTTCTTAAATAACATCAATAGAGAGACAGAGAGACAGAGAGACAGAGCGAGACAGTTAGCCAGATGCTACACTGGATTCCCAGTTAGTCCTCATGAATCACTGGGTTCCATGCTAGCAATATTGGCTGACCTTTGTGACCGAGCCCAGTAACTCTGTTATAAACCCGTCACCCGGCTACGGTTTCCATTTTTATCACCATTTTTTTTTATGCATTAATTGAACCAGGAAAGAGAAGAGGTCACTGGATGAATTGACAGCACCAGATTGCTTTGCCTAAATAAATGTTAGGTGCCGGCCGCACCTCCCGGTTCACCTACACAAAGCCCCCACACCTCAGTCTCAGGGGTGTCATTTAGGGTGTTCATTTTTCGAGGAGATGTGACATTAATGTCTCTCTCTTGGGGCTGAGATACTGAGGGCTACAGAGTTGGCCTCTCTCGTCGCCGCGGCATTAAATAACAGAGTCATTTCCATGAAACTCCACAGGAAATATCTGTCCACTGCTCAACATTAATGCACAGATTAATCCCCTGGCCACTGGTACTGATTAAACGGTGCATTAATATTATTTTAAATAAGCAACTTTGAAAGGTTCTTTATTTTATGGATGTGAATTAACTCTTAATTGTCCTGATTATGAGGTAAGAATTTAGGGAAGATGTGTTTTAATTCTTAATGCAATATCATACACCGGGAGGTCACTGGAATTTAAAACTGTGAATATTTTTTTGTAACAAAGTACTTCTTTAAATAATAAAAAATAAATAAATAATGAAGAACTGCACACATCCTGCAGTTTTATAGAATACAGGCTCACAGACCATCTTATGAAATTCATTGCTGTTTTTCCTGCAATGGAGTCTACCTACAGATAGATAATTGGCTTCCCAGTCCAATGAATCAGCAAAGTACTTAAGTCATCCAAAAGCCAGACAATTAGACAACTTCACTTGGACAGCAAGTGCCATAAATGATAGATTAAACTCTCGCTCAACCACAGTCTTTTCTGTGAAGTGGAGAGCTCAACCTGTCACAAGAGACACGTAACAATTAGTCTCTTTCTCTTATAGAAATGGTTTCTATGCATTTATATGTCATGAAGTTATTTTTTTATACCCTAAAGACATGAGGCTTGTTTGTTGTATGCGCCTGCCAGGTCTGGCACGGCGGACAAGAGCGAACGAGTTTTTGAGCTGCGTTTTCAGGCAACCCTGAAGGTTTCCACTTCTGGCCAAACTTGGAGAAGGTTTGGCAGAAAAATTGTGTTTGAGCCTCTGAGATTTTCTTTTTTCTGTCCTGGTGAGATTAAACCCAGCGGAACACTCTTCTAAATGTGTTTGTGGAACCTCTGTGTGGCTGCAGGGGATTCTGGGAGAGATCTGCAGCCTGACCTAAATTCAGATGTTGTGAGTGAATTTAAATGACAGCACGTACAGGGGAGGCGGAACTCAGTGACGTGAATCTTGAGAGAGTCGTAGAAAAAATACACACAAGCAGGGAGACGTTGATTTCATTATGGATTCCTTTGTTTACATTACTGTATATGATGTGAAATTGAACAAATTATAAATAGTAAATTACTGATATTCACTTAAGTATAATGATGAATATTAGTTAGATGAACCCAAATGCATGAAGGCGAGATTAAAAATTTAATGTTTCAAAAATAATATCCTAATCTTATAATTACGCAAACACTTTACAAACAAATGAATGAACAATTACACATATTGTAAATGTAATTAGCATTAACATTTAAAAGTGTATAATTGTAAAATGATCTCATTTGGATATTTATTCGGTCTTAAAATGTAGGATTAATGAAAAGATGATTAGACAATGCACACAGACAGATACTTTATTTTATATTTCCATAATTTTTATTTTAGCAGGAAAGTCCCATTGAGATTAATATTTCCTTTGCAAAACAACTGCAGGCATGTCTGTGGCTTGTGGCCTAAAAGCCAATTCAAACATATTTGTGCTTTTTTATATTCATTTTTAAATGGGTTCGGTTCATGAAGTATATTCCCATTACAAAACCTAACATGTCTGATCTGCTTGTGAGCGTCCATGTCAAGATATTTAGGTGTGTTTGCAGTTCACAGTCAAAAATAAAATAAAATAACATTCAAGAGATGAAGTGTTCAGCCCTGTGACATAAACATAACACATCAAAATGAATACATTCAATGGTAAATAACTACACAAATAGGATATTTTAGTACTGCTGTTGTATTGTAATGGTCATGGGCAAAAAGATAGTTTTTTATATTTGGCTTGGTCCTCTGGGGCGTGAATCTTTGAAATTAGGTGTGTAGACATCATCGGTCTCCTCTTTATTTGTTTATTATTCAATGATCATACAGCTCACTTTGTTTTTCAAAATACTTCTCACCAATTAGGTTGGCAGGTTTGAGCTTTTTTTTTTTTTTCTGTTTCAGGACTTGGGAAAATCAGAGATGAAGGACATTAACATAAAGAGACACCAATTATATATTTTTTAATAGATTTTTAATGGCAAAGTTTTGAACTCAACATTTTTAAATATTCAGTGAGAAAATAGTCTTTCTGCCGTGGCTGCACGTTCAATTAAACATACAGAGACAGTTATAAAATTAATTAACATTTTACTTTCTCAGATTTATTTTACATCACCCTGGAAATCATGCAGTTTCTAAATTCACCAGAGACCTTTAGCTCACTGGTGCAATATTGTCAACATAGTTCACAGGAACAGGCTGGTGTTAATGAATCACTGGTATACAGCGTTTATATACACTTTCCTGATGAGCTCCTGACCACTTGCTCCATTTGATTTTATTGTCCCGGTTGAATGGTTGTGCTGTTACTCAAAGTGGATTAAATCTCCAAGGAAGGTGTTCTTCCATGAGAAAATGGAAGACCATGTGTATTTTATTATGCTTATGTGTAAGAATGTTGACTTGGGTACATTTTGAGTTTTTTTAGGTTGGTGAGAACTATTTAATTTTCCATTCCAAACATTTGCACTAAAAAAGACAGCGCTGCTAAACGCAGAGGGACAAGAACACAGAAGAACGAGGAACATAAAAGCAGGGACCGCTGAACCCCTCAGGAAGGGGACGGTACGGGACGGGGCGGCGCTGAGAGGGTTTCGTCTCCACAGTGAGCCGCTGTCAGAGCTTCCTGTTGCCTCCAAAAGTGAGAGGTCTTGGCACAGAACCAAAACACACGCTCCGGCAATCTACAATCCAGCATCTGAGCAAGCCTTCAGGAGGTTAGGCCGTCCTCCTTTTTCACTTTGTAATCGCGCGAGAGCTTGACTGCGCTTTCTGAGCGCTTTCTGAGCGCTTGCTAAGCCCTCTTTCTAAGTCTGTCCTACTTTTCCAAAATGCACTCTTCACATTAATGTGCTGTTTTAAAACCAATTGGCGAAACCCACAAAACACAAGATATATGTGCTGGATTTAAGTGGAGCACATACCCTAAAAAAATATTGATTTATTTTTATGAACTTCCTACTTTGAAGCGTATTAGCTATGGCAAGCTAGCTACATAAATGTGCTGATTGCGATTCAGTTATCTAGTTAGCGGGTGAGATATTGTACATAAATTGTTTAACTGACTGACAAAGCACTACACCATTATAACAGCACTCTAGCTTATGCAATGCATTCATATCTAGATTGTGCAAGCTAACTAACATTATTTTAATAAGTTATAAAAAACCAAAATATATTGTGTTATATACAAATATACAATGCAGTCCATACGTATTTGGACAGTTTTAGTCATTTTGGTTCTGTACTCCAGCACATCATATATAAAATGAAGACAGATGAAGATGAAAGATGAAGAGAGGATGACGAAGGATGAAAGACGAAGGATGAAGTGCAGACTGTCAGCTTTAATTTAAGGGTATTTACATCCATATACAGTGATCCATGTGGCAATTTTTATACATAATCCCCCCACCACAACCCCCATTTTATGGGACCAACAGTTATTGGACAAATTATGATAATCTTAGATAATATTGTCTAATATTTAGTGAAGCCCCATCCAATGAGATTTGAGGCATTTGGTTGGTTCTGAGCAGACGAGACGTGTCTGTACACTTCAGAATTCATCCTACAGCTGCAGCAGTCACATCAACAACAGTTTTCTCTTTCCATCACTTTTTTACAGGTTAGTACTCATCTCATCTGTACATAAGAGTTTGTTCCAGAACTCTACAGTTTTTAATGTACTCTTTAGCAAACTCAAACTCGGCTGTTATGTTGTTGGGGCTTACCGTGTGGTTTCTTTACCGTGTGGCTATTCTTCACAATTGAAAGTATTCTTCTGTCATCCACTATCCACTACAGTGGTATGTCATGGTCTACCAGCTTGTTTGCTTCTGCTGATCTCACCAGTGTGTTCTTGCTTCTTAACGAGGTACCAAACAGTTGATTTTGACACACTCAATGTTTTGGCTTTGTGTCTGATCGTTTCACCCATGATAGTCTGCTTTACAGGCATTTAAACTTTTTTGGTCTCCAAATGCAAATTCCTCACATAGAAATTTTGACCTAGAATTATTTATTTTGCATAAACTAATAATACAACAATCACATTCATTTTTCCATTTCAAATGTCATGGAGTACAGAGTCAAAATGTGTCCAAATACTTATGGGCTGTACTGCATATTCAGTAACACACAAGTCATCTTCATCGACAAAATAATTCTCTTTTCTCCATACTACTTTGTAGAACTTGCCCTTCTAGATTACTTATAGCGCAGGCATCTCAAATCCTGGACCGCTGTGCCAGCTGGTTTTTGACATGTTCCTGTACTTATGTGCTTAATTTCAGTCTCTTGATAGGCTAAAAAGTCTGCACACTTTGTTTCCAAGGCCTAAATTGGTCGCTGATTAAGGGGGAATCACAAAGGGGATTGAGGCCCTCCGTGGACTGGAGTTTGAAACCCCGCTGTCGTGGGTGTTACACGGTGGCGAATATTGTCTCCCGCTGGTGCTCCTGTGCTGTTCTCTTCTCTCTCCCAGTTGATTTTCGAGTCCCGCCATGATGAGCTGCTGATGGCCTGATTGCCTCCACCTGTCTCTGACCCTCTCTAAGCTGTTCTCCAGCCTCAGCAAAGGTTCTCCTGAACTGTTGATGCAAGACTCATTTGTGGGGTTTCATTCCCTCATCTCTCCCCCCAACCCTTTCCTCCTTCTCCTCCCACACGTTTGGGGTTCTCTTTTTCCTATATTTTAATACTAATGATGACCTAACCTCTTTTTAGGCCTTGTTCTTTTTTTATTTGGTTGTATTCGAAAGATTAGGACAGTCAGAGAGGCCAGTAAGCACGCGGAAGACTCCGGAGAGCTAGATCTCTTCCATACAAGCAGGCTTCAGACTAGTTTTTTTTATTTTTCCCAAAGGCCTACTTTCTATCTAAGGTCACCTTATTGCTATTTATTACAAGTTGGTTTGTATTTGTCCGTTATAATAAACCTCCCACTGCTTTTGTTGGCAGTTTGCACCCTAGTTGTTCTCTGCAGTATGCGGCTAACTGTCACGCAGAGCAAACTTCCCACTTAATGCCAAACTCGGGGAGTATTAAGGGTGAAGAAACAGGGGTTTAGTAGTCCGGCTGCATGATGTCAATTCTCACATCTTCAGGCTTTTTACTACGTTATGTTTGGATGCGCTCCAATGTAGAAATGGCAACCAAATGAGCAATAAAAGGGAGTTGGAACATAATATCATACCCAAGCGATATTTAGTAATCCAGCGACCCACTTTCAGACCCTCCGTCTTTTGTTGATTCACCACGTGATACAGTGTGGCCACACCCAACAGCCTGGCTGTACGCACAATGAAGCACACAACCTCATGTGTTCTGTGCAACCCTGCTTCATAACATTTTAATAGACTTTGTACATTTATATAAATGTCGGTGTCGCTGACGGTAAAAAGCAACCCAGCCCCAGAGATGCAGACGTGTGCACGCACAAACGTGAAAGCATCTACCTCAGCAAACTTCCAAAAATAAAATATAATGGGGCATTCTCAGGACATGTACCCATGGAGCCTATTTTCAAAAAGATGTCCTAACCTAACCCAAGGAGCCCATTTTAAAAAGATGTCCCAATCTAAGTGTACATTAAAACCAGGCTCCCTGCCCCAAGCAAATGTTACACTGAGGGGAGGGAGGCAGCATTTTCAGAATTTTCGAGAAATGGACAAAAGGTTTTCAGGAGATTGTTTAAGTTTGCCATGGGCACATTTTTTTAAAAAGTGAATTTGTGTACAGTGTACTTTTAAACAATGACATTTGATTGCGCTGTTTATGATGTGGAATAACTCCTTTTCTAAAACAGTGTATATATGTGTGTGTGTGTGTGTGTGTGTGTGTGTATGCACTCCAGACTCGTTAGTTTTTTGCCTGGGTGGGGGCTTGCGCTAAAGCTGTGTGAGGCCATTCGTCTCGGCGGCGGGGCTGCAGCCAATGACGTGGAGGGAGGTGAGTGACGTGTCGCTCTCGATGGCGTGGGGAAGGCGCGCGACCCGTGCCGCTCCCTTTGCGGCCAGCGTTCCTGTACGCGGGAACAGCGGCGCTTTGCGTGATCAGAACCAGGCAGGAGAGCATGACGGAGAGTCCCGCCAGCCTTTAAATATGCAGGAGCCTCACGCACGCAGAGGCAGAGTAGCTCAATGTATAAATTATAGACGGAAAACAGTCTGCTTTTAAAAGGTAGGAGAGATCACCCACATGAGGCGGAAAGGTTCATAGCATGCAAGTAGGACGCAAGATCTAAATGGTTTGAACTTTCTTTCCTGCAGAAATACCTTTCGTGTGGTTCTGTTTGTGGTTTGGTTGAGTTGAGAATGTTAACTTATCCCATAGTACTTTTTAAATAAATAAACAATTTGGTGAAAATAAAGAATGAGATTACATTAACATGTGCATCAGTACAAGACTGAACCCTGTACATGTTACAGCATGACCTGGAAAGAAAAAATTTATACGACGTGTATACCTACATAGCAATAGGTCTCCCACATATCAGAAATAAGGTCAAATAAATTTGAGTTGTCACATAAATTTGGTAATGGGGCAAAAAATTGAAATGCAGTTTTAAATTTATAATTGTAACTAACAGGGATTACTGCACCTATAATTATATTTAAAGTCTCCTTGGATTGCTAATGCTTAATGTTTTTACTTGTGTACTGCTGCAGACACACTATTAAGCTGAGGAAATGTAGTACATAAATAAGATCCTCCTCAATGCACCTTGTCCTTCATCTATACTCTGGTGCAGAAACCTTTCGAAGGGCAGGTGCTCAAAGTGAGAAAAGGGCGTGCCAACGTTAAAAAAACGTTTTTATGACATCCAGTTATTGTGCAGAATATTTTACCAAAATTAATACATGATAAATAATGGCAGCAAACAATAATAATAAAAAACCTGACTTTTTTTAATCAAAGGGGCACATCGGGAACTTGGGGCGAAATGGGCAGGTGCTCGGGCACCCAGAGATACGTCCCCCTTCATCATGACTGCACCCCTACATCCAGCATCGCAGCCAAGGAGTTTAGCTTGAAGCTAAGAGGCCCCCACGCCTTGAATATAAAGTACATCATAAGATCAAAACGGCCTGCAGTTCCCTCAGCTCTCCGAAGTATACAGCGCTCCTGTGTGCATCTACAATCTACAGTAGCCTGCTGCGCTTCCACAAGGCCTCCTTAAACTGTGCAGGACGGCGTGGCTAACAGGCCCATGCACATCAACGCGTAGCGCAGGATTCTATAGGAAAGAACGGGGGTGGGGGGGGGGGGGGGGCTTTGAGCAGTATGAGCTGAGCGGCTGTCTATGCCTGTGCCAGATTCAGGTGATGTGCACATAAGCATATCTATAGCGGTAGCACAGAACTGCAGGCTAGGAAGGTATTTTAAAAACATGATGTTGTGTCAGGCGGCCGCGTGCAGGGAAAACGCTCTCGCGTCCGCTGTGAAAAATGGCGCTCGTCGTCTGCGGAATTGCATGACTGGCTGGCACACCCCCCCCACCACCACCACCACGCCCCACCACCACCACCCCCCACCTTCCACCCATTACCTCCATGAGACAGACTGTTTTGAGCCTTAAATTTAACAAAGGACATAAAACCTTAATCCGTTTCCATCCTCTCAATAGGTCCTCGTGAGTTCTCTTCACCTCCTATCAGTGGGTGCAAGTTGAAAAATATTTGTTTGATATAAAAAGGCGATGAATAATGCATGAATTATTTAAGAATGCAGCAATGTTAGAGGAGTCCAGGCTCACAAGAACAATGTTTCTGCTCGGCTTTCGAACAAACCGTGTGCTTTTTTCAGAGGTGGAAAATCCAGGTTCAGAAAGTAAAAGTCCTTCCCAGTCATTTCACCATCAGGATTTTGCTAATCATAACAATTCTTCAACTAACTAGTGAGATCAGCTGACTCTGTTCATGGGCGGAAGAAACACATGGCAGGACTTTTACTTTCTGACCGCTGGACTTTCCACCTCTGGTGCTTTTGTGTTAACCTTCCACTCTGGAACATTCTGCTCTTTTCTGTCCAGGAGAGATAAACATCCCGCTTTGGTTTACATTGTCTTTCACACAAACGCAAGTATGACAGGCAGAAGTGCACTGTGGGGTTTTTCCGTTTCAAGCCTGGTTTTGGGCTGATCTTCTTTTCGACAATGAAACGACAAGATAACGGATAAAATTAACCCCGAACCAGGGACAGGAGATGTAATCGGTTCTTAGGCCAACGTTCAGACAACCGCAGAGACGCCCCCGTCAAAGACGGCGTGTTTAAATTAAAGGCAAATGCTGTTTGTCGCAGGGTGTCAGATTGTCGCTTGTTAGAGAAGGAAAGTGCAGAGTGACACTGCTGTGCTAAGAGTGATATAACTCTGGAGTATCTGGAGGTGACTCACAGCATCTCACAAAACCAACAGTGGGTGGACTTGGGACATGCTATAAAGGGATTTATTGCCGTTTCCTCGGGTGAAACTGAATTGGATGTCAAAGCCACTGGCTATGCTCTGCGTCTGAAAGATAGAAGACGTATCAAATCCGAGTTTCGAAAGAAAATGCAAACAAACACAATCTTAGAGGTTTGCGAGGTCAGCGAGAGGCCAGAGAAAAGAAGCCAATCTCCTAAACCTGAACGCCACATGTTTCAGTCTATAGATTACCGAAAGAACTATACTTACTCTGAAACATATTGACTCTTTAGTGTACTGAACATGTGAAGGCCCTGTCACACTATTGCGTATGAGAGAAACGTATGAGTTGCGGATGTAAATTCATGAAATAATTTTCATACGCGCAAAAAGCCGTTGAAAATAAAGAATTTTTCGGATACTTACCGTATTGAACCTATGAGTAGCGTATGAGTAGCGTATGAGTAGCGTATCGCCAGCGTATGGCTAGCGTAATGTACGTATGGCTAGCGTATGAGTAGAGTATGAACTGCGCGTGTCCAGCGTACCGCTATCACGTGACAAAGTGCCAATATAACCATCGGCCTTTCCACATTCTCGGTTCTCAGGATGGGGAACGCAACACACCACCACAACCGGAAAGAAGTATTGACTCTTTAATGACTGTAGGCTATTACTCAGAGGGTATGCAACATGGTTGAAAAGGACATGATGACGGTGAGGGATTTCGAGAGCTAATAAAACAGGCTGGGCACACGACTCACTCCAGACCACGTAGATATGCTTAAATGGTCTTGAATAAAAATAAGTAGGTCTATCTAGTATGCATATGAGGAGCCTATTCAAAACATAATAGCCTATGTTTTAAGTTGACTGTTCTATGCTAGGTCTACTAGTTTAACTGTCGCCTTTCAATTTCAAGAGCGATTATGTTCATGCTGCAAGTGCCTAGCGGAGCAACGGTTTCGCTTGCTACAGATGAGACCGAGCGCAATTTCTTTTCTGTTAAAGTAGCCTATACACGCCTTCCTATTCTATTTTTGTTATGCTACAATAATGCCTGTTTCTCAAATGTTACAATAAATCTTTGATTGATGAATATAACATGCATTTTGTATTCTGTCTATCATAAGCTATATTTAGCTTTTATGTTATCAATTAATCGACGATTTTTTGTTAAGGGTAACAACTATCGATTAAGGAAATTCCTTAATATTTGCATCCCTACAATGTACCATTATTACCATTATTATCATGTGGCATTATTAATGATCAGTTGATCATATGAATAAACGTTTTTTAAACTTACTTCTGGTGTTTTTCATACTTTTATAATACATCAAATGATGTGTAATTTATAAGTACCCCTGACCCATAGAATAATAAACTGCATTTTACACTTGACTTTAAACTATACAATTGTTCTAAATCATCCTGTCTTGCCATGGAACTGCACCTGCATCTGAGTTGGCCCAGTGCTTCTTTCAATCGTCAGGCATACGCCAAGATGTCTATATACGTTGCAGATACGTCAGACATACGTTAGAAGTACGTTACTCATGCGCTATCAATGCGCTATCAATACGCTAGCTGTACGGTACACCTTCATGTCAGCGTATGTCAGCGTATGACCAGCGTACTCGACCTATGAGTAACGTACCTCTAGCTTAATTCTAGCGTATTCAGCGTATGCCTAGCGTATGTTTAGCGTATAAACCATACGTCCGAACACGCACAAAATTTTTGAGCATGCTTAAAAAACTTTTGGTGCCTCGCCGTATGCCAGCGTATGCCACCGAATGCGACCGTGCTTGAAACGTATACAACCTATGCCTAACGTACCCCTAGCGTATGTCAGCGTATATCAGCGTATATAAGCGTATGAGTGATATTTTTAATACGCTGGCATACGTAGTACGAAACGCTATAGTGTGACAGGGCCTTGAGGAGATGCCATAATTGCCACTGAGCTAAATTAAATTTTAAATACAAGATACAAGATGCAAGATACCACGTTTTAATGTTCCCTCATTGTTGCAGTTGGTTTTCCGTGTGATAATCTTGATCCCTTCCGTGCCTGTAGTTTTAATCTAGTGCATAGCCTGTGAATTCAGTAGCAGGCCAGCCCCAGGCCATTCAAGACTGCAGGTGCAACACCATTTCAGCATATTCGTGTGAATACAGAGCGATTAATAATTCAACCGGCATGTGAAACGCATGCATATAGTGCAAGCTGTTATCAGTTTGGCTCTTTTACCTTATTATGTTACATGAAATTCTAAATGCATCTGAGGTGCTACAGTGTTTAAAAATGTTTTTTTCCCCCTTCATAATATTGCACTGTAGACTATGCATTATACAGTTTTTAGATCTGAAGTGACCTGCACTACAATTACTGTTGAGGCAAAAATCTTACTGTGGTTTGAAAGAAAGGTAAACATGTTGCTCATGCCAGAGCTTCATCGAGCACTCTTTAGTTTAAATGAAGCCCTGGCCAACAGTAAGCCTTAATTGAGATAATAGAGGACCGACTCCACTTAAACCCTCCCAATCTCCCCAGCCAACCACAGGTGAGGCTGTGCAACAGCTACCTGGACGCAGGTTGTCGTCCGAGCGGGTGAAACCATCCAGCCACTTTGCTGAGCAGTTAAATTGGACCGGCCCAGAATCTACAAGGAAAAACGCTATTGGCTGAGGCCCCGTGTCTATAAATACACTGTGTCTCCATGGTTTGGTCTCAGGCGAGCAGTCTCCAAGGGTCAGATCATAGCGCTAAAGGGCAGTGCTATACGGTCTGGTTTAAAAGCCTGGTGTCTGTAAAGGCACTTGTCCCTAACAAGGTCAGTAAGCCTCGATACAAGAACGGAAAGACAATGAAGTGTACGGGTTTAAGACCGCTACGTTAATGTAGTGGTTAAACTCACCAGTCCCTGTGCAGCTCTGTGATGGTTGAGATGCAGTCAGAGAGCTTTTTTTGCACTCACACACAGTAGAGACACACACTGTTAGGCATGTATAAACACACACACACACACACACAGAAGGCATTCACTGTGCTATGCTATGAATGCTATGAAAACATGCAGTGGAGGCACACACTTGGAACTTGTAGGGTGGTGGTGGGGGCGAGAAATTATTGCACACACACACACACACACACACACACACACACACACACACACACACACACACAATTATTATTTCATACCAGAGGCCCTCTAAAATCACATTTATTGTGTTTAAAAAATTAATTGTTACATGATGAATGCTTATGACTTTAAATATCCCCCAATGAAGACACAAAACCCAGAAGTATTAGATGGGAAGCTAGCCTGTCTACTTTGCTGGTGTACCGAATTGGTTTGCCCCGTTCAGAATCAAAGTTATAGGATGAAAGTGATATGTGAGCACCTAACAGTATGAAACACTGGCCAACCAAACCACGTGGAACCAAACGCCACACCTGCCCACCCTCACAAAAAAAGAGCAGTGTCAGGTCGAAAGGGTTAAAGCCGTCTCGTCGCTCGTTGCTGGTCTCACCAGGAGAGAGGCTGGTGGTGGGAGCTTCCATTTCTTCCCGTTTCGTAGGGGGGGGGCACGCGGCCCCTCCAAGCATGGCTAATCCAAAAGGACAGTTCCGGCTTATTATAGAACCACTGCGGATAATAAAACCTGAATCAAACTGCCAGCCGAAAAGCCACCGGAGAGTTTCTTCCTATTTAATTTTTAAACTTATGGAAGCACTTGACACCGACGTGGATCAAATATCACAGGTTTGCGTGCAAATACTTACTTAGCATGCCAGCGTGTCCATATCTGTGTGACAGAAAAAATAAAGAAGTTTAAAAAATGCTCCAGATGAGCAGCAACAACAATTAATTACAGTGTCCCATTCCCCCTTCCCCCCCCGCCCCCCTTCCCCACCCTCTGTGACTTGTCACTATCGCCCCTAAGTGGTCATGGCTGATTTCTTTCTATTAGTTTTCATAGAGGCAAGCGATATGGCAAATTTATGTTTTGGCTGCAGGAAACTGTTAGCGATCACGAAAGCCACCGAAACATCAAAACAGACAGGAGGGCATCCGTGCATTCTGCAACACTGCAGCAGGGGAACCGTGAGCAGAGGCAGGGAGAGAGAGAGAGAGAGAGAGAGAGAGAGAGAGAGAGAGAGAGAGAGAGAGAGAGAGAGAGAGAGAGAGAGAGAGAGAGAGAGAGAGAGAGAGAGAGAGAGAGAGAGAGAGAGAGAGAGAGAGAGAGAGAGAGAGAGGGAGCGTAGCCTGTAGCCATGAGGCTCTCCTCTCTCCTTTACCCTTCTCTGGCGTGACGGGCACCTCCCCCATTTCTTCTCCGCCCTGCCTCGACAGTCACCCCACACCTCTGCCCTGCTTCTACAGACACCCCTCTCCTCCACCAGGAGTGGTGCATAGAGACATCAACTGACTCTTGACCACGCCTCCGCCACCCGCACGTTCCCTTTCAGGCAGAAATCCGGCTCCTCGTTTCCGCACTCACTCAGTCAAGGGCAAAGAAGGGGCATGCCAAAAAAGATAATTATTCGGAATGCACTGCAATTGATTGACAACCAGGGGTGAGTCATTAAGCCCCCTGCCCGTGTGGGAGTTACTCGAAGGATCTCCCATCCTATGCCGTTGATCGCAGCCGCCCCCCAGGTCTGTGGGTGTCGGCATGTCGCGACGCCGCCCGTGGCGAGGACGAGTCACGTGTCTGGAGGAGGATTCTGCTGTCGCCGCTTTGGCCAATTAAATCAGGATGGCGGGCTCTGTCACCCACAGCTCTTTTTTGAAGAGCTGCGTGACGCATAGAGTCACACCATAGCAGCGTGAGGTATCTCGGGAGGAGCGTGCCACACGACATGCATTCAACTGAGCGTGCTTCTCATCCAAATGAGAAACAACTTACTTTTATACGGAGAGATATACATTTAATAATTTTTTTAATAATGTATTGTTGTACAACGTGTGCTTTAACTGCATACAGCTTGGGATTTCAAATGAGACATATATTACAATGGATTCATGTGCAAACTGCTTGAGAGGCCTGAGAGGATAATGTGTGAATTAATTTAGATGTGTTGAGTTTGACAAAGTGGGAAGAAATCCTGGCAAGAAAACTGTCTGAATCCCCTCACTCTGTTATCGATGATGCTGTGCATGTCTGAATCCCCTCACTCTGTTATCGATGATGCTGTGCATGTCTGAATCCCCTCACTCTGTTATCGATGATGCTGTGCATGTCTGAATCCCCTCACTCTGTTATCGATGATGCTGTGCATGTCTGAATCCCCTCACTCTGTTATCGATGATGCTGTGCATGTCTGAATCCCCTCACTCTGTTATCGATGATGCTGTGCATGCCTGAATCCCCTCACTCTGTTATCGATGATGCTGTGCATGTCTGAATCCCCTCACTCTGTTATCGATGATGCTGTGCATGTCTGAATCCCCTCACTCTGTTATCGATGATGCTGTGCATGTCTGAATCCCCTCACTCTGTTATCGATGATGCTGTGCATGTATGTATGAACAGTTTGCGGGTACAGGCAACAATGATAAAAACATGCATCTCCTAATACCCTCACAACACAACTCGCAACTGCGATAGAGCTGGGGGCCGTTTACCACAAACTGGTGCATTTTTCCACAGCTGTACTTTTTGGAGGGGCGGAAGGGAGAAGGCGGGCGGTACAGGCGTTGATTGTCGAGTCGTACGGCATAATTTGGCATGCATGAGTGGCAGAAGGGTCTTGCCAAGAAGAGCTAAGCCCAGTTCTTCATTTTGTTGGGGTGAAAGCAAGTGGTACAATTTAATTACAATAATATGGGTTTCCAGCGGGCTCTGTGAATCCTCTCTCAGGTGGGAAAGACAACTGCAGATCATGCAGCTGCAAAGCATGATGGGTAAATGATCTGTGAAAGACAGAGAACAAGCTCCTTATCAATGTGCCAGGCATGGATTTCACATAATTAGTCTCCAAAGCCAAGTGCAATTTTACACTCATTGTGACAGATATGGCCATCCTGATATTTTGGCAAAATCTGAATAGTTTTTGACAGAAGGAATACAGTGATTCAGTGTTTTCCATCTCCGATAGAAGAGTAACTAAAGTTTCTACGTAAAATTTAGCAAATGTACACTGATAGGGTGGGTCATATCTATCATATTCTTCTTTTAAGTCACTTTTAAAAACTCGCTTTTTCTGGTCTGCTTTTACAAGATGTTTTCATTGTGATTGTACACGGGGGTGTTGTTTTGCTTGATTACATGTCTTTGTTATTGGGGGGGGGTTTCACTTTCCAAGTGAATCAGGCCCAGGCAGGTCCAGTCCATGTCTTCTTAATCCTGAGACGTAATGCAGAGGTTCCCAAAGTGGGGGTCCGGACCCACACTGGTGGGTTTTGAGGGGATGAGGTGGGCTGCAAGATACATCTGAAAACACACTTTATATCTTATGTCTCACTAACCAAACTAAACCTGGGTGAGAGTAGTGCTTATTTGACAATATAATTTTCATATCTGAGCATTTTATGTATAGACTTTTTAATATGAAAAGAGAAGGCAAAAAAGATATTCACTCTTTAATTGGTTTTGGGCATGAAAAGTTTGGGAATCTAAAACTTATCTCAAATAAGTTTGGGAATCTAAAAAATCTCAAATAATTTTATTGCATTCATTTTCTCGGGCTTTGATAAGAGTGAGTTAAGTATGAACATCTTATTCTTCAAAAGGACTTATATTCTGTTGAATACCACTATTCTGTCCATATCATCTTTCCCAGCTGAATTGCCCAAGTACAAGATTCAGAATTAAAAGGTCATTCCCCAACAATCACAGATGGCCAAGTTGTATGTATGTGTTTTACTGTAGGTAAATGTAAAACAGATGTCACTGATAACTACTGTAGTCCTGTGCAAAAGCATGTCAACAATATGGCCTACGACGGCCGCATATGAACATGGTAAATTCCACAGGTATATGGTTGGCTTGTATACAAGGCTTGCTTGGGTTATTTTCCTTTCTGGTTGGCACATGTAAACATTGCTTTAAAAGCAACAGAAGTCAGATAAAATATACAGTATTTGTCAATTTTATAGAATTTCTGAAACTTTATTTCTTTGTACCTGTAAAAACATGTCAACAACATGTATGGCCATGTATATACACATGTTAAATTCCACAGAACTTCTGAAACTTTACCAGTGAAAGCAGACTGCATTCGCGGCATTGTAACTAGCATAAATTTAGCATGGTGTGAAAAACCTAGCATCAAATTTTAGTTTGTTGAGAAAATGTATGTTGAGAAAAGTTTGTAAATATAGTGCTTGGGTTATGCTTCGGTCTTGCAATAGATAAAAATTAAATATAATAACTAAAATGCATGAACATAGGTTGGTATTCACTACACTTGTGAGTAACCTTTTATTTGTGTCCGTCAGCCCGTCAAGTTTTCATTTGGTTGGAATAATAAAACAAAAGACAGGGAAAGGAGTGCACACTTGGAGGGTGAAACAAAAGACAGGGAAAGGAGTGCACACTTGGAGGGTGAACTTGAAAGAGATTAGTCTCATTTGAAGCAAACGGCACAGAGAGAAAGACTTTTTCTTATCTTGTGCTTGAAAGCAAACTTTAAACACACGTATGGGGCAGAATTAAGGGCGTTATTAATTGCATAGGCACAGGCCTATTAAAAAGACCTTGGAAAGTGACCTCCTCTAATACGGGTAATGTGTGAAAAAAGGAAATGTGTCTTAATCTTCTCTGCGCTGCTTAGATAAATGTCAAGAGTATCTATCACCTCAATTAACCAAGCAGAGGAAGCTTTATAAAACAGGCTTTCTTCGCGACGGGGAGGGCTGTCACATGTCGCTACACAATGACCAAGAATAAAGACGACCACGTACGTGGCTTCTATAATGGAATATGGGCAAGTAGTAATTACTGTTTAAACTGGCTGTCTCATATGGGGAAAATGTGCTAGTTGATTTTTAGAGTTCATTGAAACAAAACACAAACAGCGCTGCGTGTTTGACTTCACCATGCATATGGGAGTTATTGTACTAATATTGTTCATCGTTGTGATTAAATCAGGCATGTGTGAGCCAAAGTCATTTAAAATAACGAATAATAATAAATTAGAATGCTTGTTCTTAACAATTAAGCGGTAGGGTTATAACCAAAATCCAAGCTAGGCTCAGGTACTGAGGTTATAACATGGGAATGGTGCAGTTCTGAGCACCCATTCTAATTTTCCAATCTAAGAGTATAGCTCTCAATATTGAGTAATATTTTAAATGTTATTTTACCTTCTATTGGAAAATGACATTACATTTATTTAGTAAATGCTTTTGGAAGAGAACATAAGTGTATCTATCTGTGCTGTGCTACAAGTGCCAGACCTGGATAACAACATTAACGGACCACCATTTGGACATTTATTTTTGAACACATTTCTGCCATTGGCTACTGTTCACTCTCAAGATTAAGGTCTCATTGACCAGTCAGAACAGTTATGTTTTAAATGTTGCATCTATTGAATGGGAAAGTCATTGTGACTGGTTTGGTTCTTTTTGCAGCGCTATGATTTGCGTATGTCATCATGGGGACGGGAATGTTATCTCCAATATGTTGCTGGTGTGGTAACATATTGCAACCAGCTAAAGCAGTGGTCCTCAACCCTGTTCCTGGAGATCTACTGAAACGAGAACGAAGTTATGAAATATTAGCTATCCCATGCAACCATCGATTTCACGCCGTCGACGACGTGTTCGACCTCAGGGGTCACATGATCTTAAACTGCCAGTTTTTTTTCTGATTTGGAGCTGTAAAACTGTCTAAATTGTGTTTGTTGTCATGGGGATTTCAATTTTAGTCTTAAAGTTGAAGATGTATTTAACCACCGGTTTGAGCATAAACACTAAAGCATTCATTTGTATGTACTGATGTGAGTCCTTACATGCCTGGCTGCATGTATGTTAAAGGTTATCTTCTCCCCGGAGGGATCTGGTCACGTACACACCACATAAGTTTCCTATTTTTTTTGTCATTTAAAGTTAAACACACAAGGACAGATGGTATCCCTTGCTGTTTACAGCCTGTTTCGCCTTGTGTGGCCGATGGTCTAGACGACACACGCTTGTTAGCGGCACTGTGTGCAGAGCGTTGTGGAGGGCGGGCTTGGCACGGGGAGAGCTGCGCCGGCCTCCCGTTGGGCCAGGGAAGAGCCTGCCAGTCCCGAACCACTCAAGAGGGAGTGAGCCGAGACAAAATTGGGACTGATCGATGTCCATGGGCTGGTGTACCGATAGATAAAAGGCTTTTGAAAGCGTCCACAGTGGTTGATTGATGTTCATTTCAATCGAGGGCTTCTTTGAAAAATATATATTTTTTTCTCTAAAAGGCACTCACCTGGATGAATATAGAGGGAAAAAGCAACAAAGAACCCATTTTAAAGAGCGTATGTAGCTGGAACGTGCTGTGGTACATCATATTGTGCCCTGCCATCACTATAGAAGTACAAGATATTCGCAAGAATTATGACTCATTGGGCCTCATTCATGAATCGTTCCCAAATATGTCCCAAATTTTTGTACGCCCATTTATGTACGAAACAATTTGGTACAAGAAATGAATCGGATTCATCGGATTCATCAAATTGTTTTGGGTATCGGCAGATTTGTTCGTATTCCGTGCGTATGTTCATACATGCCGATTCATCATAAATAACAAGCGCGCTCACCTTATTTAGCGATTAGCATAAATCCACGCCCATAAATTAAGTTGTCACTTCCATTTAAAGGTGCGTACGAGGTCAAAATGGCCCAGAAAAAACTAAAGAAAGAAGAAGAAAGAATAAATCTATACTCTGACTCAGGGTGGACTTGTTTTAACCATGTCGGGCTATCCCACATCATGTGGTTTTGTGCAAAACTATAGCAGCTCATTCGGTCATGTTCGGGAGGCTACATTTAGTCTTGTGAATTTAACTGCAAATAAAAATAAATTTATATATCTATTCTAATTGACATTCAGAAGCTACATTTAGCGGCATTTAGAATTTATGGATGCAGTACGCGTGGTCCTGAGCAGGTGTAAATGTTGTTCATACACACGAACAAATGTGAGATACGAAAACTTTGATGAATGCAAGCAAAATTGCTAATACGAACGATTCACGCACAAATACATTCTGCCCACGTTTTATGAATGAGACCCATTGACTCTATCATGAGCATTTTAGTCAAAACTAAAAGTAAAATGGTTTCATGATGTGTAATCTGTCTGTCGTTTCATAACAGTGGGGAAAATGCAGGCCTGGGATAGGATGAACGGCTCGTCCTCGTCATGGAGCTGTACGTTCACGCGCTAAGATATTTTTCAAAGTTAATTTCAATTATCTCTGAAGTAAAGGGGCCATGAGTAAAATGGATACTTTCTCAGAGTGACTAAGATTAACCCTTTAATGGCCCTCAACTGTTTGGTGAAGCACGTTTTGGGTCTTGGTGTCTTGTTGGAGAGTGTGTTGGACTTGACTCATAAACCAAATGGTAGAGATGGCTCAATCAGGTGGGGTTGGGTCCGGCATGTTTTTCGGCAGGATATCGGGATATCAGTGTGCAATACTAGGTGGTTGAGCTGGCCATTTTAATAGGATGAAAAGAGAAAGGGCTTAGTTTCCTCTGCATTATTGCCATAGTCCAGTTCGCATCAGGGGAACCCAACACAAAATCTCAAAAAGTTCTTCGGGTGACCAGATGGGGCTGGACTTCCGCAGAGGTTGAAGCAGCTGCGTTCAGTCTGAGTGGCACAATCCTTCCTAGGAGGTTATTCAGAATTATGGGAAATCTATTTTTTTTCTGTCCAATCAGTGCAAGAGATGCTGGCACCACCCTGGCCCATGATGACAGAATCAAAGAACATCAACAGCTCTGGAGAATGGAAACAGCAGGGAGCTCGTAAATTGATCAGAAAACACCTGCCGTTCTCTCGAACCCGGAATTGTGGATCAGCGTCACTGCGTGCTTAAGCACTGAATCGCAGCTGTAAAGTTGTGCGAATTTAATGGGATGTTCTCCCCTATGCGTTCACCTGTTCGTCTCATTTAAATGAGGGCAGAAAGTTGTTTACAGAACACCGGAAAAAATATATATCCAACAACCAACGGGGCATCGACCATCTATCTACCATCTACCGTTGCTCTCCGGAGTAACTCTGAACCAAAGCCCTTTGTGAATCACAGTCTCAGTGAATCTTTAAAACCTCATTGGCCAACAGAAGATAAATATCTGACTGCTCGCACCTTTAGTTCATTTAATCTCTGTTGCTGGACTGAATGCCATCGATACTTATAAGATTCAGTGGCTGAATAAAGCCTCAATCAATGACGATGAAGACTGTTGGCTATAGGCTATAGGCTTCTTGCTGGCAGCTGTGCTTGCCATTTTCAGTGTTGCTTGGCTGATGTCTATAGGACAAAGAAAGGCACTGATGTGATTTGGAGAAACGGAAAATAGAAAAACCTGGTATATCTGCCTGTTTCAGGTGTGATCAATCCCCTTTTTTTTGTTTCAACCTCATAGGCATAAATGAGTCATTCATTAATCCACCATTAATTTGACTATCCTGACCATATTCTTCAACTATCCCTTCCTGTTCTGACTATTCTACAGTGCCATTACTGGCTGATTAAGGGCTCATGGTGTGACTAAAAGGGCCTTTAAAGTCTATGTATCATTAAACATATTGTGAGAAATTCATGCTGTGAGCCCGGCATGCACAAAATGTACATATTTAGGTAAATTTGCATATTTAATATCAATATATTCATATTTTTTAATTATACATTGTATATGATATATTTAAGATCTTTGCTGGCTTGTCTTCACCGTATCTTCGTCTCATAACATTAGCAACGTTGTTTAGCAGCCACATAGGCAGATGTTACATTACATTACATTACAGGCATTTAGCAGACATTCTTATCCAGAGCGACTTACACAACTTCTTATTACATTTATCCATTTATACAGCTGAAGCAAATCAGGTTAAGGGTACAGCAGCAGTGTCCTACCTGGGAATCGAACCCGCAACCTTTCGGTTACAAGTCCAGTTCCTGAACCATTATACTACACTGCCACCTAAACAGGTTGAAAACAAGCAGCCAGTCGTTTTCCTTGCATGCGTTTCTTCCTTCCCAGCTGCTGCCCTTTATCCCCGCTGATGGTTTGGAGGGAGCGCACACCAGGCCCACACAGCGTGGCGAGGAGGGGTATGGAGGGGCGCACACCAGGCCCACACAGCGTGGCGAGGAGGGGTATTGAGGGGCGCACACCAGGCCCACAGAGCGTGGCGAGGAGGGGTATGGAGGAGCGCACACCAGGCCCACACAGCGTGGCGAGGAGGGGTATTGAGGGGTGCACACCAGGCCCACAGAGCGTGGCGAGGAGGGGTATGGAGGGGCGCACACCAGGCCCACACAGCGTGGCGAGGAGGGGTATTGAGGGGCGCACACCAGGCCCACAGAGCGTGGCGAGGAGGGGTATGGAGGGGCGCACACCAGGCCCACACAGCGTGGCGAGGAGGGGTATTGAGGGGCGCACACCAGGCCCACACAGCGTGGCGAGGAGGGGTATGGAGGGGCGCACACCAGGCCCACACAGCGTGGCGAGGAGGGGTATTGAGGGGCGCACACCAGGCCCACAGAGCGTGGCGAGGAGGGGTATTGAGGAGCGCACACCAGGCCCACACAGCGTGGCGAGGAGGGGTATGGAGGGGCGCACACCAGGCCCACACAGCGTGGCGAGGAGGGGTATTGAGGGCGTACACCAGGCCCACACAGCGTGGCGAGGAGGGGTATGGAGGAGCGCACACCAGGCCCACACAGCGTGGCGAGGAGGGGTATTGAGGGGCGCACACCAGGCCCACACAGCGTGGCGAGGAGGGGTATTGAGGGGCGCACACCAGGCCCACACAGCGTGGCGAGGAGGGGTATGGAGGGGCGCACACCAGGCCCACACAGCGTGGCGAGGAGGGGTATGATTAGCCACGAGGCGGCCTTCAGAGCATCGGCCGTGTTCACCCACCCAACAAGGCTGATCCACCGGCAGATGCATACTCTGGCTGCAGAAGAACAAGCCCACTGATTACCTAAGCCCCTGTCCTGCACTGAGGCATTAAACACGACTACCCCAACACAAGGAGAGGAGAGGGGCTGATGACCACTCCGTCCTTCCTGCAGCCTACGAGCCGGGATTAATTCTTTATTGGGGAGCTCAGGCTGGAAGACCTTAGCGGTGATAGTCTGTGCTTCTATCTTACCATGATGTGAAATCCACATTAATCTCCCCTGGAACACCGGTAATCCCCTCTCCTCCACCACGCGTCCCTCCAATCACTGACCACTTTCCGTTTCCCTTTTTCCTCAATCCCTATATCCTAAAGGCCTGGGGAGAGAAAGTGTGTGTGTGTGTGTGTGTGTGTGTGTGTGTGTGTGTGTCCATTTACATACAGAAAAAATACGCAGTTAAACTTGGGGTGGGTGGGTGCTGAGAATGTCACGAATGGCCACTTTAAACCCAAAAGCATTCGCAAAAAGTTGATCTCTGGTGACATTTCCATGTTTTTAACACCTGTGAGAAATCACTACCTCTTCTTGTTTCATTTTAATATACCTTAGAATTTTTTCCTGGCAAGGAGGAAGGTGAGCAGGTTTGCTTGCTGCATTCCTCACGCCAACGCACACCTATGAGGGATGACCCCAGAAACCCTAACTAACCCCTTACTGGAAGCACTGGCCACCATTTTAGACACTTTTCTGTAATCACACAAGTTCAGTAAGTTAACTAAACAACCCAGGCTGTTTCAGTTAGTCTTATGGCAAAGGGGATAACAGCAAAATGAAAAGAGGTGACCCTCTTTGCAAAGAAAAATGTCTCAGAAACAAATACATAATTATTATTGAGTGACAGTTTACATAATTATTATTGAGTGACAGTTTCAGTGAAGAGGTTCCTGACACACATTGAAATCATCACACTTTATATGAGAATGAACTTAGTTGAAGTTAGTTTTATATTTGATCATAGAGCATGTAAATACTATAAGAATATATTCAGTTGCTACAACAATATCTAACTTCCAGTCATTTAAAGGTGCCCAGTATCGACTATTGATCATTGATTAGTATTGAGTAAAGTGATAATGCCAGTTTTTAAAAAAATAAAACAAAACTGTGCTAATGTGGTTCATAAAGTACATTGATTGCATGCTAATTATCCAGTTATGGTTATATGGTTATATGTTGTTTTCTGTGGCAGGATGGTAACTCCTGTGCCTGTGTCCTGTGCTAAAAATTAATAATATGAGCCTTTGGAAATAATAGATACAACTGCCTCATCAGACACATAAACTTAACACATTTTTAAAAAAGGCTTCTATTTTGGCACACATTAAAACAGAATCTTAAAATTCAGAATAATAAACTGCTATTATCATGACTCAATCATGACATTTCTGTCAGATGTTTGATGAAAACGGCATATTCTGGTATAGAACACAATGTAATTTTAATAATAATCATTTATTATTATAATAACTATCGTAGCATTGCCTTGAGAACATTTCACTATCACTTTATCCTTGAGTTTTAATACTTCAAATTTGAAGTAAAGGTAACTTTAATAACAACTTAATATAAAAATTATTTATTTTCTCTCATAGACGCCTCAGCATTTCAATGCCAGACACTTATGGGAGCTCTGCAGTGAGAGAAATGTATTAAATTCACACACAATAGCAAGGTCCTGGAATATTCACCCCTCAGGGCCCTACCCAATTCATTGTGCTACAGGGCGCTGTAAAAAGGAATAATCATTTACTAATTGTAATTCAGCTTCTGAACATAAATTAATTAAAATTACACAGCATACAAATCACCCAGGATGTGTTTCTCTTAGGTCTTTTTTAATCTTTTTTACTGAAGTGGAAAATTAAGGTAAAATGAATTGTAACATCTTGAAGCTGTTCTGCAAGAGCTCACATTTTCTGAGGAAAATGTGGCCAGCCAGTAGTCTCTACTGTGACCCACAATTCAGTTCTGAATACCGGCCAAAACGCTGCAGTAACCTCCGGGAATGCCACTCACTGACGTGGTAAATATCGTGCTCAACGTGAGTGACAGGCTTCACTGGGTCCACAGCTCAGACGAGAGGGAGCACTGTGTGGGCAGCCAGGGGGGCTTGCGGGTTCAGATCCCCGTCCCCGGCTGGCGAGCGGCGCAGCTGAATGACACAGCCCCCGCGCGGTCACAAAGTCACAGCCCGTTTCAACATTTTACTGATGAAGAAATGCATACACAAACAATGCACGACCAGTGGACTCGTTTAGAAACGGTGTGCGCGCCACTTTCTCCGAAAATTTGGGATTTATAAAAGCAAACTTGACGTCTACACATGCGCACATTTACGAAACGTGTGTATGCACATTCTGTGGGAATTTATGACTCTCATGCTAGAGTAGTGAAATGTCACACAGAGCCGTTTCACTCTATTTTTTTCGCTTCATATCAAAGTACACAGCTTTTGAATAATCATATCCCTTGTCAGAAGACCATCCAGGCCTAAGTAGTTTCTGTCTTTTTCTGTGTAATGGCCCTGTCACACTATTGCGTATGAGAGAAACGTATGAGTAGCGTATGTAAATTCATAAAATAACTGTCCGGTACACCTTCATGTCAGCGTATGTCAGCGTATGACCAGCGTACTCGACCTATGAGTAACGTACCTCTAGCATAATTCTAGCGTATTCAGCGTATGCCTAGCGTATGCTTAGCGTATAAACCATACGTCCGAAAACGCACAAAATTTTTGAAAAACTTTTTGTGCCTCGCCGTATGCCAGCGCATGCCACCGTATGCGACCGTGCTTGAAACGTATACAACCTATGCCTAACGTACCCCTAGCGTATGTCAGCGTATATCAGCGTATGAGTGATATTTTTCATACGCTGCCATACGCTAGTACGATGCGCAATAGTGTGACAGGGCCATTACATTCAGCCATCCCATCAGGGAGGCGGTAATAGAGTCCCCCAGTATAGACTGATGAGGTTCAAGCGCTCTTTTATCCCAGAATCCATTTGAATGCTGAAGTCCAACAATGTGATTTACTATCTGTATGTTTTGCGTGGATGTATCTCTTTCATGTTTGTAACGATGTGAAACTGCAGCTTTAAGATGAAAGATAAATTTACGCGTTATCAGATAAAGTATTATCTTATCGTATGTCTCATCACAGGCTGATACGTGCCCTGGCTATGGTAGTGCAACCTTTGGAGGAGGGGGGTGGCCGGGGGCATTTTGCCTTTTTTTTGTTTTGCAGACTGACTCCTCCATTTTCCTTGACAATTCATTGGAATGACAAGCTGATTTATATGCATATCAATATTCACATTCCATTAACCATTTATGGTTAGTGGGAGTTCACGAGGTGGGCTACTAGGATTGTGCACATTTTCAAGTTTTTCCAATAGAAAATTGCGTAAATCAGGATATTTTTGACCGTACGCACATTTCGTCTTTTGCGCTTATGTAACCCTTTAGTGTACAACCGCCGCAAAGTTTTAGAAATGACGCCCCGGGACTCAATGAATTCAACTAAAGAAATGCTGTTAGTTTCTTCTCCAAAGCCAGTCCAGTAGCTGTTAAAAATCAGTTAAAAGATGCGTTAAGAATTTTAAAAACTTAATTAAATTAATAAAATTTCAGAGCCATAAACATACTCTGGTAACAATGAGAACTTTGGCTTTTTTGGTGATGATTGGCTGCCATGTGCAAGGCATGTGAGTGCTTCTCAATCCTTTAAAGCATGAGCCATACATATGCGTATTTTCACACCAAAGTAGCGTGAAAACCAACTGGAAAGTGTTTCCGTCACATGATTACCTTTAGCATGTATTAGGCTAGCACATTAGAGAAGAAAAGTATGATGACATCACATCACAGATATTGTCCAATCCAAACAGCAACCAGCAACTGTCTGCACCCTGCAGTGACACTGTTCAGCTCATTATGGCGAAAGACCCAGGCGAGACACAAGAGCATAATCACTGGCTAGTGCTAAGAAATAACTCTCCAGTAATATGTAAAAGGGTTTTTACGCTGGCACACACACAGTGATAGTGTCATTTTTGATTACGTGTTGCGGGAAGTATTTATCTCGTAAGTGAGATGTGCACCGTTACCCGGTGAACGAAGAAGAAACAAAGAAGAGGAAACAAAGAAGTGGACGTGAAAGTTTTGTGAATGGTAACCATGGTAACCAAGGTGCTCTGGTTTTCGCAATCCTCCCAAGCGATAATGGGGTGCTCGGACTTGGCGCTGGGGCCCCCCTATGTATGCTGGTTTTTCATTCTCGCCACAATTACAAACCCTGAATAGTAACGAGCCGTTAATTGTCCTTAGTTACTTTTAATGTCTATTTTGGTTTTAGTTACATTACATTACATTACAGGCCTTTAGCAGACGCTCTTATCCAGAGCGACTTACACAGCATTTTGCATTTATACATAGTATCCGTTGATACAGCTGGATATATACTGAAGCAATGCAGGTGAAGTACCTTGCTCAAGGGTACAACGGCAGTGTCTGACCTGGGAATCGAACCTGCAACCTTTCAGTTACAAACCCAGTTCCTTAACCAATATACTAAATGAAGGAATGTCGTATATATGCATCCTAGTATTAAGCATTAAGGTAATCTGCTTTCATTTATTGTGCAATTAGGAAATCGATTCCTTTAGAAAGAGATTATCTCCCATTACTGGAACTAAACCATTTGTGGAAAAGCTAAAGGCGATGGGCTAACTTGCATTGTGTGATGAATTCAGAATCATCACAGATGATAAAGGCTCTCTGTGAGGATGAATAGAGACCTGGGTGAACCTGCAGTCATGCAGTGACTGGGAGAGGTGGGTCTTTTCCAATTAATCATTTATTTCTTTATAAAAGATGTATAATTGTAAGAAGATAACCGCTATGATGGCATTAATTAGTTAATTCATCGCTATTATGGCTTCTTGCCTCAGGTTCCCAAAACTTATTCTGTGTGCATATTGGTACAATAAGTGGTTGCAATGAGAAAATTATGAAATAATACAATCTGTACGTACTAGCTATTAATAATGTCAGTTCTGTTTTTAAAGGGCATTTTTCATGTTTCTCTGCACTACTGAAGTGATATTTATTCTTGGTCTGGGATTATGCTGGGAAAGCCTGCTTCTGGTTGAAAATGCCTTTTCCCCCAGCCATGAGCCAAATGGACTGACCCCAAACGTGTCACCCTCAAGAGGCCAGCAGGAGTACTACTGGAAAAGGAATCATTCTTTCAAAGCACTTTGAGAGACAGAAATCAGCATGTCTGAAATGCCTAAATGACCATGGACAGGGGAAAAGATTTCCCTTTTAAACTGCCTGATCGCTTTCCAGCACACATTTTAAAATATGCCATTGGATAAGTAATGTGATATTTCTTTAGTCAGCACAGACTGGAATGTATTTTTCTTCATGCATTTTTTTTGTATGTTATAAAGTAAAGCCAAAAAAAGTAAAAAAAAATAAAAAAAATGTATCAAATTATTTATTTTGCCTGTTGGACTACAGAAATATAAGTATGAAAGTATAAACCTCCCATTGGCTGTATTTATAAATTGAGACTTCATCTTCCTCGATGTTGTTGCCATCGTCGTCATCATCAAATACTTTAATAATATTATTATTATAAATCCGAAGCGGTTCTGAAGAGTTCTGAGAATTATTTCATAAAAATAAAAGCAGATTCAAACACATATGGGCAAGAATGTACACAACTAGGCAAAAAGAACATGCAATACAATTTTTAAAAAAGATTAGTGAATAAAAAGCACATTTTAAGTGGTGAGCTTTTTAAAAAATCTTCTTACACATCAATTGATAATTGCAAATATCTGTAGAGATAGTTGAGTTGAGTGCCACGTTTACATGCATGTAAACTTTACAGCGGACATTTGAGGATTTATTCTTCTGGGCCGAATTGGTTGGGATATGGTTAATGTCCTTTTTATTTTTTATCATTAAATGACTAACTAGTTATTAAATGACATTACTGGTGCCCTCAACTCGGGGTCTTTTTTACTCGTTCATTCTTAGTTTGATCTGACGTACCTGAAGGGCCTATATTTCCCAAACATTCCACTCGGGTCATTTAAATTAAGGTTTTACCACAAAAAGTTCTGTCTGGATTTGTAACCCCCCCACACCCCCCTCCTGGTCACAGGTCAAATAGCCTATGTTCTGTTCCACGCCACGGTGCCACATTGTATATGTAATCCTGGCAAGACGGGGAGTAAAGCCGCCAACCCTAATGGCGATCGGAATGCCCAAGAAGTGATGTCATAACGGGGGGGATACGGGAAAGGTCGCTCCCAGGGAATTTAAATTAATGAGCGTAATCAGCAGCAAGGCGCAAGCAATTAATAGAAACAGGCTACCGGTGTGCTGCCAGACCCGTATTAAGATGCAACTCGGCTGTAGCTGACAGCAGATGCCCTGGAGGACAACAAACGACTGGCGCATCAGCGGGACTCAGACTGTCTCAACACAGACAGCGAGCCAGACACGAGCCCTCAGTCTCCCGGCCCTTTCTGACAGCGGGGCGATTTCCCACTTCAGAGACGTACCGGTACCTCACACACGCCGATACCTCACACACACCGGTACCTCACACACACCGATACCTCACACACACCGGTACCTCACACACACCGATACCTCACACACACCGATACCTCACACACACCGGTACCTCACACACACCGATACCTCACACACACCGGTACCTCACACACACCGATACCTCACACACACCGATACCTCACACACACCGATACCTCACACACACCGATACTTCACACACACCGGTACCTCACACACACCAATACCTCACACACACCGGTACCTCACACACACCGATACCTCACACACACCGGTACCTCACACACACCGATACCTCACACACACCGATACCTCACACACACGGTACCTCACACACACCGATACCTCACACACACCGATACCTCACACACACCGGTACCTCACACACACCGGTACCTCACACACACCGATACCTCACACACACCGATACCTCACACACACCGGTACCTCACACACACCGGTACCTCACACACACCGATACCTCACACACACCGATACCTCACACACACCGGTACCTCACACACACCGGTACCTCACACACACCGATACCTCACACACACCGATACCTCACACATGCTGGCGCTCTACATGGAGAGTCACGCATTCGCAATGCTGAAATGGATACACTTTCACAACAATACTAAGGGTTTTGCTTTGAGTGTTTTCTTAGAGGAAAGCAATCTCACTATTTTTCCTCCGACTCTGTAATCTGTAAACACGCATGCAAAAAAAATAGAAAATAGATCAAGTAGCGTGTGGCCAGCAGGGACCAAGCACACACATGTGGATTTAACTTACTAACCATGGCAATTCTTTTTTAGATTCATCACCTTCATTTTTCCATTGGTTGGGTTGTGTTGCCGTTAGGATCAATTTGAAGCGTTTCATGTCACTGCATATTCTTTGGAAACTTGGCTGATTTTCTAATATTTACTGTTGTCTTTCCCACCCCCTTGTCTGCTGTTGTAATCATTGCAGCCACAACATTCATTAGCAATATAGCATCCATGCTAAGAGTGGAGCAGACACTCACAGTCCCCCCATATAAACATGCTTTATCATAAATATAAAACTGTACCTTTGAAATGCTCTCTACAGCGAAAACGGTAACAATGTAATCAATGTCCAATGTAATCTCAAAGCATGATTCTGCTTGCTCTTTGTTTATTTCCTTGAATTTTTCATCTTATTCCCCCAACAGTCTTGGATTTCCACTGTTTATGTGAAATAATTATGCACGTGTAAAACTACACCAGCCAGCAGCGGCTATAATTGCCATTGCCTGGCCTAGAAGTCAACATCAATCTGCAGTGAAACACAACGATGATGTCAGCTATTGTGGGGTTTTTTTTTTTGCAGAAAGACAGAAGACTGAAAGGGAAGAGGCCGATGTGATGTCATTTAACTGACAGGGAAGACTCTGACGGGCGGACAAGGGCCGGCAATTTGAATCCAAGGCGATGCGTCGTTCAAAATGCTCAAGTTTCTGTACGTTTGCAGGCTGCTTTTGGATTCTTTATGCACAGCCAGGCGTTGGGTTACCAGCAATGCAATCATGTGTCTCTCTGCATCATCTGCTCCGAATGGATATTGGTGAAGCACTGTTTAGTAGTTCATATATAACTGCATGTCTGCTCTGATTGCTGAACTAACTTTGTTCTCTAAACTTTGATTAACTCATTTTCTTCTTGAGATTTTATTTATTTTTTTGGTAAACATTCAAACCAGTTAACATCAACTCCAGCATGTATCACCATTCTGAATTATGGGCTTTGTAAATATGTTTTAATACCTCTTGAAAGAGAAACATTTGTCAAACCTATTGACAATAATATCCCACGTGTTAATTTGCTTCAAACTGTTACAGATTTGCTCAAAGGTCAGGTTCAGCTGCCCGGCTGCATAATCCAGTTCAACCAGTTCTCTAAAATTGATGAGTTTCTTCAAGTAATCCATTAAAAAGCTTTTTACTTGGCTGGCGATCAAAAACCTGGCCTGTACAAATGGAGCTCTAGCGCCCCCTTGTGTTGATCTCGCCATCCTACCCTGATGAATGAAATCAAACCGACACAAAGCACAACCACTGAACTTCAGAATTATTTTTTGAACCATTTAAAACAATAGGGTTTAGCATGTTTCTATACAGAACCACACAACCCTAACCTTGACTGGTACAAAAGCTACATTAAGGCTCCATAAAATCTCAAGACACACTTTGAGAAACGCGTTCTGCAGTATAAAATGGACACTTTTTTGTAAGTGCCTTCAATGAGTAAACAAAATATCATAGATTAATCTAGTTATGAATTATAAAAGGTACAGGTGCACTGACATCAAAAACAGATTTAAATAAAATATCAGCCAATTTAACTTTTATATTATATGTGAGAAGGTAAAATGAGTGTATATAAAGTTCACATAAAAAAATAAACATTTTATTGCTAATTGTGGTTGCTGGTTTTTCTTTCTTTAAGTTTGTGCACTCTGATTAAGGCAATTTTTATGAAGCCACGGGGTGCATTGCGAGCTAAATCGATTGTGCAATGTTTATAGAGTGAATATCAATTTTTTTTTTTAGAACAGATCCAAATCCAGAGCCTTTATAGGATGTAAACTAACATCTAAAGTCACAAAGATCCAGAGACGCCAACGAGCAGTATTTTTGAGCCCCATGCGTCACCGGCACAGCGAGCCAAACCACTTATTAAAAAGGCGGAAGCCAAGCGCAATAAAGACGCGAGTTCAGTGGCGTGTTGTTTTTCTTTCTGTGAGAGCAAACGGCAGAAAAGATCAATGGCTGTGGCGGTTTCATTGGCCACAGCAATGGCACTTCGAGGCGTGCAGCGCCAGCCTGCAGAAACGACATTACGCATTTCTGGACTTTTTGAAGAGAGTGCCAAGAATAATTTCCCCACATGTTACAATCCCACGAAACCACAGGGGAGACGGCTGCGTTTAAAATACCTCTCCTCGCCCCTTACATCTGCCCCGTTCTTCCCTAAAGAGAACGGGGGGAATCGAAGTGGCAACTACAACCCTCGCTGAAGAGAAAAGTTGAACGAAAAAACCTTCCGAGGTGGAAAAAGACGCGCAGCCGTCTGGCGTTTTGTTTTGTGCTTAGTGACCCTTCAGAAGGGCTTGCCTTGCCTTGCCTTCTGCAAAGCGCGAATCTGCAGATCTACTTAGGTTAGTGTCCCGCAGTATGTGGTCGTAGGGCAGCAGAATCGTTGGCCATCTTCCCGCATAGATTGAAGACCCACCTTCCCATAGCACTCCCACCTATTGTACTCAATTCAGATTGTGTGTTTTTATGGTTTAACGTTATATTTCATGGTTTCAAGTTTCTCGTCGTAGGGCTTGTTATGCAAGTAGCCTAAGCTGTACGTATTCAGAATTCCCACTTTGGTTATTGGTTAGCGTTGTTATCTTGTACTAGTGCTTTAGTGATGTTGCATCTATAGCCTACTCAGTGGAATGGGAATTTTAGCCAGCTCTGCCACTATTGCTCATATTAACCAGAATGCACTTGTGCTTCTCCTGCACTGTTTGTCATTCTGAATAAGAGCGTCTGCTAAATTAATGTCATGTAATTTTGTTGACGACTGCATTGCATGGTTTATGTATCATAAAACTATAATGGAATAAAAGGTTGGGCTGATTACAGTACACCTTAATTTCCTTTAGGGTAGTTGCAGATTACAGCCGTTTTCTAAAGTACCATACCAAGATGGAGAACATTATCAGAGCAACTCCATCTTCTGGAATATGAGCTTTCTTTCACATCAGTGCACGCTGCCTATCGCATAAAAACAATCGCAGAAAACAAACGGGGCACAGTTCAGTCAGGCACATAAAGATTACATAAAATCACAATAAAAAAAAAATGGAGGCAAAGTGGTCTGAGGCAAAGCCGTGCATGCCACTGGTGTTCATCTCAGCATATTCTGCTTTCTTAAATATCATTGAGTGATATCTCTTCACCTGCCACTGGGATGTTTACAATAATCGTTTCTGGAGCCATGGGAGCTAGCTGCCTGTGATTATATTAGTTCAGAGCCCTGCCAGGCATAGGTTCAGCACACAAGGTGGCTTTTTCCACACTGTCTGTCATGGTATTGCAGCCTGCTGTTTCGGTTTTGCGGATGTTGCCTCTCAGGGCCGCGAGAGGGCGCTCCTGTTGTTTCGGTTCTGCGGATGTTGCCTCTCAGGGCCGCGAGAGGGCGCTCCTGTTGTTTTTTCCGCCTTCTGTGACTAATTGTGATTATTGGTTTCAGGTGTTTTGCTCGCTACATAAGCTCAGCGCCTTCTTTGTTCTGTGCTTTTGTGTAAACCTCTCTTACGCCATAAGACGGTAATTTTCGGTATAGGACTTTGAAGACTACTTATCTTTTTTTTCCATTTAAAGATAAGTAGGAACTTTATTAGTTTTGAGAGTTAGGATTATTTTCTTTATCCTTTTTTCTTCTCTATAAGTTCTTTCCTCTTTGAGGCTGTAAACCTGTGTTCCCTTTTTCTCCTTTTCCTCCTTGTTTCTGCTCCTTTGTATTTTATTGAGCTGGAGGTTTTTTTCTTCTATTCTGCTCGAGTCTTAGAGCCTGTATTCGCCCTCTTTTCTGGGTTGATTTCTGTTGGCGTATTCGCCGGGAGTTATTTCCCTTTTTTGTAAATTTTTGCTGTTCTGTCAGGGTATTCCTTTTCTTTTCCCTATCTTGTGGTTATCCCGCGCTAGTGGATAGCTTTTAGAACCCCTTCCGGTCGCGTCTGGTTCTCCGACCCCATCCCCTTCCATCACACTCTCTGTCCAGAAAAAAATATTGTTTGTGATGTGAATGAAAACCTGTGGCCAGCAATAAATGATCAAAGAGACAATCGATCAATACGGCTTTTGTTAACTTGAGTTCATACTTTTGTGGCCGTAATAAAATGACTGCAAACACATGCTTTGGATTTGATTCAATAATTTGAGGGAGAATAACTTTTATTTTGTCCGATACCTGTGTGTTGTAGGCAATGCATTTTGTCTTGAATAGAAAATGCAACATTTCGGCTCTTAAAATGACTGCTCTTAAAATGAACAATACTGTTAAAAAATACAAAAATATAAACTATTGGAAAAGCTGCAAATAGATTTTAAAACTCATACATTTTGTATATGTTACTTTTTTTTAATGTACAGTTTTTTTTTTTACATTAGTCCTGTATATTGCTCAGAGATTCAGGGGCATTTTTCACATTTTTGCGGTCTTTGATCAGATTTGAACTATAGCATACTACAAAAAGGTGTTTTTCATTTTAAATAAACAAGGCATTCATTAAAATGATGCCAAACACATGGCACAATAATTACAGTTGGTGTTATTATAAAAATTATTATGTTCCCTGGAATTAAAGTGGAACACAGTTCTGTTCTTTCATTTTCTATACAGGCCTTTTTAAATGCGTGTGTGAAGATTTGGCTGCCCTCCCTCTGATTGGCATTGGAGGCTGTCAACAATACATTTTCCTAGAATGAAATTTAATTATTTTTAAATGAGTGTAGCGACTTTTTGTCCACTTGTGGGATCCTTGAGACTATAAAAATCCAGTTAAATGTATGTTTCCAGTCCATGTTGCCTTCTGATGGTGGATGTCTGCATACGGGCGTGTCCCCTTGTAGGGTGGGCGTGTTTGCTTAACTGTTGTGGGTTTCTAACTTGTGTCCTGTTCTCCCCCATCAACCCGCGTGGTTAAAACAACCTTGCCCACGTGCTATCAGGGAGGCAGAGGTGTTGGCTGTTTTCTACAACAGACTGAAAACCCACATCTTCAGACTACACCTTAATGTTTCATTTTATAAACCCAAAACCATCTCTTCCTTTATTCTGCAGGTCACATGACGTTAAACTGCGTGGGCTGCAGCATCTGAGGCAAAGGCCTATGCAGGGAGGAATGCTATTGGGTGCACCCGTGCCGCAAAACACCTTTACGCGCTCTTTTACTCTGAAATGCAGTCGGTGTGTGGGTGTGGTCACGTGTGCTGTGGTGTAGGCCTACTCGGGGCTCAGCTGGACTGCTGACACACAGGGGGAGGGGGTCAGACTTGACCCCTGTGGGAAGTTCATTCCACCCCTGGGGGGCCAGTACAGACAAGGCATCACAACTGGGGAGAAGAACCAGGCAGGAAGAGGGTAGCCATTTTTGAGGCTGTGAAACGGAGAGATCTGGTCGACCCGTAAGTTGGGACGATTGACTGGAGGCATGGTGGATCTCTTACACCGAGCGACGTACAGAAGTGGAGAACATGAGTGTTAGTCTCAGGATTACACAAGTGGGATATCACCATAAGGCACAGAAGGCATATTTATTTAAGTTTTTATCAGTAAGTGTGGTGAGGTGAGGTGTGAATACACTCAGCATGGTTGTAGACAAGTCCTGCCACTGCATTCTGGATTAGCTGCAGGGGTTTAGTGGCCCAGGCAGGGAGACCAGTGATAAGGAAATGCAGTAGTCCAGATGTGGGATTACCAGTGCCCTAAGGACACCAAAATCTTTTCAGGCAAAAATGAGGGGGCCAAACAGAAAAAAATATTTTTTTATTTTAATTTTAATGTTCACAGGGGTGGACAGGGGTGTCAGACACAATTTATTCTGAAATATAACTTCTTATTTTAAAACATTTGAATAAGTGTTATTAGGGTGTCTGCCTGCTAAGGCCTGGACTGGGAGCTGTGTAGACAGTGTGGAAGAAGAGACAGATGCTTTGGATGTTGTAAAGAAGTAACTGCACAGCTCATTTGCTGAAACCATCTGAAAGATGAAAGAGAGGTGCTTGCCCGGGGTTACCCCAGGGCTCTGAGTGAGCCTGCCCTCTCATGTTCCTCAACTTGTGTGCCAAAAAAAAGAAACAAAATGCCACAAGCAGCCTGCACTGCCTTCAAAATACAAACCAAAGATTGGTCTCAAACTAATCCTGCAGCTTTAGTTTTTCAGTGCAGGCTAACCCCCCCCCCCCCCCCCACAGCAAATCTAAGGAAAGCATAATTTTGAGTCCCACGCATGTTTTGTTTAACCACGAACATTTTGATTTTTGGAGTAGCTTTAATATGTCAGACAGGTGCGTTTGTTTCTCTCCCGAGCTGTCTCTAATGAGGTCACGAGACCCGGTTGAGAGTGACTGAGTGGGCTTGCAATGACACTTCAGAGCCACTTTATATCTCATTTAAATGCAGATCCCAAAAGTGCAGATAACCAAATTCTCAGCAACACCCCACCCCAGAAAAAAAACCTTCTGTGAAGCTGCTGTTTCTGTAAAATGTCTCTTGCTCATGTACCAATTTCTTGTAACTTTTTACTTCCTTCCTGTCTGCCCCAGAAGACAAGCAGGATCCGCCACCTGGCATATCCCACGAGTATGACTTATGATTTCAGTTCCAAAGCTCTTTTTCTAAAGCCCCCCCCCCCCCTGCGCTTGGTAATCCCCTCCTCAATAAAAGGGGTGAACTGTTCACACCTTTCTCACACACTCACACGTGACCGCCAGTATATAGGTGTTGACATTATAATTTAGCGAGTTGTTCCAGAACCTTCACCAGATTCAGTCTTTGAAGACTGAGGCTGCAAGTCGTATCACATACTCTGGAGAATGTGTTTCTCAAACATGTAACTAACTTTCTCAGAATGACAGAGAAGCTTATATATATATATACACACCCCCAGAGACCCCCACCTAGACTCAAAGGCATCCGGGGGACCGCTATCATAAGTCAATAAGGTTATATATCTCAATTAAATATATATTTTTTAAAGCTAACCTTTATTATTTTTTTAAAGCTAACCTTATTGACTTATGATAGGGGTCCCCCGGATGCCTTCGAGCCTGGGTGGGGGTACCTGGTTCAGAAAAGGTTGAAACCCCCTGCTGTAAACCCTCTCTGCATTTACCTCACCAATGAACCACTTTTCAATGAAGCGCAACAATGTTTTGCAGTATTTTTGTTGTTCTATAAAGCCTGCATAAAGCCTCCCATTCACAAACAGCCCATTCTTCTACCTGTTGGGAAACTGCACCATTTAGAGAACTTTACGGAACTCCATAATTACTTTTCATCATGTTGCCGGGGGCACCAAAAATCCCGATACGGTACTGCACTGGTCTCCATCCTCAGCAATACATTGTGCTATCCTTGAAATAATATAATTCACAATAGTGACATTTCAGATAAAAATGTTTTGTGATATACGTAATTTCTACATATCACAAATGAATATTATATTACCGACAAAGTAAAAGCTATGTGAATTATAGTACAGACTGTATACCACCACATGTCCTGTCTTAAGTGTTTATACAGTGGTTAAACACTAGATGGCAGTAAATTAATAAGAGCATGGAACTATGATAGTTCCTGGCTGGTGATAATAACTACAAGCAAGGAATGAAATGTGTTATTTTCATTTAGCTTTTAGCTTAAAGATGCTTTAATAATGACTGTAAATTTGTGACTGTACAGAAAATGTATGTATAATGAGCATTAGGTTTTTTTAATGAATGTTAGTTGGTGCTGTGTACAATCACATTAAAATCAATGAAAAAAAGGTGCACATTCTGCTACATTGTCCCAGCTCCATCCATAGCCTTTCAAGGCCAAACACACTGTTCAACGTGATGTCTTAGCACAGGTGCTACAATAGATTAAATTGATCTCTATGACTCCAAGAGCAGCAGGAGGCAGATAGAAGCTATATCCAAGAATGTACAGGCAAGCGCCGGCATATTGCATGAGACATGTTTATTTCATTTTATGTTTTAATTACATACAGATCATCTTCTCTGTTTTTTTTTTGGTTTGCTGTTTTTTTCATACTACGCAATTCTTGTCGCTTAGTATCTTTTCAGACATTAACATCACAGTATAAAAAAAGTCCATAAACCCATCTTCAATTCTGTCATTAAGACATTAAAATACACCGGTCAAGTGCACATTTATTTGTGCGCAACTCGGGTTCATTCTACAAGTTTGCGTGCGCACACCCTCCTGCTGATTCTATCTCAATTTACCTCTATGGTCTCAAATTTATTGACATGTACATATAAATTACAAATCAAATGTTTAGCAATCAGCGGCAAATAGGCGAACAACTGACAGGGATTGTCTCTTTGTTTAAATAAACGTATCGCCATGTAATTATTTACTATAACAATGGTTGCTAATTGCAGGCAAATAGCGATTTCCTAGTTAATCTATCAGAGTTTTAGAGGTCAGGAGTACTTTACGTCCACAGATTTGGCCATTGGTAAATACATTTTTATGGGAAACTATATGCCCTGGAGGATCGTGACATTTGGCTAAGAAGCTCACCTTATTGATAAAAATATATGTGGTGCAGTCTTGTACTGAAAGCCTGTGACTTATGAGCATGCATTGAACTATAGTGACAGTTAGCAAAGAAGCGTATCTCTTTATCATTTATTTAAAACAGTTTATTCATATAAATCTGTGTTTATTACATTTTAACATAAACTGGCTTAGATGAACACAGATCTATCGGTGTGCAAGTGCATTTCTTTGTTGAGCAGCTAATTTAAAGATCTTTTTTTCTTTCCCATTGGGGAAACTTGGTATGGTGGAGGGTGTGGGGGTGCTCTGGGGCGGGGGGGGGGTGGTTGAGGAGAGGGGAGTGAGTTGGCTAAAAGCAAATGTTGTTTGTCTGGGGATGTGGGAGGAAGTGCAGCTTGAGGGAGGTGCGGTGGTGTGAGGGTGGGGAGTGTCACCATTGCTGCGTGAAGCAATGTAAAAATCGATAAAGAAATGACAAAGCAGCATCGACCAGTGATGAATACATCACTCAAGTGACATCGCTCTTCCAATAGTTTGCAGAAAAGCAATTTCTTTTTCTTTTTTTTTTCTCAATCAATATTTGCAGGCTTCCTTAACTGGTACAGTGTTCAGTACTTTCACCCGGACGCTACGCTCTCAGCATCGGACACGCCGCTCTCTCTGAACGTGTAGGGCATGTCAAAGCCGTCGAACATCTCCTGCTCGTCCAGAGTCAGGATCCTGGGGTCCAGGGGCGGGGTCAAATTGGGGGACGCCGCGGTGAATTGGTCTTCGAAGTTGCTGACGTCCCTGAGGTTGTTAATCGTGGGCACCCAGGGTGGCTCGATCTTCTTAGCCATTAGGTCATCCCAGGGCATGTCCTAGGAGGGAAGTGGAATATCGAGGTGAGGGAGCGTGTGGTGGCCACTTGCTCTGCCAAGGCCACTAAGATAGAGGGATGGCTGACATACTCTGAAGAAAGAATGCCTTTTCACTTCCTCTGTGCCTCTTGCTCCAGCACCAAGGCGCCTCCATGGCTTCTTAAATGTCAGCTAGAGATGACAAGAGTGGCATTTACATAAAGTCATTTTAATGACAAATTTAAAATGATTCATATACGAGGAATCGCAAAATTAACTGAAATAGAATTAATTGACTATGTCTATCAGCCTATGGCTCATTCCATGCAGAGGTTCACAAGAAAGGCAGCTTGGTGTTGACCTCCCTGTCTAGTGCTATTGATGCCAGCGGAGGGCGTGCCTTATGGGGACTACAGGATACATCTGTCATTCAAAGTGGCAGACGAGCAGTACTGCGGTATTGAGCCATAATGGTGGACGATGGATGTCACATTCACAGGAGCTACCTTATGGATAATCAGGACAGCTTCTCTGGAGAGGAACTTTGGGTAGTGGACATGTTTGTTGATTATGTTGTAGCGTGTTTCCAGGTCATCACAGGCACAGAATGGCGTCTGTCAACAAGGGGAACAGAGTGTGCTTTAAAATCTAATGTACCGTCGTCATAAGTCTTATCGTACGGAGTTCAGCTGTCAGCTAGCAGATTGCTTGGCCTTTGTGGCTGAAGTAGAGTGGTGAAACCGTGCATGTCTAAACACCTACCTCCCCAACCAGCATCTCGTATATGCACACACCCAGTGACCACCAGTCCGCCGCCCGCGTGTACGACTTTTCCAGTATCATTTCTGGGGCGAGGTAGTCCGTGGTACCGGTCAGCGAGTGGCTGTAGTTTCTGAATCCCATTTCTGACAAGAAAGGGCAAAAACTGATGAATGAATAGGTCTTTTGACTTTGGCCAGAATAAAAGTGGAGAAATACATCAACCAGCAAGGGTCAGTCCACAGTCCTCATACTTCTGGACTCGGTCACTTCACCCACCTTCTTTGCAATATCCAAAGTCTGTAATTTTCAGGTATCCCTCAGAGTCCAACAGCATGTTAGCCAGTTTGATATCCCTGTCAATAATAATAATATTATGTAATAATAATGATTCATTTTATTAATAATAATAATAATAATAATAAGACTAGGTCTCCCTAGCGCAATAAATTGCCTATGCCAGAGCTGGGCCATACAACAAAAATTCTAGTGTAAATCTAACAGTGCTGGTATACATTTAACACCCTATGGTGTTTATATGAAACCACGGTCTCATATAAACACCATAGAGTATTAAATGTTTTTGCTTTGCTGCGCCATAGAAAGAGAGAGTTGTGTCAACGGAGGGTCAAAATGCTAAACGGTCACATGGTTCATGTAGGTCTCAAATAGTTCCAAACAGAGATATGTCAAATAACTGGACAGAAGTGTAAATCAGAGAATTATTAAATATAAGTCGGGAAAGGGATATTATGAAACTCATCGATCGTAGGCTACTGTGACTCAAACATTTACCAGTAGCATAGCAGTAGCCTAGTTTTTTTATATTGCCCACTTGATTGTGTTCAATTTCTTTATTCTTGGTTACTGGCGCAGAAACGTGTTGGTACAAATTGACGGGGACGCGTCATTCCCACGTCCCTATGTTGGTTTAGATGATTAGACATTTTTTTAAACATGGGATAGCCTACATATAACTTAAAATATTTCCATCTAGAACCATGTAAAAGCAAATCCGGATAAAAGACGGTAAAAAAACGTAATTGTGAATTGGCCGTTGTTTCATTTTCCTTGACTCAAGAGTAAAGACGGCTGTGGTCGTATAGTCGCCCTTAGCACTTTAGACCGTTCGTATTTTTGTCAACTAAAGTCGCCCACGGCACTGAATGAGTTAACGAATAACGTTGTTTGTTTTTTTACCAAACCGATTTTAAAAATAATGATAATAAGAAAAAGGAAATGATAAACATGCATCGAATATGGTTTTCAGGGTACAAGAGAGTGAATTACACCGCATGTTCCGGAAGGATTATACTGCAATGAGGTCTGATCATTTTAAAATATCAAAGAAGTACCGATGCTGACATTTTTAAAGTGGCTCAGCATTACACTGCAGCTTTTATTACATAATAAGATCACAGAGCAGCTCCAGAGAGCTCTGTGTGCTCTGATATTCTTACCTGTGTGCTCTGATATTCTTACCTGTGTGCTCTGATATTCTTACCTGTGTGCTCTGCTATTCTTACCTGTGTGCTCTGATATTCTTACCTGTGTGCTCTGATATTCTTACCTGTGTGCTCTGATATTCTTACCTGTGTGCGATGTTATGCTTGTGCAGAAACTCGATTCCAAGGACAGCACACGCTGAATAGAATCTGTGGAAAAAAAAGTTATCAAAATCGTTGTTGTCTGGTACCTGCTTTGAGAGATGTTGAGAGATGTTGAGAGATGTTGAGAGATGTTGAGAGATGTTGAGAGATGTTGAGAGATGTTGAGAGATGTTGAGAGATGTTGAGAGATGTTGAGCGATGTTGAGAGATGTTGAGAGATGTTGAGAGATGTTGAGAGATGTTGAGAGATGTTGAGCGATGTTGAGCGGTTCTTATGGACATAGGATAAGCAGAGCGTTATGTATATGCTCATAATGTAATATGTAGCTGACAGAAAGTGGACAGAAATTGGTTTCATATCAGCTTCATAATGAGGTGACAGCACTGAATGCTTGAATTATGCATCCATAATTCAAGCTTCTAAATTTCTTGTGATGCCCGAAACATTGGTCAGCGCACAAGATGAGTTCGCTGAATCAGGACTGCTGAAACACATCAAAAGGAAGTAAATGGAACCGCATTTCGAGTTTGAATGTAGACATTTTATTGTTTTCTTTGGCAACACAACTGAAGATAGTCCTATACTTCTGTGGCCTGGTAAAAACATGACTTTAGCCCCAGTTTTGCCATTGCACGTGCCCTCCAGAGCTTGCCATAATTGTAAAACATCATACCACAGTTTTAAAACCTTAAATTTGTGCAATGGGTTACACTGAAAGTTGCTACAGCGGGCACGTTCAGAGATTCATGTCGATATTAGTTTTGAAATGTTCCCCAGTCTTTGTTGAGTTGCACGTTGTCAAGAAGTGGGATGGAGTATACGGACATGCAATTAAAATGGCTGCAGTGGACGAGCGTAAATAAATATGAAATAACAGCTGCTAATAGCATCACAAAAACTGTTGGTGGCTTTAAGCGTCATGGTTAGTGCTTCATGCGTTTGTGTGTGACATCAGCACTGCCAGCCATTCACTCACAGGGTCCGAGGCTCAGGGAAGAGCCCGGCCTCTGAGTGGGTCAACAGGTCGCCCCCGGCCGCGTACTCTAGCACGAAGCAGGTGTGCTGTTCGGTCTGAAAGCAGGCGGACATGTTGACGAGGAACGGGTGGTGTGCCCTGGTCGCAATCTCCAAGATCCTCTGCTCACACATCAGCCTGAGGGAAAGAGAGGCGGGACAAGGGGCGTATAATCCGTAAAGGATCCGTATCTGAGAGCAGGATTCCTTCAGCTCATTATACGCAGCTAGATTGCACCAATCATTGGTTGTGTTATTAGTTTTGCGTGTGCATACAGTTTTTGCACCCGCTAAAGGTCTTAGTAAATAAGACCCTAAACGCGCTAAACTCACCGATCCACACTGTCACTAGTCACAATGTGGCTAAACTCACCGATCCACACTGTCATTAGTCACAATGACTCTAAACTCACCGATCCACAGTCACTCATCACAATGTCTCTAAACTCACCGATCCACACTGTCACTAGTCACAATGTCGCTAAACTCACCGATCCACACTGTCACTAGTCACAATGTGGCTAAACTCACCGATCCACACTGTCACTCGTCACAATGTCTCTAAACTCACCGATCCACACTGTCACTAGTCACAATGTCGCTAAACTCACCGATCCACACTGTCACTAGTCACAATGTGGCTAAACTCACCGATCCACACTGTCACTAGTCACAATGTCTCTAAACTCACCGATCCACACTGTCACTAGTCACAATGTGGCTAAACTCACCGATCCACACTGTCACTCGTCACGATGTCTCTAAACTCACCGATCCACACTGTCACTAGTCACAATGTCGCTAAACTCACCGATCCACACTGTCACTAGTCACAATGTGGCTAAACTCACCGATCCATACTGTCACTAGTCACAATGTCTCTAAACTCACCGATCCACACTGTCACTAGTCACAATGTCTCTAAACTCACTGATCCACACTGTCACTAGTCACAATGTCTCTAAACTCACTGATCCACACTGTCACTAGTCACAATGTCTCTAAACTCACCGATCCACACTGTCACTAGTCACAATGTCTCTAAACTCACCGATCCACACTGTCACTAGTCACAATGTCTCTAAACTCACTGATCCACACTGTCACTAGTCACAATGTGGCTAAACTCACCGATCCACACTGTCACTAGTCACAATGTCTCTAAACTCACTGATCCACACTGTCACTAGTCACAATGTCTCTAAACTCACCGATCCACACTGTCACTAGTCACAATGTCTCTAAACTCACCGATCCACACTGTCACTAGTCACAATGTCTCTAAACTCACTGATCCACACTGTCATTAGTCACAATGTCTCTAAACTCACCGATCCACACTGTCACTAGTCACAATGTCTCTAAACTCACCGATCCACACTGTCACTAGTCACAATGTTGCTAAACTCACCGATCCACACTGTCACTAGTCACAATGTTGCTAAACTCACCGATCCATACTGTCACTCGTCACAATGTCGCTAAACTCACCGATCCACGCTGTCACTAGTCACAATGTCTGTAAACTCACCGATCCACGCTGTCACTAGTCACAATGTGGCTAAACTCACCGATCCACACTGTCACTAGTCACAATGTCTCTAAACACACCGATCCACACTGTCACTAGTCACAATGTCTCTAAACTCACCGATCCACACTGTCACTAGTCACAATGTCTCTAAACTCACCGATCCACACTGTCACTAGTCACAATGTCTCTAAACACACCGATCCACACTGTCACTAGTCACAATGTCTCTAAACACACCGATCCACACTGTCACTAGTCACAATGTCACTAAACACACCGATCCACACTGTCACTAGTCACAATGTGGCTAAACTCACCGGTCCACACTGTCACTAGTCACAATGTCTGTAAACTCACCGATCCACGCTGTCACTAGTCACAATGTCTCTAAACTCACCGATCCACACTGTCACTAGTCACAATGTGGCTAAACTCACCGATCCACACTTGTCACAAGTCACAATGTCTCTAAATTCACCGATCCACACTGTCACTAGTCACAATGTTGCTAAACACACCGATCCACACTGTCACTAGTCACAATGTCGCTAAACTCACCGATCCACACTGTCACTAGTCACAATGTCTCTAAACTCACCGATCCACACTGTCACACGTCACAATGTCGCTAAACTCACCGATCCACGCTGTCACTAGTCACAATGTCGCTAAACTCACGATCCACACTGTCACTAGTCACAATGTGACTAAACTCACCGGTCCACACTTGTCACTAGTCACAATGTGGCTAAACTCACCGATCCACACTGTCACTCGTCACGATGTCTCTAAACTCACCGATCCACACTGTCACTAGTCACAATGTCGCTAAACTCACCGATCCACACTGTCACTAGTCACAATGTGGCTAAACTCACCGATCCACACTGTCACTCGTCACGATGTCTCTAAACTCACTGATCCACACTGTCACTAGTCACAATGTGGCTAAACTCACCGATCCACGCTGTCACTAGTCACAATGTCACTAAACTCACCGATCCACACTTGTCACTAGTCACAATGTCTCTAAACTCACCGATCCACGCTGTCACTAGTCACAATGTCTCTAAACTCACCGATCCACACTGTCACTAGTCACAATGTCTCTAAACTCACTGATCCACACTGTCACTAGTCACAATGTGGCTAAACTCACCGATCCACACTGTCACTAGTCACAATGTCTCTAAACTCACCGATCCACACTGTCACTAGTCACAATGTCTCTAAACTCACCGATCCACACTGTCACTAGTCACAATGTCTCTAAACTCACCGATCCACACTGTCACTAGTCACAATGTCTCTAAACTCACTGATCCACACTGTCATTAGTCACAATGTCTCTAAACTCACCGATCCACACTGTCACTAGTCACAATGTCTCTAAACTCACCGATCCACACTGTCACTAGTCACAATGTTGCTAAACTCACCGATCCACACTGTCACTAGTCACAATGTTGCTAAACTCACCGATCCATACTGTCACTCGTCACAATGTCGCTAAACTCACCGATCCACGCTGTCACTAGTCACAATGTCTGTAAACTCACCGATCCACGCTGTCACTAGTCACAATGTGGCTAAACTCACCGATCCACACTGTCACTAGTCACAATGTCTCTAAACACACCGATCCACACTGTCACTAGTCACAATGTCTCTAAACTCACCGATCCACACTGTCACTAGTCACAATGTCTCTAAACTCACCGATCCACACTGTCACTAGTCACAATGTCTCTAAACACACCGATCCACACTGTCACTAGTCACAATGTCTCTAAACACACCGATCCACACTGTCACTAGTCACAATGTCACTAAACACACCGATCCACACTGTCACTAGTCACAATGTGGCTAAACTCACCGGTCCACACTGTCACTAGTCACAATGTCTGTAAACTCACCGATCCACGCTGTCACTAGTCACAATGTCTCTAAACTCACCGATCCACACTGTCACTAGTCACAATGTGGCTAAACTCACCGATCCACACTTGTCACAAGTCACAATGTCTCTAAATTCACCGATCCACACTGTCACTAGTCACAATGTTGCTAAACACACCGATCCACACTGTCACTAGTCACAATGTCGCTAAACTCACCGATCCACACTGTCACTAGTCACAATGTCTCTAAACTCACCGATCCACACTGTCACACGTCACAATGTCGCTAAACTCACCGATCCACGCTGTCACTAGTCACAATGTCGCTAAACTCACGATCCACACTGTCACTAGTCACAATGTGACTAAACTCACCGGTCCACACTTGTCACTAGTCACAATGTGGCTAAACTCACCGATCCACACTGTCACTCGTCACGATGTCTCTAAACTCACCGATCCACACTGTCACTAGTCACAATGTCGCTAAACTCACCGATCCACACTGTCACTAGTCACAATGTGGCTAAACTCACCGATCCACACTGTCACTCGTCACGATGTCTCTAAACTCACTGATCCACACTGTCACTAGTCACAATGTGGCTAAACTCACCGATCCACGCTGTCACTAGTCACAATGTCACTAAACTCACCGATCCACACTTGTCACTAGTCACAATGTCTCTAAACTCACCGATCCACGCTGTCACTAGTCACAATGTCTCTAAACTCACCAATCCACACTGTCACTAGTCACAATGTGGCTAAACTCACCGATCCACACTGTCACTAGTCACAATGTCTCTAAACTCACCGATCCACACTTGTCACTAGTCACAATGTCTCTAAACTCACCGATCCACACTGTCACTAGTCACAATGTGGCTAAACTCACCGATCCACACTGTCACTAGTCACAATGTGGCTAAACTCACCGATCCACACTGTCACTAGTCACAATGTGGCTAAACTCACCGATCCACACTGTCACTCGTCACGATGTCTCTAAACTCACTGATCCACACTGTCACTAGTCACAATGTGGCTAAACTCACCGATCCACGCTGTCACTAGTCACAATGTCACTAAACTCACCGATCCACACTTGTCACTAGTCACAATGTCTCTAAACTCACCGATCCACGCTGTCACTAGTCACAATGTCTCTAAACTCACCGATCCACACTTGTCACTAGTCACAATGTCTCTAAACTCACCGATCCACACTGTCACTAGTCACAATGTGGCTAAACTCACCGATCCACACTGTCACTAGTCACAATGTGGCTAAACTCACCGATCCACACTGTCACTAGTCACAATGTCTCTAAACTCACCGATCCACACTGTCACTAGTCACAATGTCTCGCTTCTTCATGGCCTTGATGGCAAACAATTCCTCAGTCTTTTTGTATTCTGCAAGCAGCACCTGTTCAACCAGGTTACAAAATATTTATTGTTGTTTTCAATAAAATCAGTAACTTTTAAAAATGTTTCATTGAGTATGTTTTCACTGCTCTACTGTGTTTATTTACCTTCCCAAAAGTCCCGCGCCCTAGTACTGCGATGCAGGTGAAGTCCTCAATAGTCATTTGAACCTTGAGTGGTGTCTCCTCCTTAACCCCCTGAGTAAAAGGATTAAACAGTTGCTACAGTGTCCTTACAGACTCACACGTGTACTGTATTATGATGGATGTGAGATGTGATGCAATTAAGAGTGCTGTCACTTCACTGAGATTGTAGTGCCTCTTATAAATATCATTAAGATTACTTATGCCATTATAAATGTACATTAAGATCTGTACCTGGTCGTCAACGACATCCAAGTCTCCAGCAACAGTCGTTTCAGAATCTTGGATTTCAAAAGGGCTTTCAGAATCTTGGATTTTAGAATAATTAATTTCTTTGATTTAAAAAAACCCTCAAAATGATTCATCTCCTGGCACTGAGGAGGCCACAGTTGGTTCTTTATAATTATTTTGCCCTTCTAAAATGGAAACAATCTGGCATGTGGGCAAATCCACTGAAGGCGAACAGGGTTAGTGTTGAACATGTCACTATTTTGCCTCAGTGCAACCTGTGGGCAAATCTCATCAATGACTCATAGGTGGCTATTTGCAAGACACAAACTGCCCAACAGGCATCCCCCAGAACATACAACAGCCCTTCAGGGGTGCGTCCCAATACTCGAAAAATGCATCCTCCTTTCCTCCACTACCACCTCCTCTCCTCTGTGCCTTGGAAACTGATCTTTGTGTCATAATGTAATGTTGCTGATTTCCTATTACATATTAATTGTTACTATGAATTAATGTCCCGATATGCGAACCGCAATGTCAGGTACCTTGTATATTGTAGCCTACATGCAACTACTTGTACTGGAAACGTACAGGCAGTTTTGCATACTTCCAGGTAGAAAATGAGAGGAGGAGAGGAGTGGTGAAAAGGAGGTGAGGACGGAGTGAAGAATATTGGGACGCACCCCAGGACTGGTGTATCGTTGCTTTAGTAGGACACCCAACAAAATGCTAGACACAAAAAATACAGTATGTAGGGAAATGGGAATAATATGGAACATAAACCTTAAAGCGAACCTCCACTTATGAGATCACATGCATAAGCAAGGACACCTAGGCTACATAAATCCATGCTCCACTATTGGCTCAATTGTGTGCAGATTGTAATGAATCATATCACTTCCACTGTTGTATGTAGCCTACTTCCCCACTCAAGCATACTAGCTAGAATACTCCATAGTATGCAAGAGCACAAGTATGCTTCAGTTCTATTATGACATCGTCATAGTGTCAAGACCAGGTCCTTCCAGCTACCAAGTGAAATCTACATTACGTAAATATTTTTTTTGCTGACATGATTAGCTAATGTACTTTGATAAACATGATTAGCTAATAATACCTTGCTTTATTCCATAGCAATTCATTCTCACTAACTAGCTATTTTACTTTGTGGAAAGACTCACTTATTTAAATTAATACCAGCAACTAATAGAGTACAACACTTTTGTATTTCCTGTTAGACCAAGAGGCAACACGAGTTATCCATTACTGCGATTATTTTATCACACGTGTTAAAAACAAAAAATCTTGTCATGGCATTTTGTTAGATAAATAGGTTTAAACCCCATGCCCATATATTATTTCACATCATTATCTTAAAAAATCACCTTCAATGTCCTCCTGCTTTTTTAAATAATAAATTGTCCCAGCAACAGCAAGAGCAGATACTGTTGTCCATACTATTGAGTGGTTCAACGGAGCTAAAACGCTTCGTATCCCACGTATCCCCATATGAGCAAATAACTTTCATGTCTTCTCGAATGATTCAAGTGCTGCTATGACTTAAATACTAATCTTACCTGAGCTATCTCCACTGTGAGGTAATAGAGCGCTTTGGAATTATAAAATAATCCCAATAAATTCCATGATTCTCCAACAACACAATTTACTCATTAAAAAGTGCTGTGATGTCCCTTTACGCGATATATATGTAATGGATTCGTATAGGCTACTGCACTAGGCTACAATGTAGGCTACTCAAAATAACGACTACAAGCATTTTTAAAAATGCAGTTAAATGAAGGGAATCACGCCTTTATGCCTCACACAAATACTGATCGTGGGGCCCGCTTTTGCCACAGGCAAATATCCTGTTATTCTTAAAATTAGTGGTGCACAGTGGGGTGTTATAGACAACCTGTGCTGTTCAGTGGAATATCGGTGGGGATTAGCCATCTCAAATTAAATTGAATTAAGACCATCAACTAAATGTACTTTTGTTGTTGACTATTCGCTGTCATTTGAATGAGACATGGGCACAGCTTCTAACAGCGCTGGATGCGTATAACTTGTTCCACTAGCGAATTACAAGATCGCCTGTGGAAAGGGTATGGTTCTTTTCTGCAAATGACCACGGATTAGTTGCAACATTCTGTAGGACTTTTTTTTCTCTAACATTTCCTGTTTATAGAAGTGCAGCGGTGGCACCCGCTGTATCAACTGCCGAGACTCGCTATGCTTTCATAACGCGGTTCTGTCCGCTGTGCCTCACAGCACTGCGGAAATAATGCAGCCACAGTACCTACTCTCGATATTAGCGTAGGCGTTTCAAAGCCCTAGCTCGCAACTGCGGCTTTGCCGTTTATCCAATTTTTCTTTCGAAAGCGAACACGCGCGGTAATGGCAGTAATACTTGCGGTGCATGAGTTATATTAAAATAACTATAGGCCAACGCTGGAGGAAAACATCTGAAAGGTTGAGCGTTAGCTGTTTCTCTACGAGCCGTTTTGTAGATAGACATGGCCTACTATAGGCTACGGTTCACGCACCTAGGCTGTTTCTAAAGGCCTCCAGCTCTATAGTTCTTCTGTCCGCCATTACTCTCTGGCCTCTTTACACGCCTTCCTTTGACGGATTGGATTTTTATTATTGATACCAAACTACCCAGCAAACAGTGGACGTAGCCTACCATTTTAGTCCTCTCAAAGTTATGATGTAACGTTCCCATGGATGTCCTAAAAACATTACTAGGACGTTATTAAAGTCCTAGGAAGGTCACTGTTTGGTTACAATATGACATTTAATTAGAATTTTCTGGGGATGTTCAAGCAACGTCTCTATCCGGCTATGATATGACGCTGTGCTCATAACATTCATGGGACATTCAGGGACGTTTCTGCAACGTCTGTTACTGGTTACAATACAACGTCATGTAATTAATGTCTGGGGGACGTTACGAGAGCGTTCTCTGTGACGTCCACGTAACGGTTAGAAAACCCTACAAAAAGACGTCAAGGCGACGTCCTGATGACATTTCGAGACGTTCAGGGGACCTCCCGGAGACCTAATTTTGTTAGCTGGGCAGTTGATGAAAGTCACTTCTCTGAAAGTTATGTGCGTTGTTTACAGTTTAATTAGACCCTTGGGTGCCACATTCATCACAAACATCTCCACGATGGGCCTACAAGTGTCAATAATCTCCAATTCCCGGTTGGGAATCTCCAAGGCGTTTCTAAGGCAAAGCATGACAATGCTGACAGTGAAGAGTAGGCTTCGATTAGCTACGTTTGCTTATTGTTGTTTACTGGTCGACATTCAGAAATCATTCAACGAACAAGACGTCTCTCCGGGAATTAGATTTATTAGTCTGGCAGATGTGTGCCATGTTTTTTTTACCAAAAATTAGGCCATTGAGCAAAACTAAAATGTAGCTTACAGACGTTAAGGCATAAAAGACTGAATTGTGAAGATGCGTAGGCTACATTTATTTAAATAAAGACTGATGCTTTTTTTCTGGAACGTGAAGGCGAGTGCACACGATTTTATTCGGAGACCAGAGCCATGGCATGCATAACATTGCGGGACATGTGGGCTACACATATAGCCTAGTAGACTACTCCTCCAAAGAGTGGCGGTGCGGCGTTGCTATTTTATATTAAAGTAGCCTATTTGAGTAAGGTTGCCTACTTAAACTGAAATGTCCCATCATCACACTGTCCACACCCAGTCTGCAGAAGTCAGAGAAAGGTAGATAAAATGCAATAAAAAAATCTAAGGACGTTAAACATCAATAGCCTACATACGATAAACAACACAAAACAGTTTTGTTTTTTACCATTCCTAAAACGGTTAAAAAACAGCGGTTTCTCATCCACTTCAAACGCCGCAGCGGAAACGTCCTCATCTTGAGCGTCTTGACAAAGAAACTGTAGACGCAGTCTTTCATTGAAGAGGACGTCTGAGCAAGTCAAAGTCTGGATATCAGAACGTGAGCGTGGAGGCACACATTGAGCAATGCAGTGAAACTTTCTTGCAGCAGCGTCACAGAGATGGAACGTAACGCGATGGGTCTTTGTACTAATGCCTCAGTATGCGCGACAGGCTTGACTCGCGGTGAGTCCCTGCAAAGTGTAGAGGAAGGCAGCAGAGGTGGAGTATACTCTGGGAAACTATATTGTTCTTGAGCTTGTTTGATTATCTAATAGAACACCCGTTATAGATAGGAAGTTCAGTCGTGTCATATGTCTTAACCTGAAAATATATATAATAAAGGGTTTTTATAACTTTCTTCAATGTGAAGATAGTTTTCAGAAAAGGTTATACATGCTGAATTACAATTTATATTTGACCGTATATTACGAAAACAATACAAAAACCATCATCATACTCTGGAACTTGGTAATGGTTTTGGCATATCACTTTACATAGCCTCTACTGCTCCAATTGAAAACCTGCCTAACCCTTTAACAGGGGGTTCCCACAATTCTCAACAGGGAGTTACCTAATTGTCCCAGGCACATTTCCAGGGAAGCCCAGAGAGGGCATCCCCAGTGACGACTCCAACCCCTCACGACTGAATAAGGACAATGCATCCTCTTTTCCCCAAGCATGACTAATGGGTCAGATGGCATTCTTGGCTTAAACGAAGGGATTTTTAACAGTTTTGGATTGACTTCCTGAATAATGACCACTTTAAATTTTTGCTTTGCTTTACATTTGAGTCACTGTTGCTTCAAATTTAAAAACGGAATGGAACTGTCCTGTTTAAAAGACTGACGTGTTTTGTGATGCATAGCAGGGATATCTATGGGCAATGGTGAGTACAGTTGGTTTACAAATTCTAGTACATTAAAATGTCTTGTGGCAGCTTCATTGAACTGAAGCCATACAACAGTAGCTGCTAATTAATTATTGATATTTTATTTAGGGAGTTCATAGTTGAATTATCTAAAATAATTTTTACTGGCATGGAAATACATTTTCTGTGGTGATGTTTAACAGTTTGCATTGCCTTTGGGACAGGAACAGTCACATATTGAATGGAGATAGAATGCGGACTGACCACCCAGGGACAAGGTTAGTGTGGTTTTTCACTCCTGCTATATTACTGGACATACAAACAAACACCGTAAACAAAAACCAAAAAAAAAAAAGAAGAAGAAGAAGAAAACGCATCTCAAGCATTGATAGAGAAATCCCCATCCAAAAAGGAGAACTAAATAATATGAATTTAATAAACCCACCACTCCACACACAGTAACATTAGGTGGTTTGGATTCCAATTAACAAGTGCGTGCGGTTCCAGCCAGTAGGTGGAGAAACCAAATCAGGATGTGAAAAAATTGGATGGCAGTTGATCCTCAGCTGGTTGCTGCGGGTTACACCGTTACTATAGAAATAGAAATCTGTCAATGACCCCATCTGAATACTCTGAGGTACAGTCCTCCCTCCCTTCTTTTCTCGATTATTTAACTGATAGGAAGTGACTACTGATTGACTTGGTGAGGCTTATGCCATATGTATTCCACCTATCCGTGCGCTTAAAAAAAGAGAAAGGAAGGAAACAATAACAAAAGTATCTGACCACCCTGAGGTCTTCTCTCATAGGAAACAGTGTGGCAGGAACAAATGGAGTCAAGACTGTTTACAGTATATGTGTGAACCATGTCTGCTTACTCGTTTAGTAAGGCTTTATCAGGTTCATCTTCTGCTGCCAATGCCATGCACCCTTTACCTGTGGCAGATAAACAGACAGACAGAAAGATAGATGAAAGGATGGACCTCAGTGCAGGATTTCAGGAGTGGAGGATAAGGAGACAAGTGTACACTTGTTATCAGAGCCTAGTATGCCACAAATGATCTGTGAACAGATCACACAGCAGTTATGTTGGGAAGAAACACTGCAGAAAATCTACTGTGCTGCAGTTCCTAAGTGTCTTTCACACAGACCACACGAAAAGCCATTCAGCTTTCAGTGAGGACAAGTTCAGAGAATGCTAACACTCATAAGAGCATGGGTGGCCTTCGATGTTATACGGTAACCCACATCTACAGATAACCTTCTAGCAAGCAGCTATTTCACTACGCCGACTAGTTCCGAGTACATGATTGAGCTGGTTAATATCAGGATTAGTCATTCAGGATAACAGGATAAAAATCAATAGTTTTTAATAAACATGAAAGTAGACACCAGTGTAAGAATATGCATTTAACACTGAGACATTTCTTGCAAGTTGACTGTCCACCATCTTGGTAAGATGTTTTATGCTTCTCAATTCGGCAGTTACGGGCCGGTCGCCCATGTCACCAAGCTTAATGACGAAAATTCAAATAGCGTGAACTGACATGCACTTTGACACACATTGGTGCATTTTGTGGCTGTAGCTGTGGCTCTACATTGTAAACAGTGAGCGGGAAGTCATAACTGCTTTCAGCTTGTGACCTATTACTGTGAGAAGGGTGATTCTCTCACTTTTAACCATTTTATATTTCAAATTGTGTTTCCTGCAGCAGGCAAAGCTTGCCACTCCTCAGTATTAGTTTTTGTCTTGACATACAGCCACGCATTGCCCAGTCTTTTCTTCTTCAAATCTGAATAACAGAATATAATAAAAATGAAGGCAATTATTTGTCTGCAGATACACTAAAATACTAGCTTGTGCCAGAAAATAAAGCAGGTTAACCTCTTGTCTTTTTTGAGTAATATGCTGTGGTAATGTAATACTCTCATTTCCCATATGTTGTCTTGAAGATGTGAGGCCTTCAGAGGAAAACCACAGAGAACATAGTTACTTCTGTCATCTCCACAACCCCCATTCTACTGTCGCTTAAGCACCAGGTTGGTGACCAGACTTTCCAAGCTGTAAAGGTCAAAACCCATGCTGTGCACTATAAACGGGTGAAACATGTTTCAAACTCTGAACTTGTGACTCTTGGCAATAATTATCCTAAGCATGTAAGGAAGATCTCTGATGCGCTTGTTTCTTCTGAATGTCATTTTGCATGATAACCACAAGTGGGAGCCACAGAAATATTGAATTTGCAGCGCTGTCAGGAGAAAGTGTATCATTCACTGCATGCAGGGCAGTGACGAGGTTTTGATTATATAAATTTGAATATGGATGTTTAAACCAGATTTATTTTGCCAGCGGTTTCATCTATATGTGTAGAATAATTTCAGACTAAGGTGTGAAATATCATTATAATTCACTATTTTTAAAGTTATTTACCCGTTTTTTCTTTTCACCCCAATGTGGATACCAAATTGTGTACCTTTAAAGTTACCGTGCAACCCCCATATCGCCACCCACAGCAGGAGCAGTGAAGAGCAAGCATATAATGCACTCCTTGCCTGTGAGCCAGTGGCTATTTTACACCCTACTGTGCACACAGATCTACAGGAGGGACCCATCTCTTGCTGATAATAAAGAGCTGATGGGATCCTGTGGGTTGCTGTCATATTGGGAGGAATAAGCTGTGCCTGTGGGCAGGGCCGTCTCAAGGGTGGGCGGGGCCCGAGGCGAGTCAACCTACGCGGGGCCCAGCTGTTAACGCGATGACATCATAGCTAACCCGTCAACGGCTTAAATAGCATCTATGATATAACTATGCACTAAGGATTTACAGCCTTATGGTGTATTCAAATGATCTCAGAAGTCGTAATATTTTATATATAAGGCAGAAATAAAAGGCAGAAAGAGAATGACCTCTGGCTCTGTATACAACGGAAGAGCATTAAATAAAGAGGTAATAATGAAAGTGGTAACGAAGGTGAACTGTCTCAGAGAGAACAGAAAGGAAAACCAGGGCGAGGAACAGAAAGTGCAAAAGAGAAAACAAAATCCTAAAATGGCTGCCAAACCATGACAAGAGAGGTAAAAAGCAGGCAGAGGGTGGGATATATAAATACAAGTTTATAAACACTGACAGCATATTAAGAGATGCATCGCAGCAAGTCGCACCTACCAGAATTTGATTCAGCATTTTTTCATGCATATTTCTCCGGATGATTCAAATAATTAATTTTATTATAGTAGGCCTACATTTATGACAATGTTTGTGAAGACATATGTGTTCGACGTGTTAACATTGCAGAGTAATTTTCTTGTGTCGCAGTGTCAGACGTTGCACTTCGCTTCGTGACACTTGAATGACATCCCACCCTCTGGCTGCATTCAAATATTTAAATCAAGGAAGGATCCTTTAGCTCACATGAACCGGAAATATTTCCCAGGCAGCCATGCTAAGGACCGTTCAAATTTCTTATATTGAGAAGGAAAGGAGCTTCACGATCCCTTTTATCCGTCCTTTCACAAAGGATGCTCTGGACTATCCTTTTCAGAAGGAAGGTAGTATTCGTGCCCCACAATGCAATGCCGCCAATGTTTTCATAAGCATCTGAGTTTTCCGGAACCTACTGAATTCAAACAACAAGGGGAATATCTGAGAAATGCCAGAAATCTAAATGTGAATAGCTAGTATTGTTGGTTAGTATTGGCTTATAATAGAAAGTAAACAAACAATGACACAATCAGACAATACACCAAAATTGTTAACAGGCTAAATTTCGCAGAGATAAAACAAACAGTTCAAGTGAAATGCAGCCGGTAATGATGCGCCTTTTGTCATAATTTTCTGCGAAGTTGTAGTTCGCTATGTTGAACAGTCACGTCTATACGACTGGACGTCGCACCACGACACAAGGTAGAGAAGGAGGTTCGAATTCCAGTTACACTATATTCTTTGGCCGTGTCCGAATACGACCCCTACACCCTTTTGAGGGCGCTTATTTGAGTCCACTTCGTCAAAAAGCTTTTGAGTGGGCGACTTTTTCTCACAAATGAGGGCACTTAAAATACCAGAATGAACCCCTTATTTCCGGGGTTTTGTTGAGGGAATTCAGGAGCACACTCATCTGCAGAACGGTGCACTCATCCGACAATTTCAGTAAGTAACCCGGAAGTAAAAACGTAAAAGACATAGAGCGTATATGTATATCTATGGTAGAAGATAGGTTCATATTACAAAATACTCTTCATTCATCTTCAATCTACACTTTGTAACAACCGTCATATGTCAACTGACTGATATTCTCAATAAAAAAAATAATAAAATAAAATAAATACTTCTTCACTAGTTTGGAAAGAGTTTTGCGGGATTTTTTTCGCACACTGCTTGCAAAGTGAGGGGACAGGGCACATAAGGACAGGGGTCTGAGTGGACAGGGAACAGGGGTTGTATTCGGTCACGGCCCTTGTAAATCTCTCCTTCCAATTTTTCCTTGACCCCCATGACCCTTTCTGGCGAGGTCAAAGAACTTTGATTATTCGATTGCAGCCTCTGCCTGTCTTTTGTCTCTCTTTACAATGAAAAAGATCGTGTTCAACATCTTGACTCTTTGCAATTATTTTATGCTCCACCACAATCAGTGAGACAATGGAAAATGTGTGCATCGCTATGCTCCACCACAATCCACAGTATTATTGTTTTTAAATGTTAACTGGAGAAATTGAGTAAAAGAAGAGCAAAGTGCATTTCGTGTAATATTAACTTGAGCGCATTCACATGAAATTGAAATCTGACGTTAACCGGAAGTACCGGAAACCCTATTGACAAAGGAATTATGTTAGCCTATATCTAACATAATTGCTTTGTCAATAGGGTTTCAGGTACTTCCGATTAATACAGTAGAGCCATTTGAGCCGCATCTTTGAGCTGCATCTTTTTCTTTCAGCGGCGCGAGCTGGAATTAGAAGCTGTTTCAGACAGCAGACACTAGCTGGTAACAAAGTAGGCAAAATAAGTTCATAAACTAGCCTTGATATTTTATTCAGACCCAAATCATCTGAATAAGTAGGCAGCAAATCTATCTATCTATAGATATAGGCTAACATAATTCCTTTGTAAATAGGGTTTCCGGTACTTTCGGTTAATACAGTAGAGCCGTTTGAGCCACATCTTTTTCTTTCAGCGGCGCGAGCTGGAATTAGAAGCTGTTTCAGACAGCAGACACTAGCGGTACTTCCGGAATTATGATACGTAGCTATAGTAGCTATACTACCCAATTAATCAGCACAAAATCAACTCGACTCAATTTAAGAGCCATGAACCTTGGCAATATCCCATGGCTCCAGACAGAGCCGGAACCAGAGCTGTGACACAAACCAAAGTTATTTTCGAGTTTTAACTGTTCTTATAGAGTTCTGTGTTTTTAACAAAGGGCAAAATGCTGTACACCATTTAGCTATTAATCTGGTTTACTACTCAGCGTGATTCAACCGGAAACCCTATTGACAAAGGAATTATGTTAGCCTATATCTATAGATAGATAGATTTGCTGCCTACTTATTCAGATGATTTGGGTCTGAATAAAATATCAAGGCTAGTTTACAAACTTATTTTGTTACCAGCTAGTGTCTGCTGTCTGAAACAGCTTCTAATTCCAGCTCGCGCCGCTGAAAGAAAAAGATGTGGCTCAAACGGCTCTACTGTATTAACCGGAAGTACCGGAAACCCTATTGACAAAGGAATTATGTTAGCTTATATCTATAGATCTATATCTATATCTATAGATATAGGCTAATATAATTCCTTTGTCAATAGGGTTTCCGGTACTTCCGATTAATACATGAATCACGCGAGACGCCGACTGTTTATTACGAAATGATTAAACTTGGCTGTTTGCGAGAATTGCAAAGGAATTCCAGTCAACTATTAAACAATTAGGCCTAATATGCGATATTGCGATTGTGTTCAGCTAGATTAGGCTACTAAAAATGACAGCAAATACTTTAAAATGATAGGTTAGGCTACTAAAAATGACAGCAAATATATTTAAAGTGGTGGCATTTTTATTACATTACATTACATTATAGGCATTTAGCAGACACTCTTATCCAGAGCGACTTACACAGCATTTATACATAGTATCCATTAATACAGCTGAATATATACTGAAGCAATGCAGGTGAAGTACCTTTATACAGCTGGATATATACTGAAGCAATGCAGGTGAAGTACCTTTATACAGCTGGATATATACTGAAGCAATGCAGGTGAAGTACCTTTATACAGCTGGATATATACTGAAGCAATGCAGGTGAAGTACCTTTCTCAAGGGTACAACAGCAGTGTCCGACCTGGGAATCGAACTTGCAACCTTTCGGTTACAAACCCAGTTCCTTAACCATTATACCACACTGCCGGCCTTTATTTTACAACTCTTGACCAACAACAACAACAGTGAACAGAATAAATAACCTAGAATTGTGTATGATATAATAATGCTGTCTGAAACAGCTTCTAATTCCAGTTTGCGCCGCTGAAAGAAAAAGATGCGGCTCAAACGGCTCTACTGTATTAACCGGAAGTACCAACATTGCAACTCAGACTCTGACTCTTCAAACTGAATGGTACGAATAGAGCCGACTCAGAAAAAAGAGCCGAACTGCCCATCACTACAATTCTAGTAACAAAGAGGGTAACATTTTTGCTAGTAGCGACCTCTGTGTAGCTAGTAGCCTACCAGATGGAAAAGGTAAGAGGAAAAGGCGGAGCCTTGCTAGTGCCGTCGTCCAGACGTCCACATCTCATGTGATTGCTGATGACTGATAGCCTACTAGCAACGTACCACCAAATTATTACAGGTAGCCGAGGTAGGCTAAGCTAATAAAACCAGGATGATTGATTGCTTTTAATTACTTCATGAATGTATTAATTTAGCGGGAAAAGTATTATTTTTAGGTTTAATGGTTACCATAACAAGTCCCTAATGACTGGGTGTTTTAAGTGTTGAATCTAGACGTGCAACGTCCCTGGACTTAGATGATTTTGTGGATCGCTTCGCTAGAGCCCACAGCCCAGAACAATCGCCAAATGCAGCTGTTGTAAGGAATTGGAACGTCGTTTGTTAATTCTATGGTTTTTTTTCTGCATTGAAATGTCTTGGGCGGCCCGCCTAAGTGTTTATCCGCCTTGGATAAATCGCGCAAAAAACACCTGGAAAAACCGTGCATTTATTTCGCTGGAGGCTGACTCTGGACCAAGGGGCCAAGACTGGGATTTTGTTTTGAAGCTCACTTCCTGGTTGGGCCGGGAGCCGCCATTGTGCCGTTGCTCACTAGCGCCACTGTGGTTGGCTCCAGTATAGGTCGTTCACCATGTAAGTCAATGGCAGCAATGTGGTCAAAATACAAAATTATTTTTTTTAAAAATTGCAATAGGTGCCTTTCCTTCATCTAATGCCTGTGCATGTGCTGATTTTTTAAAAATATTGTGTCGTTTGGACAGGGTATTAACATTTGTTCAGGACCAATCAGAGGGACAGGTTGAGCATCATAGCCTTTGTGCATTGCCGTTATTTTAAAAAAAATATTATTATGTGAATAAATGCATCATAAAACAACCAATATTCATTTTATTTCAATGTGCAATAAGGGGATGAATGCATGCACAGCCATTGCGAATTGAATCTCGTCGTTTGTTGAGCTTGGACACGTTTTTCAAGTACGTCTCTAATAATAACAGGTTTTTAAGCACTCTGGTTTCTTGCATACTAAGTAGTACATACTTTTTAGTGCACCTGTGTATCATGACCTTTATGATTTTGAAGGCAATGACAATCATCTTTACTGGAATTAAAGTAATATCCCAGCCACTTATCAAGATCCTTGTTGGGAACAAATAAAGTGATTAATTAATATTGACAAACTCGTGTGCCTCCTCAGGTCCCTTTAGCCATGGAAAAATTTATAAAATTTAAAAAATCTAAAGAATGCATAAACTAGGACAGTGTTATGTTAATCTATGTCAAAAACTGGTGTCCACCAAAGCATAACATTGGAATAGAAGCGGTATAGGTGTTAAGATAGCCGCGATGACCAAGTTAGACCGGCCGTGCTTAGGCACCACCTAAGCCTCTTTTTGAGTCAGGAAAAACCCTGCTTTCAATTAATTTGGTTAATTAACAAGGACGCACAGCGTGAGATGTGACGCACCAATATAATTAAAGCATACATAATGAAAAACCTGACTGTAGGTGTACTCAAACTTTTGACTAGCACTGGATGTACACAGAGATGGGTATAGAAGTTCATGAATCCAATAAATGAACATAAAGAATTGTCTGGCCTTTGTCTTTTGTATATGTACAGTACACACAAAAAAGTCAAAAGTTTGAGTACACCTACAAAGTCAGGTTTTTCATTATTATTTATGGTTTAAAATGTATAAACATGTAAACACTTTAAAAGTACACAATGTACAGAATTATCTGTCCTTTGTAGTACAAGGCCTCCTAGTAGAGGCTGTTGTGATTTGTTCAGGTGCTTGGAACGCCATTGGTTCATTCAATTAATTTTGTTAATTAAAAATGAATCTAAAACCAAATGCATTTGATATGTAAAATCAAAATGAACCGAATCCAATTTGGATCAATCCAAGCTGGATAACTGCTGAGTAAAACCTGGAACAGTACCTTTTGCATCACTCCATGTTCCAAATATCGGGGGGGGGGGGGGGGGGGGGTTCTTAGTTTTACTCAGTGCAGTTAGCCAGCTAACTCAGTTAGCCAGCTTTGTGGAACACCACCCTCCTGAACATTTGCTTTTATGACACAAACACTCATTATAAACTAGTCAGATGCACTGAATATTATGTAATCTAGTCCACCACTGGCTGAATTAATTCACTGGGTTCCTAAGGGTGTGTTTATATATGATATATTTTTGAATGGATGGGTAGTACTGCCTGGTCATTTGTATACCAAATATGTGTTGTAGGCACCTAAAATAGCCTTTTCTCTAGTTGGAACACAGTTTATGTTCATATTCTGTGCCACCCCAATGTGACTACTGGTCCCATCCTGGCCACCCCATTGATAATTTGCTGGCTCCACCACTTCCTGCCTGCGGGTCCTATTGGGAGGAATAGGCTGTGACTGTCAGCTATTTGGTTGATGAGAATGGTTGCTTTCCATGTACTAAAAACTAGTCATTTTTCAGAATGCAGGTCAGAGGCCAATTAGAAAATCTTACTCTCATGCATTATTCCTAATAAGGTGTGCACATTTATTGAACGCCATTCATTTATTCACTTGTAACTTATTATTTTAGATTTTACCACTAGTAAACTAGAAACAAGTGCAGTGCATCATAACCCCGTACACAGCAAAAAAGGTGGTGTACATTTAACACCCTAGAGTGTTACTTGTACTCCAGCAGTGCTCGATTTACACCAGCATTTTTGCTGTGTATGATCGCCTGCACCTTTATCACCATCATGATCAGAATTGCAATACAAAACCAGGCTATACCAGTCTATAAACCACACATTTTTAAAGTGACAGTAGTAATATTTTCAAGAGCACCACCGCGCCTGTAAAGTCCTGCAGTCGATTACCGAGTACATGACGGACGCTCGCGCTGAGTGGATCCGTTTCTCTGTCTCAGACCGCGTTCCCAGAGTAGCCAGTCGGCACTGCGTTGGTTTGGAAGAAGGAAGCAATAAACGAGGGATTAACTTGCTCCGGGTCTGTTCGCTGACTTTATTGCGATGTTCTACCCCATAATCCAAAGTGGAAATATAGGGGACTTTGTGCAACATGAAGCTTCAAATCTTAGGTGATGGAATCGTTGCATCTCCGGCCCTGATGAGGTAAAAGCGGCAAAACAGGCAAATACATAATACAAAAATATTTGAATACGACAGTAAAACATTTCCAGTCGTTAAATAGGACACACTGCGATAAACTACGGAAACGGGCTTCTGTGTGAGGTAGGAAGGTATCTGTCAAATATATTCCGCAGAGACAAGTGTGTCTACACTGGTGAACTAGCCTAGGTTCGTCGAAACGACGAAAGTGAAACGGTAATCCGATCACTTGTTGCAGAAGCGCGTGTAGGCTACTAATTCGCGGAGTAGTCATCCCGCAGGTTCACATGGCATTTAACATAAAAATCGTGTTGCTTCGTGTTGTCATCCGTGGTATTAAACATGCACCGCGTGCCACGTAGCGTAGCCTACAATTAAATTTATGCCACCGGTGGATGCTGCGGCATTTGTCCCAGCAGGCTACTTCTAATGATTTATCTTAGATCATATGAATAGGCAAGGTTATTCACCTGAAGAATAACACCACGGTGAGATAATTATTATTTTACCACGATATACTATACAAGTAGTCTCATAGCCTACATTGATATCCGCCATTGGGTTGCCAACACTTTAAATGTGTCATAAATGTTGAAAAATGGGGTAGTCACCATTTCGTTTTCTTAACCCTAATTGATAGGAACCAGTGAATCAAGTTCCTATTCTCTCTCTCTCTCTTTCTATCTCTCTCTCTCTCTCTCTCTCTCTCTATCTCTCTCTCTCTCTCTCTCTCTCTCTCGTTGGCTGGCTAATCGCCTCTTTCCAATCAACATACTGTAGGCTACATATGTGAAACCTTATGTGCAGGGTTATGTCACGTGTGCATTGCAAATGCAGAAGGAGAGAGCGCCGCGGAGCAGGTGCAGGGGGTCGTGCGTGAAGTGGAAAAGTTGATAGGCTACTAAATTTGTTCAGAGGAAGTAACCCAACTAATGCACAACACTCGATGCGCCTTTTTGGTTAACTAGCACACACTTTGGGTTGAGGAACAAACTCGTTTCCTGTTATTTCTAGTGTGAAAAGCGTAGCCTATGCCAAGTTACTCCCAGTTCCTTCAACATTTTTGAAACAAGGTAACTCTAAATTATAGAGGAACGAACAATCCTTAACAATGACGCATAGCACATCGGCTCGTGCGCTCATGGCAACACAAAACAATTGAAGGAAGAAAAAAAAAAAACATATGAACTACAGTATTTACCGTGCATTTGTTTTTTCAACCAACATCTTGAAGGGGCCTGTCACATATCTGTGACATTTCACCTTCTGTTGCGGCGCGTGGATAAGCACATTTTCGGGAGAAACAAAAGGTAAAGACATACATTAATTACTTTAATTATTTATTTTTGTTTTATTGAGAGCTTGATGAAACGTGTAAAGTTTTTGAGTCACATAAAAATGGTGCAAAATAATGCATAACTTCCATTAAAATAAACCAAGAACAAGAGAAGGAAATCTAAGGCTAGACACACCTGTGTGTGTGTGTCCGTGGCAACAATCCTGGCTGTCAGATGTGTGATTTGAACACGGCAGTGATTATCCCCGTTCGCTTCATTCACTTCCATTTGGGTAATGAAAAAGCGTGTGTTCAAATCGATGGTAGCATAATACAGTCTGTTGCATTGGAAATGCAATTAAATCGACAATAATTTAAATCCGACTGAAAATGTGATATAGCTATGAGACTAGAGTCGGTTGGATAGCCGGCAGAATAATGCATTGGGCTGGCAGCACGTGTTGGGCAGCAAGTGCTTGTGAAACCGGTGTCTGGCGATTACCCCCCTTCGCCTGTCTCGACGACTGACCCGTCTTCTTCGCTCTTGGCTCTTCCGCTGCTTGTGTAGGCTACTTCGCGATTATTAAACGTAGGCCACTTTAGCGCACTCATTTATTTAACGTTTTTTCATATATTCATCGATTGTAAGACAACCGCATCATCATTATGCCAGCTGAAATACAATATTGTATCATAACGCATTGAATAAGACATTATTCGGTAGATTGTTCAGCTATCCAATACGGTGTGTGTACCACAGTCGTAATACACAATGATTCCCTTTACCGAGACAGAACTGCTGAAATATTTAGTAAACTAAGTATTAAGTAAACTATTATGAAAACATAATTTAGATCCAGTTTGTTGTTTAGCTCCTTGCTGTTTTTTGTTGTGTCATGAATGTTCAACACCAGGATTCTGTGTAAATAAATGTACGTTTATATATATATATATATATATATATATATATATATATATATATATGTTGATTAAAAACTGAAAACACAATAAATATTTCTCAGTCTGTATAGTAAATTGTCTACATTTCTCTCTGTAACTAAAGTCGGATGATGAAAATGAAATTGTGATTAATGCTTTCTTTGTGATGGACTGAAAACTCCAATCTGGAAGCAGTTGCTTCTCAGTGGATTGTCATCTGTGGCGCTGGCTTACAGAAAAGGGGCAACGCTGTCTCTGTAGCTACTTGAACTGTAATAGTTTCCCTCCTTAAGCGTGCGCGTACAATGCTGGTTAGCGAGGTGCTTCAGCAGCTACGAGCACCACTGGACCTCCATGTCCCTCACTGTGTGTTCAGCGTAGCATTGTCAGGTTTTGACCTGATCCTCTCTCATTTGTGACTGAGCAAATATACTTTCTTATTCTGTTTTCCCCCATGCATTAAAGCCAAAGTTTTCTTATTTCACACTCAGCACCTTGTGACAGACTCTGAAGTGAGATACACATAGCTATCCAGCCCATCCATGAATAAATAACAGACCCGATCAAGCTCCAAGCAGCACGGCTTTCAGGTTGTTTGAAAAAAGGAGTCTTTATTTACGCATGTATGCATTGCTTCCCTGCACATAATTAATTTACCTGTATTTATATTGGCTGTGTTCACAATGGTTATTACACTGCTTTTCTACATACCATAGCCTGTTTGCCTTCAGACAATCCACACAGTATAAATGTAGATAGTGAAATAAAAGAAAATATGTATTTTCTGACTTGCCGTAGGAACACACATTGAGAATTATAGTCTTAAAAAAGAACGTGTCACATATTGGTGTTACTCTGAGTTGATGGAGATGGATCTTCTTTAAGGCCATAGAATTCTTGAAAATCACCAGCAACACGTATCTGAGTGTCTTCAGAATGGGACCTTACCAAATCGGACAAGCGATCAGGTCAGACAAACCAAGGATCTGTTTGGTCTCCAGTGGAGCACTTCGGCATGAAATCTACTTAACTGCACCTTTGAGTTTCTGCAGATGGAGAAAAGATGATTTACCTGAAAAACAGGAACTTGTGAGACTATCCCTTCTAAAAAAGAAAAGAAAAAATCCTGCTGTTTTTTTTTTTTACCATCCTTTTGTTTTTGTTTTTTTAAGAAAAGGTGTTGCGTAATCCGGTTTTAGTTTAAATGACTTCAATAGACATTTCCAGCTTTTGTAAAAGAGAAAATCACATTTGAGCTTCGCTTTGTGTGGAAAATGAGTCTAAATAATTTCTGCAGGGACTGTAACCATGGCCACAACCTGCAAGTCACTTGGCTTGAATCTCTCTGTGGTTGAGGTTCCCAAATAGCTTCAAATTGGATCCAGTTTAACAACAAAGAGGATGGATCAGTAAAATTGCTGATACAAACTCCAGGCCAAATGAAGTGAGCAGTTTATGATTAAAAGTCGACCAGATGACACAATTATGGTATGGGTTTCGTTACTTGTTTTTTCCCATCTCCCCTTCAAAAGATTCCCTTTTTAACCTTTAGACTTCAAATCCAGAGCACAATGGGATATGATTTTTTCCATGTATTTAGAATATATTCATATCAACAAATTTTAAGAGACATATCTGATTAAAACATCAAGCTTTAATATATTTGTTTCCTTTCTCAAGTGGGCCTGGTCAATAGTCCTGATCTCTTAGTTTAGGGTCTAATTTGCCCAGTAATTTGATTAGCCAACATAGTCCCCTGAACCTCACTCCCACCTTCTTTTCTTCCCTTATATCATCACTGTATGAAACATACTCTTGGGTTAATTAGACAATGACATTTTTGCCAATTTTAGCCATTGACAATTTTGCCATATTTGTGTATTTACAATGTCAGGACCAAAACGTAAATATTGTAAAGCAAAAAAATAATAAAATGCTCCGGGCTAGTTGGGAAAAGGCAGATTTGTTTTTATTTAACCCTGTAGAAGTCACTGTAGTTTCCATTGTACGGTTGGTGTCGAGGTGTCGGCATCAGACAGTTGCCATGTTCCAGGTGACTGATCATGCAAATATTCCAGATTGAAACGTGTCGCAGGCTTTGGGCTACTTTGCCTCAAGTTCCGATGATGTGTTTTGTTGGCACCTTTTATAGAAGCTGGAATTGAACTGGACACGAAGGGAAGCTTCTACAAGCAGAATCCTGTATACACCTTGGGCATCCGAGAGCCAATGAGAGATGTGTCCTGGCCGGGAGGATACCAGTGATGGGAATATTGGGGAAAACAAAGCTACTATTGCAATGTTCAAACTTTCTTCCCAGGAAGCAAATATAGGCAGACTGAAGACAAGCACTGTATTCATAAAATACTTACTTTTACTGTGTTTATTTTGTCTTAAAATGACAAACACAATCACATCTTTTGTAAGTCTCTCTAAGCATATGATTAATGCCTAAATGTAAATTGTATAATAAGGAAGGGGATTTGGTGGACCTCATTGTAGAAAATCATATTTTATACAACTTAATAATAAAACGGTTTAATCAGAATCATAAGAGCAACTCCAGTACAACATCATTAACTAGTCAGATACGTACCAGCGCATCTCATATCTTGAAATCTGGTGATATAAACAGCATAGTCAAGTTGAAGTCAATCATCGTTTTGCATGGCATTTACAGAGTTATTTAGTAGGAGTTACAGAAGTGATATTTTCAATTAGATCTTTGAACAAGTATGTGTATTAGTACTAGATGAACACACGCGCACACACTGTGCAAATCTTCAAAGGCTGTGGTAATAGTTGACCCTTTCTAAATGTCACCATGGTTTAGATGTCATCCTCGTGTGACTCCTCTTGGGAGTGCATGCCCACACAAAGATCAAAACCATGGCGTAAACGTCACCCTTGTCTAGTTTCACTGAAATAGGCTGCTGTTTTAGCAACTGAACCATCAAAACACAAAGGTCTGCCCCTGAAAATACATGAATTCAGCCAACCTTTTACAAAACGTGTTCTTATTTATATCGCTAGCATGGAAAGCAAAGCCTTAAACATTTGTGGCTCTGAGTCTTTGTCAGTATTTTAAAAACAGGAAAAAAATTACACTGCCATAGCCAGGAATTAGGCTAACAATAATTGTTGCTATTAATTGAGTCACAACACTTACCAGCCTGTGATGAGATATTATTTAAAAATACTATACGGTAATACTTTATTGTCTGATTACAAAAAAAATCGATATTGTATCTTCACAATTCTACATATACAAAAGAAAGATGCATCCATGTAAAACATACAGGTAGTAAATCCACTGAAATAACTCCCCGATTAAACCCCTGGCCTTCAAATTGAAGTTGACCTCACATTCAGCATTCAAATGGATTCTCAGATAAAAGAGCGCTTGGATCCTATCCGTCTGTACAGTGGGAGTCTATACCACCTCCCTTGATTGCATAAGCTAAAACTGTATGTAACACATGGAATGTTCACCGGCGATATTATCGTCTTTCAGACAGTCTTAAATATGGGCTTTCAGACTAACAGCAAAAAGGCTACTTAGGCCTTGATGCTCCTCTGACGAGGCATATGATTATTAGAAGGCTGTGTGCTCTGATGTGAAGTGAAAGGAATTGAGTGAAACCTGTCTGCAGGACACTTATGTGTATTTTCACTTTGCCAATCAGTCGCCAATTCCCAGTTTCCGAATTGCACGTACGCACGGGTCATAGTTTGTGCAAACGTGCGCACGTTTTGACATCAAGTTTGTTTTTATAAATCCCGAATCCGCGGGGAAAGTGGCGTACGCGTCTTTTTCTGCACATATGCACCGTTTATAAACGAGGCCACAGGTGTATTTTTACCAGATAAGACTGCCCTAAACTGTCAGATCGGCATAGATCCTCTGGTGGAAGGAAAACAACAGCTCTCTTGATGATGTCACAGATCTGTTCCTGCGATGTGTGTCTGTCTCTCAAAGGTGTCAGAATCACCATGGAGACTTTACCCAGTGCATAGGCACTGTCAGCAACTGTAAGAGCAGTGCAATACATGTGTGTTTTTTTCAGTTCCTGGTAATTGGGTCGGGATTGTGCTAAAACTGCATTTTGGTAACCGGGTCAGGAGGGTACCCGAGAGTGAGAGTATAGGACGTGGTTTCCAGGGGAAGGGGTTGTTGATAATCACCCGCCTTTGGCATCACATTCACAGTTCTCCATACTAATAACCTATTTTCTTTGAATCCCACAGCCCAGCGCCCCTGAATATGGAGATGGAGCCTGCAGATGTCTGTCCTGCCAGTAAGTTGAAGTTTAATCATTTCTTATTAGCGCTATTAGCTGGCACCGAAACCGAAACTCGGTTCAGTTGGATAGTAGACCGTGTTAACCGCGAGACCGGCGTGCTTTGCCTCCAGGTACGAAATGTGTCACACCCTGAGCTCTCTCATGGCTGGATTAGTAATCACTTTGAATGGTAAGGAGGCGGAATATGCATCAGTGTGGCCATTGCGCTAGAAAATGATTTGAGATTCAGCTTCTGAGAGTTTTGAAGGCAAATCGTATTTTTTGGTGAATTTTCAGACAATGATATATTACTCCCAAATGGGGGTTAGGCTACCTCTCACACACGACAGATAGAGAAAACTTAAAATACTCTAAGAATGAGGAACTAGAATGGCTTTTTGTTTTTTATTTTAGCCCACACACCCTCTGAAAAGCGTGTGGCCAGCTGCCGTTTCTTTTTTTTATAGCCAGTCTTCGCACTGTGGGATTGTACAATTTATGCTGCCCGTCTAGTCTCTGAATGACTAGAGCAGCGGTCACAAACTGGTGGTCGGGACTCAGTAGTGGGTTGTGGAATGGCCTGAGAGGAGTTGCAGGATCGTACGATGTTAAACATTTTAAAAAAAAAAAAAAAAATAGAACTTACTGCGTACCAGTGCACTTTTAGTTGATATTCACACCAGTCGAATGAACCACTGCAACTTAGTTAGATGTGCCATACTAGTTAGTGTACGCCACAGTTACTTCGACGTGTGTTTTGAATAATCCGAATGTATTCGCTTGTATTTCGTGGGCGGTAAGCTCAGAAAGTTAGGAAGCTACTAAACCAAAACATTTGGTCTTGCATGAGGAGGCAGAGAAAACCCTGTTCACTGGAGAACCGTTGGGCAGGGTTTGCATTAGCATTGGTTTGGATTTGGGTTTGGACCATAGCGGGCGTCATTCCAATGAGAACTAGAGTTTTTAGCTGGAGGCCTCTTCTGACAGCTAGGAAGAAGCTTGTCTGACTATTATAGTTTATTTGATGTACTGCCCTTGCTATCCATGGACCAATCAGCAGCATATACAATATAATGATTTGTTTAGGATTAGTGGAGTATTGAATTAGGGAACACACATTTGTTGCGTCAATGAAGTATGTCCGTGTAGCTGATGTTATAGCTGATGTTATTACACCCATAATGCATTTCACTTGTTCGGAATTAAATGGGCCTCAGGGTTCTGTTCTTGCAGTTTGCTGTTCTGTTTCGTCAGGGTGAATTATGTCCTGTATGATGCGCCACAGAAGATTAATGGACGTTAATCATGGGTAGACCATGTCAGGATTTCCTTGCCTTGGTAAGGTGTGACCACATTGCACTCAAAGATAACTGAATCTTACACAATAGTCACAGGCTATAGGTGAATTTGCCTGCCTGCCTTCCTGTCTTGCTGCCTTGCTGCCAGTTGGCTGTCGAATATGAACCGCTCCACCGTTTTTCATTGATTTCTGTATTATTGTTACTATTATTGAGGGAAATATATAACTTTAAAAAAAGCTGCAACTGTTGATGTGAGTAACGGACCTTTCCTGATGGCGGAAGCTTTAACGGCGACGGCCGTGGGATTTTACCTAAAGACGCGTTCCTGTTCTAAACTCTGCCACATCCTGCTGGCGTGCCGGGCACGGACGGCAGGCACTTCTGGACGGCGCGGCTCTATCTCGCTCTGCCGCCTGCCTTTTTCTGCTGGCTCTGCCTTTTCGGTTTCCTCCGTCAGACTCTGCGGTTCCTCTCCTTCACCCCCCCCCTCCCTCCCCCAGGCGCGGGTGGCAGATTCTCTGCAGCAGACGGATGGCTGGTCCCTGCGTTCCTTCCGTCCTCTCTGCATTCTTACTCCTGGAGGTTCCAGTTGTATGACTGGATTTTCAGGTGCTCTATTGCAGTTTGTGTTTGTGTCAAGCCCAAGGACTTTGCCACTAGTATTGTTCTCAAAGCTACCCATCCACGAGTACTCATTAGATGCATCAAATTGGAATGTTACAGTGTCATCGGTAGGGAGACATTCAGTGTTAATGGTACTGTGGTACTGTGGAGCTGATCTTCTGGTTTGGGCTATGGAATTTACAGTGGAGTCATCAGGATGCTGACACCTCACCACTTTTTTTTTTTTTTCTTCTTCTTTTTCCGGTGACAGCAAGAGGGAAACTATCTGGCAACCCACGGAGGTAGCCCTGAGGGGAAACCTGATTGGTGGGGAGGGTGGAGTTCTGCAATGTACAATTCCTTGAGCAGAGTGCCGTTTTTGTGGGTGCGTGTATTCTTGTGCACAAGTGTGTGTGCGCTTGTGTGTGTGGATGTGAGCGATGCGATTAAGTACATTTTCCTATCCTAGAGGTGTGACTGCAGAGCTCACATCCACACAGGAAGCACAGATACTCTATATCATGACCAGATATCCAGCTCAACTCGTAACGTGATATCGACCTTCAGCCCCTGCCATTGCTGAATGTGTTCAGATTGGCTTGCGCTGTAGTGAGCATAGATATATACATTACATTTACATTACAGTCATTTAGCAGACGCTTTTATCCAAAGCGACGTACAGTAAGTGCATATAGAAGGTCATTGAAGTAACTACACAACAGATAAGAAAGCACATTCTTCCCATACAGTATCAGCTATCCCTAGTAACGAACACAGAGCAGTTCACAGTGAACTGGGTAAATCATCTCTACTACAATGCTATTCTAAATAGTATAAACTTGGGTACAAGTTATATATATATATATATATAACTTGGGTACACATATATATATCTATGGTAGTGAGTACTTGCAGAGGGGCATGGCCAAAGCATGCCTCGCTGGCACATCAGTAAGGAACAGGGTTGCAACTTTGGCTGTGAGTCAAAAAGTCATAGCATTTTTTTGTTGTTGCAGAAAGGGCTTTGTTTGTGTTAATTTTGTAATAATTGTGTTGTAAAAAGTTTTGTTGTAAGAATTTAGCTTTTTTTAAAAAACAATTTGGCGCCAAACGTAGGACTGAACATGTCCAATTCCCACCGTAATTTGGACTGTCCCAAGTTCCCAACTATCCGCAGCCACTTTCATGCGCGAACCCCACTGGTAGACATCACCGGTTCTCCGCTGAAGCACGTGGTGTCGCCACCTGCTTTTTTTCACAAGACAGACTACAGCTAAGCTCGCATCGAGTGTAGTCAGAGGAATGCCTCTCATATGCGGCTTTGACACGGGCGCCTGAGAGACCTACGGGGGCGCTAGGGAGCGTTGAACACCTAGCGGAGCCCAAACCTACTGAACCCTCCCATTCTCTGGGCGACACAATTGCCAATTGTGCGTCACCCTATGGAGCTACCGGGAAAAGTTGGCGCTGGAACGGTTCGGATTCGATCCGAGACTGTGGGGCTCCTCCAAGCACCTACGCAAGGCGCCTTTACTGAATGCGCCATCCAGCAGCCGAGAATTTGGAATTTATATTGGCCGTACAGTATCATGATTTGGCTTCTTTGGCAGATTAAATTGCATTGGTTTAGGATTTTTCAGTTGTCTTGCCCCCTGTTGAGTGAGTTATGAAGTTCTGATGCTCTCAGTTCTGCTTGGTCACCAGTGAGGTTGATCTTTTGGTATTTTTGTCCCCTTTTAGTCTGATTTTAGAACCAAATCTCAACGTTACCCTACATGGCTGGAGATAGGGCTTGGATGGTGGGCAAGCTGGTCGTAGACCTTTCATCAAGGGCAGATAACTACCCCAAATAAATGTGTGTGTGACTATGCAAAAAAAACAAAAAAAAACATGCTTTTCATAGGGGCATTTTCATTCAAAGTAGGCGCAAGAATGGTGAGGTGTCCAGATGAAACAGAAAAAAATCCCAAATGTTTTGTTTTGTAGTGTGTGAATGTACTGTTTCAGGTTTTCACCACATTGGCTCAAAAGCTTTAAAGATTGATTGCTCAAAGTGTTAGCACAGACATCTGGGAAATGTAGTTATTCTCACAGCAAGGTCAAAGGTCACCCACAATGAGAGAAAGCAAGACTCCTGGGCAGTTACACAGTCTTTCTTGTGATGCTTGTGTGCGTGTAGCATGTCGCTGTGTGATAATCGGGTAGGTTGTCGCGGAATATTCAACGGCGGTGGTGTAACGTGCAGAGCTGTAGCTGGCCCTGACGTCTCTTTCTGCACTAAAACTGATGGAGGTCACACTGACAGGCGTTCAGAGCTGCGTGCGTCTGAAGTTCGGTCTGAACAGCACTGCCGAGCCGAAGCACGAATGCGAAACGCGAGCGTAGGCGTGTTCAAATCGAATAAATGAAGCAAAGAGAGTGGAAAATTGTCACGCATCTGTTTAAAAAAATTATAAAAATGAAACAGTAGCGTCAGGCTTTATACAGCCAAAAATAGAATTTGAGTTCAGACCTCGTAAAATCTAATTTAAATGTTCTGCATACTGACCTCATCGGTAAACTGTGCTAGTGGAAAATATTGGCAAAGGAAGTAAGTATACTGACACATTTGAATCTAAAGCCTTCTCATAACTGACAAAAAAGAACAGCTTTTTGGTGTAGTTTTTATGCAGTTGTTGATGATACTGAAAACCATTGATATGCGCTCTTCTGTTTTTAACCTTCAGGCTATGATGAAAGCGTAATCCAATTATATTTAAAATGTAATGGCTGTTTTCGAGACTCCTCTTGTGAGATGCTATCAGGAGGATGGCTCTGTGCTATCTCTGTGTACCACTCTGTGGTCTCTCCTCTCTCTGCACCCTCTCGCCCCCTCCATTCTGTTGGTTGAAGCAGGCCCATAGAGTAACATATCTCTTAAGCCCTGCCCCCTTCATTCTGTTGGTTGAAGCAGGCCCATACAGTAACATATCTCTTAAGCCCCACCCCCTCCATTCTGTTGGTTGAAGCAGGCCCATACAGTAACATATCTCTTAAGCCCCACCCCCTCCATTCTGTTGGTTGAAGCAGGCCCATACAGTAACACATCTCTTAAGCCCCACCCCATCCATTCTGTTGGTTGAAGCAGGCCCATACAGAAACACATCTCTTAAGCCCCGCCCCCTACATTATGTTGGTTGAAGCAGGCCCATACAGTAACACATCTCTTAAGCCCCGCCCCCTACATTATGTTGGTTGAAGCAGGCCCATACAGTAACACATCTCTTAAGACATTTGCAAGTGCTTGAAAATCAAGACTATTTTTAGGAGGGTGATTGGTCCAGTAGCAGTTTGGGATTTGTAGTCTCTATGACAAGAAGGTGAGGTTCAATTTCTGGTTGAGGTACTACTGCTGTACCCTTAAGCAAGGCACTTACCCTGATTTCTCCAGTAAATATCCAGCTGTATGAATAAAACTTTTCATGTAAAAAGTCAGCAGTGCCGTGAAGGCATCTGCCTCATCAATAAGCAGTCATAGGTACGGAGTGTAACGTGCAGTAATCTACTTAAATGTAATGAGCGCAGGGCAAGTTCTGTCAAATAACTCTTGCTGTGCCCGACCAAACACATGTTCTCATACTCAACCAATCACTTGCACACATCACTCACTAATGGAGCGCCGCTTTTAAAAGCGAGACTCAGATATTTCCCGTACTGCTTTGACTGCACTGCTCTTGTTTCGCTGTTTCTTGTTCTAAAAAATATTTTGCTGCTCACCCTCCAGTACCCCAGCCTCCACCTGTTGTTGGGATCTGATTCTATGTACTTGGGGGCTTTTGGTGTATATCTCCTGTTTAGTAGGGGAGATGTGTCTTGCTTCCTGTTTGATTGGTGCATGCACTAGAAGTACATAGAGCAGATCCATTCAGCCAAACCAAAATATTATATATTCATTCATATATTAAATGTGTGAGTTATCTTGACCGAAATGTAATTTGGTGTATTTCACAGTAATGTAATGTCATTAATGTAGCGTAGCTACATGCGGCATGCTCCGGGCCTTGCTTTGTAACTAGTTTGGGATCCCACATTTTGGGGGTGCAAGGGGTGAGCGGAGGTGTCTTGGCTCGCTCTGTTCCAGCCCGTTCTCTGAGCCGAGGCGGAGGAGGAAGAAGGATGGTTCGGAGACGTATTCGCCCGACAGGAAAAACCAGATCCCTCCTGAGGGTGAGCCAACGTTCCCGACATGCCGAGGCCGATTACAGCTCATTCCCACAACGGGCTGCGCCTCGCTCCTTAGCCTTTGTACCACGCCTCCTCCACCCCTCTTAACCTTTCTTAAATGCCTGGGTGTCACCATCTCAGAATTTGTTTGTGCACACCTATATTCAGGGCAAATTGCTTTTGTTTCAGTTTTTTTAACAATCACTTAAATAAATAATTGTATTGAGTTAAGTAATTTAAGATAATTTCTTTGTTTGAGGGCAAGGCGTCAAAGTTTTCGCCCAGGTATCACACGTGCACCCCCCTTCTCCACTGTAGACGCTGGATCAGAATTAAGAGTGAGAAGGGGCCTCGTATTGCCGTTATGCTGGAGACGGTTTGATGCCTTTAAGTGGAAGACGTCTGTTGTGTAGACGCTGCGCGTTGTGTTTTTGGACTTTAATGCACACGTTTGAGAGAAGGGGCCCTGCCTTTCACTTTGTCTTACTGCAGGTTTGTTTGCTTGATCTAAGTGGTTTTTGAGTGAGAATCTCTCAGACATGCAAAATATTAAAAAAACTTCCCCTCTCTCTCTCTCTCTCTCTCTCTCTCTCTCTCTCTCTCTCTCTCTCTCTCTCTCTCTCTCTCTCTCTCTCTCTACCTGACTTAATCTGTATATATATCAGAGCTGTAACAATAGACATTACTCATTATTGATCAAGGCATTAGCCATTACAATTTTTTGAAAGCCATCGAGTCCATTTTAACACATTATACAATGTAATATGTTCAACAAAGAGCTTTCGAGGCAACATAGACTCTCAAAAGGGCTATTTAAAGAAACAATTAACATCTGGTGTCGTGATGCTTTGCTCCTCTGTAAAGAAAGACTTCTGTGAGTGAGCTGCTGCTGTCCTCTTTAGATCTGACATCAAGTGAGTCAGTGTGTACACAAGCACACACACACACACACACACACAGACACACACACAGTCCTGTATTCATATCTTTTTGGGGACATCCTAAACCTAACCCTAGCCCTAACCCTTGTATTCCTATCATTTTTGGGACTTACTAAACCTAACCCTAACCCTAACCTAACCCTAATCATAACCCTAAACCATAACCCTAACCCTAACCCCTAAACTTACCCTAAACATAACCTTTGACCCCTATTCTTAACCCTAATCCTAACCATAACCATAATTGTAACCCTAGCCCTAAACCCAACCCCTAATCCTAAAATTTACTTTTCCCTCATGGGGTCCATTCCCGAGTCCCCACGAGGGAGCATTTGACAGCCTTTTCTATCTTCATGGGGACATTTAGTCCCCACAAAGTAGGCTAAACATGCCCACACACACACACACACACAGACAGGCCCATTGCTCCTCACTGTTAATCTCAATACAGGCAGTCAGTCTTCACAGGTAGAGCTGTGCTTTGCATCCCAAATGGTTTATAGCGCCTGGTTTTGCAGGATTTGGGGAATCAGACTCGGAGCGAGGAGACCTCGGGTTTAGTCCCAGGTGGGGCACTGCTGTTACACCCATAATCCTGAGTCAATCCTGAACTGTGTCAGTAAATATCCAGGATTAAAGTGGATAGTGAAAAGCTGTTAAAGTCTCTCAGAAAGTATGTACTAAGCTAAGCATGAGTTAAGTTAAGTAGACAGTTATGCTGGGAGGTTAATTGGTTTCCATTTTTCTGGAACAGTGACATGCCATGTACACGTTCGACTGGTTCTCCCTCAGGGGTGGACATATCAAAAATCCATGCGGTCATTTTTTGGACTACCAAGCAAGGACATCTGGTTGCCCAGCCCAATTTTTGGTAGTCCAGGTAAATACTGGTGTATTGAAATATACGCGTGTACATCCGCACAATTTTGTACAGAAAATAATATTCTGAACTTGCTACATCTTTTATTTGCTGAGTATTGATGCGAATCATTTATTTTTTTAACAGACAATGCACTTTTTCCTCTCGTTCTCTGGGGAACTCACCATGACCGTAGAGAAAAGCATTTTGGTGACATGTTAGGCAGGTTTAGGCAAGTGTGTTTATTCTGGCTTTGCGTGCATTTTTGCAAATTCAGGGGAGCTGTTTTTTCTGGATATATCGGAATAATTTGGCGTATCTTCAGATTGTATGTACTTGTATGATCTGTTTTAAAATGGTAGACGCCATGTTCATCAAGGGCCAAGAGTATTTACTGGTAGTTCCCTGAATTGTGATGCTTCCCAGTTTGGTAGTCCAGGACAGAAAAATGGTTGTCTTGGGCTTCTGGGCTTCTGGACTACTGATTTGTCCACCTCTTCCTCTTGTAATGGCCATTTTGGCTCCATTTATAGAAATTAATCCTTGTACTGTTCTTTAAACTGGCTACAGAAAGCTGGTTTTACGCTGGGTAATTTGATATGAACTGGTGTTTAACTCCTTGATGATGTCTGTCTCCTAGGTAACGGCCCGTGCTCCCCCACTGAGGAGCATGCCATGATGCTTGTGGACCTGTCAGTGACCATGCCGACCAGGCAACACGCTCAGCCCCCAGACTCCCCCAGCGGTACGACACCGTCCTTTTACACGTGTTTTCATTCGTCGGTTTACAAGCCTTGTAGATGTGGCCCAATCAGATGGAATTACAGTGGGATGGTTTATTTGGCTTTCTGTTCCTGGCCACAGTCTATCACATGACTAATTGTATGAAGGGGCTGTGATTTCTAGTACATTTTAGTCAAACATTTTTTTCAAGCTTTGAATCACAAGTAAATTAAACTTTTTAAATTTTTTCTTAATGCAATTTGGAAAGTTATGTGAGCGACAAAATTATAATTTGTGAAAGAATCATTCCAGTATTACATTACAATCACTTACCAGATGCTCTTATCCAGGGTGACTTACAAATCAAAACTTACGAGTCAAGTGATAGCTAATTTCGTTTGAAGTCAACCATCATGACAAATGTTGATTGAATCCAGGCCTGAATGAATCCAACAAGTAGCCATTAACCTTTCTTCAGCCAAAACTGTGCTGGTCTCTCAAACATGGGAATAATGGCAGCAAGACAAAAAGGTTTGCACGCTAGTCGCAGAGACCAACCAACTCTCTCTCTCTTTCTCTATCTCTCTCTATCGCTCTCTATCTCTCTCTCTCTCTCTCTCTCTCCTTCACTCGCTCCGTCTCTCTCTCTCTCTCTCTTGCTCACTCTCTCTCTCTCTGCTGCTTCAATCGGTTAGAACTGAGTTCTGCTTTTTAATATAGACACAGAGAAGTGCATTTCAAAATTATTTAAATGTAAAAATTTTCCAACATTGAATATTCAAACAATCGAACCGTCCTACGCTCCTTCCTGTGTAAACAGTGAGTCACCGCAAAGGTAACTGCGTTCATGCACTTTTCAAGAGGGGGAATTAATAGCACAAATGGCATTTCGCACAAAGTTCTTAGGTTATCTTTCCTGAATTTTGACTGAAGTAAATTGTGTAAATTTGAATGAACGCAGTGTTTTATCTTCTCCCCAGTAAGACAGAGCTTGCGGGCGGTCGTGGCGGCTGGACTACCGTAGCGTGTGTCACTGCAATGTGGGTGCGCAGAAAAAAAAAACTGAAGCTCTTTTTGATATCTCATCGGAGGCAGAAAGAAAAGCACCTCTTTGGATGGAAGGGGGGGGGGCGCATTGTGTGTATTTTTACAGATATGGCCTTTGGTGACTCCTCCCGTCCTCGTGTGTGCTTTGTCATACTGGCTGTTTCAAAACAGGCCTTCGATGGCTTGCAATAACCCCGACTATCTGGGTACATTCCTGCTGATATACTTTATCAGCTTTATCGTGTCCATAAGCAATCTTGTGATTGTGACATGAACTATCTGGAAAGGAAGATATTTTTTGAAACATCAACATTCGCTTATCAAAGAGGCATTGTAAGGGTACATGTTTATAGAACTGCCTGGTATCTATCCATCAAAATACACATCTTCCATCATCTTCTTAAAAAGTCCCTTGTCTCATCAGAGTTTTGGTTCCTACTGTACTATATATTCTCGTAGAGGGAGAGACCCATGGGGGGTAACTAGCACTGACACAGTGCTAGTTACTCTCTCAATAGTAGGCAAATTGGTGAGGTGAATAAAATGTATTTTTGTAATACACTTGCTAGAAATATGATAATTTGTAGTTTCTATGTAGTTTCTTTATCGATCTCTTTGCATAGACATAAATATCTATAATACTCTTAGTAGAGTGCAGAAAGCTGTTGGAGTTAAATGAACGCTGAACGTTCTGCTGTTCTCATACAGCAGAGCAGACGCGCACATACATACGCACAGGCACACACACATACACACACGCACACATACATACACACACGCACACACAGGGTACTTTAGTGAATGCGGGGTGGAGACAGAGGCCAAGTGAAACCGCCACGTCTTTAAATAGTATCTAACTAGACAGCGGGGCCCAGTATTTGGGGGGTTATTTTGGCAAGTACCTTATTAATATCAGCCCTGACCCATATTGTGGTGAAGTGACTGGGTACATGGTGATGTTCCTCACACGGTCCTCAGAGAAAATGACTGCAAAAGAGACGGACTCTGTCTGCGCTCCCCATTCCAACTAGACCCCAGTCAGAGCGCTGGGATTGACTCCCCTTAGCACGGGAGTCCCCAACTCTGGAGAGCCTTCCGGCTTTTCTTTTTTATGTGACAATCAGCAACTAATTCAGACCCAAGAAACCCGTCACGCTGGGACGCAGCTGGGACTTCATCAGTTACGCCGGGACGAAGTTACGCAGTTACGCAGTTACGCACATCTCATGCACGGACAGCATCGGGATGCCACATAGATTAAATAGTATAGATTCCGATAAAATGCATAATTACACGTCTTATGCTATAGTAGTTTGCCATCCTGGTTCTGGGTCATCTGCTAAATATTTTAATAATACTAATTAAAAAGTTGCATTATTGTGTATACTGGTCATATAATTTCCACTTTTCAATGTATAGATTGTAACCGAAACTGTACTTTAAATATGTATTGAACCTCAACTTCAAAAGTACTGTTAGATAAAGGTGTTTTATTTCACTGGCAGGGGATTTACATGAACACATACGGAAACTATCATCAGACACCGTATTGACGAGCTAGGGGAAGCCAGATACAGAAGTGGTGCTTTGTACGTGATTAGTGTCTTTGTCTCTGAAAGGCTTGATGGTTCTGGATGCACAAGAGATGTATGCTGATTACATGAAAATGTGTATAGAAGAGTAGTATACCATGAGATGAGTAGTTGTCACCATTTTGTGGTGAAGAGATTTATTTGTTAGTGGGTCCAGTCCTTGACTGGTGTGTATGGTCCTCTTAACAGTTCCTACAGTCAAGCAAGAGGAAGGCGGGGAAGAGGCGGGGGAGAAGAACGGCTTTGAGGAGGCAGGCCAAAGTGCTGAGGAAGCATCAGGATTGGAAGAGCCCATGATTGACAGCCCCAACGACCTACAGGATGGAGAGTCACGGACAGTAGGGTCATGTGACACTGGAACTCAACTACCCAATGGTAACTTGGCCTATTGTGTATTTGTTAGTGATGGGGAAGTGAAGTTTCATGCGCCCCATAATGGGTAGAGCCACAGTGACCTACCAATCAAAGACCCAAATTAACCAATTCAGTTTGCTCTCTGGAGCAAAATACGAGGATTGTTTCATATTAGTGAGTCACTGACAGCACATGTCCGTTCCACCAAAAATGTGCTTTGATTTGATGATTGGCTTAATTGCTTTGATGAAACTAATATCTGTAAATGTAGTCCTTACCAAGATATGATGCTCTGATTTGAGCCTGACACAAATTAACATTTTAAGGAATTGATCTTGGTTATACACGTTTCGTTCACTACAACAATTGTTGCTATGAAGAAGCCATTCTTGTTTTTCTGCCTGTTGTTAATGGGTGTGGACAGACGTTTTGCCGTACTACAAAACACAATGGTTTAAGACCTAGAAACTTTCTTAAGGAAAATATCCCTGGAATCTTCCACAACCTGTTACCCTGCCCCAAAAAGACGACACAATTGATCCGTGCGGAAGGATCATATTTCACTTTTCCAAATGGCAAATCTTCAAAGGCCACTGGTGATTGGATGATACTGGTGTTCTTGCTTTCTGCTAGCTCAAACAGAGGAAACGTTCTCCTGTAGTTGAAATGAATGTAAAACAAAGGAATTGTAAACCTTATGGTTTGGTTTCTCATAGTGCAGGTTAGTGGAACTCTGTGTGTATGTACACGCGAGCGCGTGTGCGTGCGTGAAAGTCCTGGTAGGCTATATGAGCTATGCTCTAGGCACATTAGTCAGTGGTGAATACCTGTATGATGGAACCCTTTCCGGGGGACGGGTGCCCCTGTGTGCGTAGAGTTTTGTGGGTGACCTGTACATTTCTCTCTCTCTCTCTTAGCTGGAGATGAGAGGCCATTCCATTGCAGCCAGTGTGGCGTCTCATTCACCCAGAAGGGGAATCTACTGAGACATGTGAAGCTCCACTCCGGCGAGAAGCCCTTCAAATGCCCCTTCTGCAGCTATGCCTGCCGCCGGCGCGACGCCCTGACCGGTCACCTGCGCACTCACTCAGGTAGGCCATTCATCCTGTGACTGCTCCGCCCCCTTTTCCCCAGGGCGATAGAGAAAGAGAGAGACGCAGATTCTTCCACTGATGGATGCTTTGCCTCTCTTATCTCCCCTCCCCACTCCCCTGCCTAGACACCTTCATTGGACTGGATATGTGTCAGTTGGGAATGTCAGGAACTCACTTTGGGAATACTAGGAATACTGAGCTGCCTTCTGGCTTTCTTACACAACACCGCCTGGTGAATGCTTTTATTTTCTCCCCCTCTGATCTGCCCTTTTCTTCCTCTCTCTCTCCACCTCTTCGCCCATCTCTTCTTCTTTTTGCTATTTGTCATCTTCCCTCTGTACCTCTCTCCCTCACCCTCCTCCTCTTTCCCATCCCCCTCTCTTCTCCTTCTTCCCATTACACCCCCTCACCTCACCTTCTTTCACAAAAGAATCAAAGGCTCTAAACTGGTTTTCCTACCATCACAGGAGTTATCAAGTGTTGCTGAAGAATTTTTGGCACTCCCTCTCTCTCATTCTCTGTCTGTGTCCCTCTCTCAATCGTTCTCTTATGACGTTGTGCCCAGTAAACAGGCGTGGGGCAGATCGCTCAAAGACACTCGCTCAGATGTCTGACAGTTAGAATTAAATTAAATTAAATTGCAATGACGACACCTCACAGGTCAACTGAAGTGTGCGAATAGTATGTGGATATGACTCAAAAAAGGTTCCCTTTTCATGAACTTGAAAATCCAGTATGGGGGGAATAGCCTTAAGATAATGTGTTAAGATAATTTTTTTTAATGGAATGGCCATCATTAAACAAAAAGGTTGAAGTATTTTTGGTTTATTTTTCTAAAGCAGAGCATTACTGTATGCTATTTATGAAATAAGGGTAAATGGAAATCAATTATGTGGTATGTTTTTGATAACCTGAATTATATTTACAGCGGATGAATGTTTTTAATAAGCTTTCATATAAATCTACATGTACATATGAAAGGAAAGGAAAAGGAAGTTCTCTGTTCTTTCAGTTTCCTGTTACTTTTCAAGCCACAATCACTTCAACAGATCATGTTTTGGAGACATCACCCGTGAGACTGAATGCGCCTGATCATTTTTGGAGTAGTTCATTTACAAATGGAAAAAGAACACCATTCCTTTTCAAACAAGAAACAACACAAGTGATTACTAGCTTAGCGAGCCATGTCAGACTGTGCACTTCAAATCCCAGATGGGGGGAACAAGAGATAGATAGAAAACAGAGAAAGGAAAAGAGAATCAGCGTTTTGGAAGGAATAGCATTTAAACCATAAACCTTGTGGATCTGAAGGAAAAACCTCCCTTCGGTCTGTTTGTTTCTGCAAAGATGCCGGAGAGAGGCATGGAGAGAGTGACTGACTGGAGCCTGAGCCCCTCTGCGGATGGCGCTGGCTGATAATAAACATGCTCACTTCTTCCGTTTACCCATGACACTTTCCTGCAGCTACCGTGCTGCAGTATCGCTGGGTGTTTGTGTCGGCTGTGAGGCAGGGATTACCTGTAGGAGTCTTTCCTGTGGTTGTAGTAAACGGCATCCCACTCTTGACTGTCAGGCTTTCCTGAGAGTGTGCGCCTAAGATGAAGTCAGAGCGTGTGTGTGTGTGTGTGTGTGTGTGTGTGTGTGACGCCCACTGTTTCTCGGTCTGGCTGAGATCCGGCGGGTTGCGTCGCCAGGCCGTTCAAGCCAGATGAAGAGGGCTCTACCCCCGCTGTTGGTTCCCCAGGTCTCCCATGTTCATTCTGTAGCCTACGTCTTCCCCTTGTTATGAATCTCCAGAGTAGGCCGCTTCTTTGAAAGGCTCAAATATGTTTGTAATGAATGAAACCGCACAGGGCGTGGGATTGAATCGAATTTGCACATATGGGTTATTTGGAGGTTTTTTTTTTTAAAAATGTGTGGAGGTTTCATTTTAATGTTTCTTTTCCACAGTGGGTAAACCGCACAAATGCAACTTCTGTGGGCGGAGCTACAAACAGCGTGCGTCATTGGAGGAGCACAAGGAGCGCTGCCATAGCTACATGCAGAGGGTCAGTGCGAACTCCGCCCCCAACTCTGCACCATACCAAGGTGGGTATGCGGAACATAATCATTGGATCTTATAGAAAACGAACAACGATTAAATCCACAAGTCTAATGCTATTGAGTTTTACATCAGAACTTTTACTTTAACAGTAGTCATTCACTGTTGTCATGTTTTAGGATAAAGATACTTGTAACTTGGCTACCAATAAATATGACTTTCAAAACAGCAACTGTGTATCAGGTTAGCTTCTTGACCCTTACCTACAAAATGGCTTCTCTGTAAGGTCCACACAGGTGGGTCCACACATGCTCATTAACACTTGTTTTATTAGCATGCTTATTTACCCCCCCCCCCCCCTCTCTTTGTCTCGCTCACTAAACAGCAGAAGAGTCTCTCAAGGAACAGCAGCCCCTGATGGACGCCGTGTCCATCGCATCCTTTGACCGCCCGCCCGTGATCGAGAGGCTGCAGGGCAACGTGGGAAAGCGGAAGAGCACCACGCCTCAGAAGTTTGTGGGTGGGTCTGATGGACACCGTTTTAGAGTTTTGGGGGCCAGTTTTAGGTTCTGTGGATGCGTTTGAAAAGCTCCATTATCGGGTTTTGTGGTTTGATGGACACATTTATAAGGTTTGGGGAGACATTTTGGGACTCAGCTCTTGGATTTGGGCATGTGTTTTAGCATGCATGTGTTTTAGCATGCACAGTTCTAGCATTTGATGGTAAAACTGAATGTTAAAAGCTGAATATTTTTAAACAGTGCCTAAGGCACATGGTTAAAGGGCAAAGTTACAGACTTGAGAGGCACAGTTATTGAGGATTAGTGTGGTTCTAATATGATAGCTAAGAGGCTAATACTAATGATATGGCGTGGCATTGGAGATCCAGATAGCATATAAACCAACTGCATGAGAACATTATCACAAATATTTGACAGTCATGTTCAATGTTGAAAAGTGGGTGTGAAATTACTAGACGGCCTAATATATAAATCTACCAAACACATTTTCCACAATCTGTTTTTGAGCCATGATTATGCAACTTTCTAAGTAAGCTAAGCAATCACATGAGCTGTATCTATGTAAAGCTGAAATTAAAAATGATAGGCATAATCATGATCCTCTCTGCTCTGCTGGAAGGCCTATCATCATCAGACTGTGCTGGCCTGAGTCCCAAGATCATAATTCTCAGAGGGAATTATCTATTGGAGAACAGAAAATGTTCATAATTGGAAGAAAAAAAAGCTTACTAGAAAGTCACAAGATTACATATCTTTGTAAACTGTGCAAGGTCTTGGCACAATACATATTATATTACATTTACATTGAAAGAGCATAAAGTGATTCTGAGAAGTAATTTTTTTTCTGCGTGAAAGATCGTTTTTCTTGCTCGGGAATCAACAGTCATTATATCATGTTTCAAAGGGGGAGAGAGAGCGATAGAGAGAGAGAAAAAGAGAGATAAGTTAAGAAGAAAGGAGACTGGAGGAGAAGACCTGTTTTTGACTTTGTGGTTTAGCACACCTGTCACATTTTCTCCTCGGTCTCACTGAGAGGAGAGACAAACAGCTCACCGCATCCACGCTTCTCAGGGGTTAAAACTCACACTGCTGTGGCTACCCTGCTCAAACGGGGCTTTCCACCGTCACAGCCGTCCTCCAAACACAATTTAGTCTTCACCCTGAACACAGTCACGTGTGTAACGGCAGCACAGGCGGCCTGCTTTATCGTTTACTGAAGATTTAGGTTAAAAAAAAAGGTCACCTCTGAGTATGGTTTTTCATCCTCATGACAACATGAAATAAATCGAAACGTCAACGTTCTGGTTCCGCATGTTTTCAAAAAAATATTTTGTGTCTCTGGTCCCGAAAGGCTCATATGTTAATGATTACTGGGGCTTCCTCTGTGAGTTGGTGATAGGACTAACTTACAGGCTAAACTTTGGGCTGTTCTCTTAAATATGATGCTCAAATTACCTTACAGTGTTATGTAACACATTTTTTAATATTATGTATCGTTATCCTGGTCTTGGCTAAATGCATTTTGTGTACTGGCTGAATTTTTATAGATAATATATAGTGAGGTTTCTTAGAATTTGTAATACTGGAAAAAGTAAATGTCAAACAATGACATGACAACATGGTGACAATGGTAACTTTCTACCACACTATACGCAGTGATATTGTATATTTATTTAAAAATGAAAAAGGTAGGAAAATACAGTATGTCATTATTTATGTTATAATATACAAAGGTTAATAGTAATTGAAACCCCCGTGTCTATTTGAAAATGTAAAACCTTTTTAAAATGAATAAATAAATAAGACACAGAATTAACATTGTGAATTAATAATCAGAAGCCCCGCTTGTTCATTGCAAATCCTTGCAAAAAAGCGTGAATCAAATACAATCATGAAGTAATTTAGTATCTGCGATAACTAGTGATGGTGCAGTATAGCGTCTGTGCCATTCCCTTCAAGCTGATCCAGCTATGATATCAATCAATAGCTACTGGGATGATAGCGAACCTAGATAGCATACATTAATAAAGAGGAAGAACCTTTCTGAATAGCAGCTGTGCAAGCCAAAAATTGGACGAGGGAGAGGGAGAGGGAGAGAGAGAGCAATAATTTGTTTCAAAGGAGCTTGGTCTTTATGTTTCCTCTTCATACCTATCACTTGTGAGTAATGGCACTTGTATTGTGTGCTTGGATTATTATTTAATTTGGTGCACTTTATTTTGTGCTTACTTTGTGAACTCTTTGCTGTGAAAATGCAAATATGCCATATTCTGTATGTGAGTATTATTGTTTTGTCCAAGTATACCTTTGGCTGGTGTATTGGGGAAGGGGTGTAGTTTACAATTTGAAGACTGTTTTTCTTATCTTCATATGTACTCTCTGCAGGTGAGAAGCTTATGCGTTATGGCTACCCTGAGCTGCCATACGACATGGCGCTGAAGTATGAGAAGGAGGCGGATCTTATGCAAGCCCAGATAATGGACCCAACCATCAGCAGTGGCATCTCTTATCTAGGTGCAGACTCCATGAGGCCTCTCCTCCACCACCCGGCCTTAACCATGATTAATCCCCTCTTCCCCCAGAACTTCAGCCTAGGGCCCCGCGATGCCCCGCTTCCACCACCCCCTCCTCCGGAGCTCCCCCCCTCCTCCAACGGCCCCCTCTCCCTGGTCCGTCCCAAAAACCCCCTGGCGCGCCACGGCGAGTCGCCTAGCAACAGCCGCCCGGGGTCCACGGGCTCTGAGCGCGGCAGCCCTCCCGAGAGGGTGGGCCAGCGTCCGAACCACGCCCCTTGGCTCGGGTCCGGCCCCGCCCACCGCAGGAAGGAGATGCAGGCGGCGGAGCCCGGCGAGCAGGAGGCCGCCGGCGACCGCGCGGACGGCTTGCGCGTTTTCAGCCGGGAGGGGTGTGAGCTGCGGGCGTTTCGCTGCGAGCACTGCCGTGTGCTCTACCTGGACCACGTCATGTTCACCATCCACATGGGCTGCCACGGTTACCGGGATCCCCTGGAGTGCAACATCTGCGGCCACCGCAGCCAGGACCGCTACGAGTTCTCCTCGCACATCGTCCGCGGAGAGCACACCTTCCACTAGGAGGCCCCTCCCACCGCGCGAGTCTCACTCGAGCCACGCCCGTGCTGACATCCAGCCATGCACGCGGCGGACACGGATACGCCGGTCGTGGTCGTGAACATTCTTATTCTGTTTACTCCTTGGAGGGTGTTTATAAAGACGGGGCGTCACGGGGATTCGCGGCGATAAGTGAAGTATTTTCCCCCCCCCATCCACAGAAGCATCTCTGACCAGGTGTGCCTGAAGCCAGTGAGCTGCGAAGCAGCTGTGAATGTGAATTTAATGAAGTCCAAATTTATCTGGTACCCCTGCCCTGTTTTCCTCTCGAGAAAACCTTGCCTTTCTTCCTTAATTTATCTTCCCTAGTTGTTTGCCAACTCGAACAATCTCATACATGCAAAGGAACTCTGCTCAGTGCATCACACGCTGACACGCATTTAGCAAACGTGCTAATAACGGTCCGCTGTATCAGTTTTGTATACCTCTCACTCGTGTGCTTGGCCCACTTGTGCTGCTGCAGTTACGCCCCCCTGTGGGCATGCTGTATATTTTATTCTAGGGTTCATATTAAAGCGTTTCGGTCTACTATCCCCATAGAAATAGCAGTCCGTCCGTTTCCCTTGACCTAATGTCCATCAGACAAAATGGCAGGCTGTGAAGTAGCCTATAAGGACCCAATTCAGCCTCACAGTAAAAAGGTGAGCGCTGTAATGTGGGATGAGCGTTACTGTATAAGACTGACTCTTTTTATTTTTTTACTAAAAGACTGGTCTTATCGGAACACAATGGGGCTAAATGGAGTGTGACATCAAGCAATGGATGATGGACATCAGAAGTGGAGTCATTCCAAGACTGGCACCTTCACCAAGCTCAGACGAACCGCAAGAGGGTACGCAACCTGTCGGCCCACAACCTGCTCACCACCTCCTTTACCAAAGATGCGTTTCCCCAGCGTGGGGCACCAGACGTCTCCTTCCTGCGACAGACCGGTGCTGACTGAACTGGAAACATGTCTTTAATTGGTCTTGTTATTGACCTCATCTGCATATAAAAATGCATCCTCTTTAAAATCTCTGTAAATGCATAATGAAGACTGCTACTGAAGGCTAGAGGCATGTCTCACACACTGTGCCTTGTAAATATTTAAAAAATGGTACATAAACACACACATGCACGCACGGACTCATGCACACATACTGAAAAGTGCCACACATTATTAAGAGTCTTGTTTTTGGGCTGTTGTAAAATTGAGTTGAGTGAAATGAACTGATGAAATGCACAAACAACTATTTTATATAATTAGTTCAACGTGCTGTTTTCTCCTTTTTTTATATAGAAAATGTGAACAAAGAATATAAGTAACTTTTTAACAAAACAGTTATTTTCTCTCATTTATTTTCCGGTAGACTTGATATTCATATGGTCCGCAGACAGGATCCAGAAAGTTTTGGATTCTGAAAAAGAAATGAAGCAGTTTTGAGAATACTTGACTTTCAAATGGCTTTAACTGTCAAATGGCTTTAAATGTTCAAATAAACGGTGGAAGTGGAGTGCCCGGTGTTGTATGGTATTGTATTATTCTTAAAACATATGCATATCTTAAGAAAATAACACCAACAAAGGTTTTTAAAAAAAATAAAACTTTTTAGCATGAACAACTTTGAACAATCTTGAAAGCTATTTGATGAATATCTGCTTCCTTTATTTTTTCTTAATTTTTAAAACGTATATTGTGTTGTGACATCATCGTCTGAACAAGTCAAAGGTCACTGCTACTTCTCTTCTTGCTTACTCTGGCATGTGCCAGTTGGTAACAGGATTAATCCATCTAATCATAAAAACATTTTTTTTTTTTTTTTTTATGTACTTACTTTATGAAATGAAAATGAAAGTGTGGCCAGGTACCAGAGGCTCTTTCCAGGTTTCTGGGTAACTGGCTGCAGCAGGTGTTGTGGCCATTATCACAGTTATGCAGATAGTCTGAGTATGAAAATGAAGGACCCAGATACCCCTTTGTGTGGACATTTGGGGCTCATTCAGAGAGTGGGAAGAGAGAGGCCAGGAGGGAGAGAGGAAGGAAGGAGAGAAAGGAGATATGCAGTGAAAGAAGGAGACATGCAGAGGTAGTGTGGGTGAAAGGGAGACTGGATGGAAATAGGCTATAGGTGTGGTGCGGTAGGTGCAGCTGTAAGATTTGGGAAATGAGAGGAGCTTCAGCACTTGATTCAGGGGACAGGATAGGCTGTGGTTTGACAGGTGTGTGTGTGTGTGTGTGTGTGTGTGTGTACAACGACAGAGTAAGAACTAAAAGGACGGGGTAAAATCACCCTTCACCCTAGCGGTGTTCAGCATCTGACCTAGCACCCATACATAGGACTTATTCCACCAGTTCTGAGCGAAAACGATAAATACAAATTTAAACGTCAGGGTGGAACCGTAAATGCCAGGGCGGATTTTAAAGGTGAATACGCCTAATGCAGGTGCCTCAAATCGTGATGAATTATCTGAACCGATGCTTTTGTTGGACTAGCTGTTGAATGGGCTTTTAAGGGCATCGGGTGTGTTTCAGAAATCCATCTCCTCTCTGCAAGAACAGTGGTGTGGCCCCCCAGCGAAGTAGCAGCGCTTGTTGGAGCTTGAAGCTGCACAAAAGGGAATTGGCTGAAAGTGCAAAACCACACGCTGAAAACAGAGGCGAGAGGCTCTAGTGGTTCCCCACTGTCCCGCGTCCGCTTTGCTCTATTACGGAAGGGTGCAATCACACCACTGGTCTCTACAGCGCCTCTCTCACCCTCTCTCTCTCTCTTCGAACTTGTGTACAATGATGGTCCGGAGGCAATTGCTACAGCGGCGGTGAAGCCTGTGTCAGCTGAAGTCATGTTTTTGCATTCTGACAGCAGGTCCAGATGACCGTGTGGAGGAGTGTCAAGAATGCGAATTGGCTAATTTGACAATATATATATATATATATACAGGTGCAGCTCAAAAAATTTGAATATCGTGAAAAAGTTCAATATTTTTTGTCACTCATTTCAGAAAGTGAAACTCATATATTATATAGATTCATTACACATAGAGTGAAATATTTCAAGCCTTTATTTCTTGTAATTTTGATGATTATGGCTTACAGCTAATGAAACCCAAAATTCAGTGTCTCAGAAAATTAGAATATTTTGCTTTAACATATTTTTAAAGTATATTTAATATTTGGTCGCATATCCTTTGCATGCTGTTACTTCCTGAAGTCTGTGACCAATCAACATCAAAAGACTCTCGATATCTTATTTTCAGGTATTGTTACAAGCGATACTATAACCTCTCTGCATTTTAACTGATCTCTATGGGAATTGGGGGGTGAGACTAGATTCAGCTGTAAATTACACTGGTACAGTATGGAACACATGGCTGGCTAATTGGCTGTAAGTCATCAAGGGTCTGAGCTATCGAACGAGCCCAAAAGCATCACTCTGTTGCCAGATATGGAGTAGATGTGGATGGATCACTGCAAGGGTTATTTCTCCTGACAAAATGTATTGTGGACATCACCCTCCATAACAATGGACGTGCAATACGCGCTCTCTTGCTAAAGGGACGCGTTCGACTTAAAACCGCACCTAAACTGCACACTGCAAGTAAAAAAATCGAAACTTATGCGTTTTACATGGATTGCAATTATTAAAACGATACGTAGCCTAGTAAGACTAGTAGGCTTATTGTGTGCAATAAACATTTGCACCCTTGGCCTGTATGGTACAAACTGTATCACGAAACAGGATTACTGAGTTAGCTGCACTGAGTAAAACCCAGTAGGCTACAACTATTTTTACTTCAGTCCATGTTCCATATTTGGGAGGGTTCTGCATTTTACTCACTGCAGTTACCCAGCAAACTCGTTAATCCTGCTTTGTGATACAGGCCCCTATAAACCACAGCAAAACAATGTCCCCAATTTTCAGCAGTAGGCTACCTAAACATGAACAAGTAATGCTTCCCATGGTGTGCTCCCTTTAATTTGGAATAACACATGTTCGCACACATTAATAGCCTACACTTGAAAGACAAACTGAGCTAAGTTTTGTCATCTCCCCCCCCCTTCCCACCAACGGCCCCCTCTCCCGAGTGCGTTCCAAAAAAACCCATGCACGTTAAAGTCGAAGGCGGTCACAAACATAGTAGACATATAAAGGTCTGGGAAAATACTGCCCGTCTGGTATTGAAAGTTCTGTACAGATGAATAGGGGAACTTTCAAGGCTTCTAATGATACATGACTTGCAGTTTCTGTAAGTTGGAGTTGTTGGTCTAATATTGCCTTTCTGGCCTATGCAGTCAAACGTCCAGTGTACTATCAACTAAAAAGTAATAAAATTCAATTGTATTTGTATAATGCTTGTCATACAGGACTAATGTCTCGAAGCACTTTAGAGACATTCGGGCACAGGCTTCAAGGCCCAACGAGCAAGCCACAGACCCTGTTACACTACTAACTCTAAAGCCGACAAGTGTCGAATGACTAAAATGATGTATTTCCAACTGAAAAAATCGTCGCTCGACACTTGTCGAAAGGGGGTGCGACGCAGTATAAATCAGGCCTAATAGAGTGCATATTGCCTATTTTGGATGCATACAAGCACTGTCAAAGCTGATTTAGCAGAAGGCATTTTGTTGTGCATGAATTACCACCATATTGGTGGCACAATGCTATTCAGCACATGCAAAATAAATGAATAAAATATTTCCATATTTTGTGAAATACTGGAATTTAAAGGGTTGCCAACCCATTAAAAGAAATAAGCGGTCTTTTATGAGGCGTAGGCTACTTGGTAAACGGTCCTTTCGGCTTTCTAGTCTCGACAGGCATATGGAATCCTGGATGAATATGTCTGTCACATTGCAGAAAAAGGAAAACTACACATGAAAACCTTGAGGAAAGAGCAAGCAAACAATTTTACTCAGAGGCACGGCAGTTGGGAGTGGATGGTGTCCATCACTCACTGAGCTTCTTCTTTTTACGTCTTGTGCTATTTCTTTTATCTTGCCATAGCTACTTTGTATTATATGTGTGCAGTTTTGTGTTTTCGTTTGTGTGTGTGCGCTTGTGTTGGTTTGTGTGTGTGCGCTTGTGTTGGTCTGTGAGTGTGAGAAAGACAGAGACAAAAGGAGAGATGCATGCACTTTGGTTTCTGAAAAACCACAAAGTCAAGCCCCCATATCTCTCGCTGTGTCACTGTCTTTAAAAAGAGAGGGTGCAGAGATGCACAACGTACCTATCAGTGAAAGAGATTAAGAGTTGGGCTGAGCACATTTTACAGAGACAGACCGATTGAATGCATAGGCGTGAATGTCTAGAAGCTATGTAATCTCCATCATGTTTCTTAAGCCTTGAAGGCTGCCTGTACAGCACTTATGGTTTGCCCAAGAAACCCGGCCTTGAAACTTGAAAATGTCACATATCAGTCAGTCTTGATTTAAATCTCCCGGTCAGTAGAAATCCAGGACTTGCTGTGCATGTGAATTTTTAAACTGCTTTCCCCCGTTTTCCTCGTAATTTCGAATGTATGTAATTACAACATGGATTACATTTGCTTTATGGTTATATGCATTGCCTTCCTCAAACCTATATTTATAGTGGGCAGTGGTAATTATATTGTGCAGTGCCCGCCTACTGTGGAGTTTTGTATTGGGTAAAGGGTGGCAGACTGACAGTGGAAATGCAAGCTGCTGTGTGTATTGAGAATAAGTATAAACTGCTGCCATTCCTTCAACTGAAAAAGGTGTCCATACCAAAGAGAGGGGGTGCTGGAATTAATTTATTAATCAGGAATAATTCATAATTGGGTTTTAGCAAAGAAAATGATTTGGCTGCTGAAACCACAAACGCTTCCAAGACTATTTTGTCATTTCATATTTCTCAGTTTTTACAATAGCAGATGAAGCAATAATAATAATAATAATCAAATGCAAAACAAAAAAAAAACAGATTTAAACGGTATTTTCAAATTGCACACATCTCTTTAGATAAAGGAGTTAGTTGGCAGGCCATTAAAGGTTATTATGCCTCTTTAATGTTAGCATTTCTTAATGTCCCTTTCTAAATACCATGGCTATTTGTGAGTTCTAAATGCACTATTTTTTTAATTTGGCTTTTTGTGAATTCACTTCATTCATTGTTTTATTTTCTATACTCTTTGAATCTTAAAGTGAACAGAGACCAGAAACGACAGGGTTTGGCACTTTTCAGTGTTCTGGAGGTAATATTGTGTCATTTTTAAACACGTATTTGCAATGCTGCATTACGTAAGAAATCCATCAAACCTTCATTGCACAATACTTTGTGTCTTTCTAAAATGTCACATTTTGATCCCATACATTATCACAGGAAGTAACACTAATAGGTTGCACGATTGCATGTTGAAACACGCGGTATCTAGCAGTGCTTGTGTATTTTTTAGTAATTGTGTAAGTTGAATATTTCATATGTACATGCATTTTTCTCATTTAGATTTTGTTTTTAATACAGAAAAATACTAACTTTGGTTTGGATTTCTATTTATTTACTTTTAAATGGTGCTGTTCTACAGTGATTCCACTAGGTGGTGTGATCACATGCATAAATTCAACCGTCTGCACCATTTTAATAAAACAGTGTTCACTTCACAAATCTCTCATTTGAAAGAATTGGTGCCACAAGCACATTCATTTCGGCAACATAATAATTTTATTTAATTAGTGAGACACATATGAGAAGACAAGTTCCAGTCTGTTCTGACTCACAGAACTCTACAACGAAAGCTTTTTTCTGGAAAACCTACATGCACCAGACATAATTGCTAATTGGCATTTAGGCCTTTCTCCCTAAAAGCATGTCAATATAATGGACGTCATAAACATACAGCTTAGATTGTGCTCCCGAGATGGACACATTCTTGAGATGCACCACTTTTTTTTACCAGCTTTGGTTTTTTCAGCCTAGACTGTTTGCAGTTTTAGCTCTTGGAGGTAAAGACAACTGATGTTCTGGTTTTGTTAATGGTATCAATTAAAAAAATATATATATAGAAAGTTGCCATTTGAAAATGAGCTCATGCCCTCCCCTTCCCGTATGTTTGTCTTGTGTTGCGGGCTTTTTCTTATATTTTTCGACCCTGCGATGTCATAGAACTAGCCTCTATTACTGAAATCAGCGTGTAGGAGCCCCAGCCAGCCCCCTGAAGCCTCCCACAGTATTAAACTTAACTTCAGGATTTCTGAGGCCAGCCATAGGTCAGGCCGAGCTTTCATTATAGCAATTTGCTGAGGCTTCTTTCAGGTGGCCAGAGTAACGAAGCGCCTAATTATTTCTTGCGCGTAGATGCAATAAACGCTTGCATATCATGATGTTAATGATGTGGCGATTCTGTTGTGCTTGGAAAACTCAGGAAAGCTTCAGCTGCATTTTTCTTTTCCTCCAGGAAATTTAATTTTATTTACGCCTGTGTTCTGAAATCCCTTGGATGCGAAGCACGTAGTCTTGGCATACACACTGACAAACTACAGGCCCATTCCTATACAGTATTTGCCTGCATCTGTTAATTCCCTGGCATATTATATGTTTAGTAGTAGAAACTATAGGTAATGGGCTTCAGTTGTTCTTGTGCAAGCGTGTGGGCACATACTGTATGTGGATAGAGCATATTGCCTGGTTTGGGCTTTGTAGGGGTGCTCGGTTTCCATCCGCATCTTGCAATACTTTTGGCATCTTGGTTTGATAGGTGTGGTAATAGAGTTAGTAATGAATTATGCTTTCTCAGTGTCAGAACGGCAACCTAAAAAATATACAGCTTTAAAATATGCATTCATATGTTAGTCATATTATTCAATTCAAATCAATTTTATTTGTATAGCGCTTTTTACAGAGAACTGTCAGAAAGACGCTGCACTGAGAAACGGAAGGAAAATTGAGCAAAGAAAACAGGCCTTAACCCCAACCAGCAAAACGAGGTAAACTCCCCAATGGGAAGAAATCTCGGAAGGAACCTGGTTAGACAGGGGGTGCCCATCCTTCGCTGGCCGGCCCGGTTTAAACTAAGGGTGGAATGGATGGTCATAGATTGTAATGAGGGATCTAATAAAACTAGCTGGTAAGTAGAAAGTCCAAAGAAAAGGATGTAAAATGTTAAATTCAAAGGGGCAGGGTGGTGCATCTGGGACTCAGGGCGAGGGGCATGACTGGATCGGTTGGCAGATCAAGGAGGGGGGGGCCCGGGCCGGAGTAATCTGCAGCTCAGGGTGAGAGAGGTAAAGAGAAGGTTGCGCCCCCTTCCCCCCCCCACACCCCGACATCCTTAACTATAGGATTGACTAAAGAGGTACGTTTTTAGCCCACACTTAAAGACAGAAAGTGTGTCTGAAGCCCGAACATACATAGAAAAATTGTTCCATAAGAAAAGATTTATGAATCTGACATATAAATAGGTCAGATTCATAAATGATGAAATGAGCCATTCGTAGACTGATATATATTTTTTATTTTATTATACTTTGTGTGTGGCGTTTGCCTCACGGACTTTGACTGGAACTATTCCAAACGCCCTGGTTTCCATCTCCGTTGTGGAGAAGCGAGGCTCTAACCTTGCTCTGTGTATGCGTCACTAGGCTCTTACAATGACCATTGATACCGAGGGATGTGACCTTGTGTGAATGCATGTTTTGTACTGGTGGGTGAGGTCTTCGTTTTTGCTTCTATCACACTGTTGTTTAGCCTCCCTGGTCGCAGAGTTTCACTACAGACTGTCTGACCCATAGTGTATTGCAATACTTCCTACAACCCTGAGTACACTGCCGCTCCGTGGGTTAGACACTGCTCCTACTGCTTTTTGTGATATCGATGCACTCGATATCGCAAACGGAGTTTGCATCTTGTTCCCTCTGTGTGCGATGACGGGACAGCCAATGTGTACACCGGTCGGGGTGAAAAGGACAAAAGTGCATTCCAACCATTATCAACATCATCAGCACCTTCATCACATGAGACAGTAAATAACTTTTCACATCTGTCACACTTTACTGCACCTCATGTGACACATAACAGAAATAAACACGTATCCAAATACATTTAGATGAGATTCGTATTGCCGGTGACCCTCCTATAACAAGGGGGAACATATTGTACTCCGTATCCACTAGATGGCGCTGTGGTTCTATGAATTTCATGAACATATTGAGAGAAAGAAGCAAAGAGAAGAAGTAAGAAGAAGCATCTTGATCACGACATATTTTAAGTAAACTACATCAATTTCAGTGTATGCTTTAATGTATACATTTCAGCAGTTCGATCTTTGTTCTCATACCATGCCAGCAGTTTTTGCTCCATATACGATCTCTGGAGGATGATTCCAAAGCTTGTGAGCCCTGAAGCTAAAGCCTCTGCTGGTGAATTTAAGCGTTTGAAATTTTGGACATAAGAAGGGACTACATCCTGTCATAGTAGGGTCCTGTTTGGAGGATGTGGAGAAATGAGATCACTGAAATATACGGGTCCCAACCTGTGTAAGGCTTTATTTGTCAAATAATTTTGTAGTCAGTGCAGGATTTAATTGGGAACCAATGGAGAGAAGTAAGTTCAAATGCAATTTTTTTGTTAATTCAGCTATGGTGCGGTCGTTTCAATTCCCCTCACATATTGTTCTCTGTTAGATCCTCATTGACCTCTAATCTTTAAATTGGCATTTGATTTTGACTCTTTACCCAGAATTCCTGGCACGGCCTCTGGTTTTCTAGCATTGCCACTCATACTTGCCTCCAGGTGCAGACCTGGGATCAGTGTTTGGGGATATTTCAAAGCACTTGAAAGTCGTTGGAAGTACGTAATGCATGAAATCCGAGGTTCATAATTTCTTGTGAATATTTGAGATACTGTGGTGGAACTATTTTCTTTTTCGACAATCATATTAAGGGTGCTCTAATTTAGGTATTATAATTTACAGGAACACAAATATTTTAATGAATCACCTGCATGTCCGGATATTAGCAAATGCCCCTGCTAGTTCCCAGAGTTAAAATCGATTACCTCTTGTGATGAAATGGCAATGGCACAATATTTCTTAAATCCGTCAGACTGGAATATTCTCGACTTTTTGCAGTCAACACAAGTGTTGAAAATGGTAAAACGTTTGGATTGTGACGCTGGTAGCTAATTCAAATATCAAATACAAACTAAACATGAATTTGTGGTGTTCAAATATATAACTAGGCCTAGTTTTTCACGAAACGTTAGTGCTTTGAATTGAGTGAGTTCTCATCTCAAGTGTCTTGAAAAAGGACGAACAAAAAAAAACGTATGTCTTCAGTTACGGTACAGCCACTTGTTTTGGTTTAAAATGTTTTTTTTATTACAACTGTATTAATAAGGCGTATATTTGATGGTTTGCCTTACCCCCGGAATACTAACGGTGCATAATGCTCTCCGTATTTCCAAGATATCCCAGTTGAATCCGAAGATCCCTACGTCTACCATATATTTATATATTTAGCTCTTATGTGCGCAGTCTCTGCTCCAGAAGAAACGGATGACACTTGGGAATTGGGTTTTTATTATAGTGTAAACTTCCACGTAAAGCAGAAAGCAGTTGATGTTTTCTGCACGTGAGATTCTTCACGATTTAACCTTTTATCTGAGCTATTACTGGTCTGGACGTATTCTCTGCAGAACATTTTGGGCTGTATGCATGGTTGTCGACATTGCATGTCTAAAGAGGTAGTCATGCCATCGGGCAGGTGTGAAAGTTATAAGTGAATAGTCCGTTCAATACACCCGACGTTCTTGCAGAACTTTGAAAATTGCAGTCTACTCGTTGGCACTATATTATTATATTTTCATCGCGGGTGCAGCTGACAATTCATAATTCACCTGTCTTTTCAGTCTCAAGGACGGGTACTTTCAGCGCAACTGATATTTTATTATTGGATTTAATTATTTTTGGCAACTCCAGAGCCAATACGAGCAGACTTGGTATAACGAAAGGGCGGGGCTCATGGTTCACGAGCGGTATTTGGACCAATCAGTCGGGGGGAGGGAGGGAAGTCTCGTTCGAATGGGCTGAGTCTGTAACTCGCGAGCCGTTGCTGGGTACCGAACTCGGAGGAGAGTAATGGCACCAGAATAACATTGCACTCTGGACAATCCATAGCGAGACAAGGAAATTAGATGATATTAATTGAACTTATAAATCAGACATAAACCAGAAGAAGACACCTGTAGGAAATATTATTCAAAATTTGAGGATCGAAACGTTTACGGGCATTTGTTATATTTCCAACTGGGAGAAAAAGGGATACGTTTCTTGACATGTGAATTTAAAGGAGTTACAGACAACCCCCGAAAATGAAGCTAGCCTCTTTTCTGCGTTGCCTCGCTTTTCTTTTGACTTCTGTGGTGGTACGAGTGAGCTCTTCTCAGTCAGGTGAGTGGCACTTCTAATGTCTCGTGCGCCACGGTTGTTTTTCTGGCCGCGCGCTGTGATTCTGTTACGCACAAACGGTATTGTGTCCGAATGTTTTCTGGAGTTTTCAGACTCCCAGTTTAAATGGTCTACTCATGGCGAATGAATTACTTTTATCATCTGATTTATCTTGAATTGTTTGCTAATCTCTACGAGTTATGGAACCATAACAATGAGAAGCACTGCCAAAAATGAAAGGCCGTTCAATTACAAATAATTGTGCTTAAAAAAGGAATATCTCTAGCAAATGTGTTTTTCAATACTACTTTTCATTTTACAAGTGCTGAAGCCAGGTTTGGTGGAAGTTTGCGCTTTGATTTCATCAGTGTGTTGAAGTGCGTTCGAACGAATCTCTAATTAGAGAACGTTGTGCTTTCAGTTCAGCCCCGCGCACAGAATGGCACTGTTGAATTCGCAGAGAATAGAGCATTGAGTGTTCCCTCCACGTGTCCCGGGGACACACAGTAAGCTAGCTAGTCTAGTCTTTACGTTTTTTCCCTTCTAATTCAGTCCCTTGTGGGAGAAGGATTTTAACCATTTCTCTTGTTTTTCTCATTGTTGCAGTGCTGAATGGAGAATTGTTCTGAAGTAATTTTTCTTTCTTAAAGCGAGTTGTAAGGGTGATGCCTGCAACTGATAAGATGTTCTGTGCATTACGCATCATTGCCAATATTTATTTAAGTATTTGCAACTATATTATGCTTAGGGCTTTAGGATGTTCAGAGTTGAATCGTCACATATTGTAGTCTGTTCTATCATAAATGTACAATTAGATATGTTTTTCTCCTTGGGTTTACCCTGATTCACATGGACTAGCCGACGCCACCAGTGAATGGCGTGGGAAAAATACCTTTACCTTTTTTGTTCAGCATTTTATCAAAGTTTACATTTAAAATGTATTATTTTTTTATGTTTCGCAGGTTCACTTGTGTCTTAAAAGTGGGTGTGTGTGCGTGCCCGGACGCGCGCGTTTTGAAAGGGGTACGAGTACGACTCAATTTTTCGTCAGGGTATTGAGTCTGGCGTTGCGGGTATGTTCTCACCTGGCAGTCCGATCTTTAGATATAGTTGTAGAATAGCCTCTGCACATTGCAATGATTGCAAAATATTCTGTGGTTTGATGCACCTATTCTCCTCGCCTATTTCTCAGTGAGTATTGGCCCACTGATAATAAGTTAATTACATACACTACTAATGTGGCTGTCGTTATGGACGCACATGTTGTGTGCCTATAGTGCGTATGTGGTATATATGTCAACTTTGCAGGATAAATTAAGCGACGTCACTAATTGAAAGGAACAGTGCACATCACCACAAGGTGGTGACATCAACCGGAGTCACGCAGCGAGACGCACATGTTTTTGCGGCTTTGTCTCGAGATCAAGGAACATTTGGAGCGGTAAAGGGACGTTTATATCACGACGCCGTTAATATTTGTATTTATTTATGCATTATTTCAACTATTACCTGGACGAATAACTATACATAGTTTGTCATCATGCATTATCAGAAATTAAGAAAACCTTGCAGAAAATGATCAGCTTTCACCTCTGGAAATCCCCAATGAAGCGCTCCTGACTTTTGGAGCAAAACCGGGTGACCGTCTCTTCTGAAGGGTTGCGCTTTCTCACATCTGCTCTCGTTCAAAATGTTAGGAACAAGAGCGCGGAGCATCCCTGCCGCTTCCAAAGCTCGTGGCACACGCAGCGGGGTCTGTTTTGTTGAATAATTTTATGTCACCCGCCCGCTTATCGTGATCGCGCCGCACTATCGGTTTCCTCAGGTAAAGCAGGGTTTTTGTTACTTTTACGAGATTATTTAGATTCACGACCTAATATCGTTCACAGACCGTGGCTTCCCTTTTTAACCACAAAAATTTTATTCGAGCAAAAAAAACCGTTAACAATTATTTCACCGACGCCCAATTGGTTACAACAAGTTTTTACTAATAATAACAATAATAATAATAATTAAACAGTTCTAGAACACATACACTTCGAGAATATAAGTTTTCATGAATGCAATATCAAATTAAAGAATTATACACAAGATATTAGGCTCAAGTGATTATAAGACTATTTGTAATACTTTAAATGATAATTTAGGCATTTAGTTTGTCAATGCGATTACATTTTATTTGCATAGTGCGTTTTACAGTTACACTGTCACAAAGACACTTGTGAGGTAAAAAGACTTGCTCAGGAAAAAAGAAAGGATGTAGCTTTATATACCTCCTACAGGTTGCAGGATTATCAGGAAATATATACACTATGAACTGAAAGGCATGTGTACATATATATATATATACAGTGCCCTCCACTATTTTTGGCACCCCTAGTAAAGATGAGTAAAAAGGGTTATAAAAAATTCAGTTTGGTTAATTAGCTTAATCTCACACTGAAAAAAATGAGAAAAATCCAACCTTTAATTGGAGTAAATTTATTATGAGGAAAAAAAAAATCCCTCATCAAGAAATAATATATTTTTTAACAAAACCACATTTGCCACAATTGCACCCCTGCATTTATAAATAGAATAAAGTAATATTTTTTTATATTTGGTTGCATATTCTTTGCATGCAAGGACTTCCTGATGTCTGTGACCCAACAACATAAAAAAACTCTTGATATCTTATTTTCTGGTACTCTTAGAAGCAATACTATAACCTCACTGCATTTGGATCTTTATGGGAATTGGGGGGTGGGACTAGATTAAGCTGTAAATTACACAGGAATAGTATGGAACCCATGGTTGGCTAAATGGCTGTAAATCATCAAGGGTCTGCGGTATCAAACAAGCCTCAAACCATCACTCTTCTGCCAGATATGGATGGATCACTTTTAGGGTTGTTTCTCCTGACTCATTTTCCTATTGAACTCTGTGGAAAAATAAGACAGGAGAAACAACCGTTCAAGTGATCCATCCATGTCTACTGCATATCTGGCAGCAGAGTGATGGTTTGAGGCTTGTTTGACTTACGGTTATGGTGCATCATAAATAGTCCATTTTGACTGGGGAGAGATTGTCTCATCTGGATATTTTCAGAATAGGAGGAAGGCTTCTCTCTCTCCTCTCTTTTACCAATGACACTGATTTAATGAGTAACTTGGGTTCCGTTTAAAAAAAAAAAACTGTAGCTTTACTGGAAGAAAAAAAAGAAGTGGATCCAAAGCACTCCAAAGGACTATCGGTATGAACAACCTATTTTCATTAATGGGCTTATATCCAATACAATTTACTCATTTGATATTAAGGGGAAACAAAATCACCCAAAAATGAAATGTGGCATTGTTTCTATCTGCAGTGCATAATACAGATGCTTGGCACATAATGCATGCAATGTGTTGCTTTATAAGGAGGCAGTACTAAGAGACAGATTACTCCCACGTGACGCGTATGCAAAGTTTACGCACATCAGCCTTCATACTCCTGCCGTCATTATCTTTGCGATGTCAAGATAAACGGGATATACCCCTGTGGGCACTTGTCTGTGTCAACCAATCAAGTAAGTGTGTCAATAGGAAGTTCCTGTCTTGTAAACGCTATTGTGACCGACCCCGTACACGACCAGTCAGCGTTTCCCTTCTCTCAAGTCCCCTTAGCCCTTTGAAACATCTTTGTGTTTGAGATGTTAGTGAAATGTTGATGAGAATTGTATTGCAAAACAAAATGGGAAGACCAGTTTTTTTAATGAAAGGTATAATTGTCATTCAAACAAACAAGTATATTTGAGGCTTATAAAACAAAAACTCTGTGGTATATTAGAGATTACAAGGCGACATTCATTATTTAATTGACGTCTACGTTCTCATGCACGTTTTCTGATTTTGATAGTGTGTCATTATTTAACTCCCACAATTGATCACAGCAACCAAGAATGAATCACCCAGTAATGGAGTTGAACTTTTGTTATTTTCATTTTTTTTGCTTTGGGCTTCTCCAGATACGTTTTTTGTTTTCCCTTTTATATGAAGCCTGAAGAACATGTTCATACGAGGCATAGCATTGTGCAATATTTTGTAAATAAAAACATATGTGCATATGTAGTACTTGAATAGTATCGATGAATTCTGTTTGCCACTGAATTGTCACTAAATGTCTTGGCTCCCCCCTCACAATCTTGTAACACTTTACTTAAGGGAATAGTGCCATTGCCCAGGATTCAAACTAGCAACATTCTGCTTTTGTAGCATCAGTAGTGGTGTGTGTGCGAGTGCGTGCGAGTGCTCGTGTGCGCACGTATGTGGGCGTGGTTCACCTCACTGTGAAAGTGACTTCACTCTTTGGTTGAGTGCAGTCTTTTGATATGGAACACAATACATGCAAGTTAAAGATTGAGAAGAATATGTTTATTTAACTTATCTAGAGTCATCATTGTGTCTTTAGAGCAGGGGTCCTCAGCCCTGGGCTTGCAGAGCAACACAACCTGTTTTTTTGTTTTTATTCAACACTTAATTGATCAGTTTAAGCACTTTGTAACAGCAGTCTCACTCCTAGCTATGTGCTTCCACTGCAAATCCCTGAAAGCTATTCCTTGCATTAACAACTCTATTAGAGGGTGCAGAAAAAACACTTTATAGAGTCAGTGGAAAAAATGACCCCAAACTAACTTCCACACATACTCTGCAATGCACTTTTATAACCTCTATTAAAATGTAAAGGATTAATCCCCATTATTCTCGTTTTGATGAAATTGTAGAGATTATACATTAAGCCTAATTTTAGAATGTAATTGTTTGATCCCTGCCATTTTTCTTGTTGCCCTTCTATGTATATTTTTAAGAGATTATGTACAATTTTTAGAGCACGGTGCCTAGTAACAGTTATCCCAGAGCTGCATGTAGCCGAGTTGCATGTAGTTGCTATTTTGGTCTGCCCGCACGGCACAGTGTTGCCCAAAGCTTACAAGTTAAGTTCCAGTCATACGATGACCCCTTTGTGTTCTTTTTGTTATTAGCTGGCTTTGAATCTGGGGATTGGCTCTTAGCTGTGATGAGCAGTCTGCTGTGCCCCTCACGGTCATCGCTCAAAAAACAGGAAGGACGCTTCCATCCTCATTTCATTTGAACACCCTCTTCGAACGGGAGGCGGGCTGGCAGTTGGAGTCTGGAGGAATTCCTCATAGCGACTGAACGGTTTGTTTCGGCTCCTAGTTATAATTCCTCTCAGACGTTCATTCCCCCGAAGCCCGCAGGCATGAGGTGGTGGCCTTTTTAAACACCAGTTATAATAGGTCACCACACATACATGGCCAAAATCAATTCCAGAGTCCAGTAAGGCCCCACGAGGCTTGAAATGGCAGCCGCTTTACCTAATAAGTACTTCGCAGTGAAGTGGGGAAACTCACCTCACCCCATACCAATGTGTCCGGCCCATGGGTGACACACGGCAGCGGTTTTGCACCACAACGCTCACCACACGTTGAATTAGGTGGTGAGGGACACAATTATTGAACCGGATCATTAAGTGGCTAGGTCCTTAGCTTCATGTTTAGCTTCAGCCATCCTACTTAGATGGCCTACGGCCCTACGCTAAACAGGTCTGGACTTGGTTAGAACACGATGAGGAGACTTTCTGAGATGACCATTTTATCTTGTGTCACAAAGGGGCCAGACACCGTGCTGTAGGAGATATCAGTGTGAGCTTCGGACTTTCTGTGCTCATTAAGTGATCCCATGGTTTTTGGAAGTCACATTTACATAGTACGGCCAGTCAGGTCGAGCCAAAAACTAGAGCGCGCCTCGTGCCACAGACCGACTGCAGCCCCGTGTGCCTCTCAGATGCCAACCTTGCTAAAAATCCTATCCGTATAATTCCTTCCACGGCCCTATTGAAAGATAGCTGCTAAGATCCATTTTGATAAAAAGGTGCCCGTTATAATGTTATAACCTTACCCTTGACTTTGCCCCATCTGGCTCGAGGAGGATCACGGGGGTTCCCAGGTGTTCGGGAGGAAATTCTGCAGCATTCTCAATCTGACTACCTGCAAATACCTGTGCATTTGTAAGGTCAGGTGGAAAGAGGGACCCAGTAGCAGGCAGGGAGTACCAAAAAACCAAAGTTTAATGATGAGGCAATGGTACAAAAAGAGTCCAAAGAGTGGTCACAAAACAGGCAGAGGTCGGAACCGGGAAGGCTCAGCAGAGGTACAAAAACAAAGTCCAAACTCAGGGTCGCGAGAAGACAGGCAGAAGTCAAAACCAGGAAATCAAGTAAACAGAAAAATAAACAATGGGGACCAGACAAAGTGGGGAAAAAACAATGTAGCTAACAAAGGACTGAAAGCACAAAGTATAAATACACTGAGGGAGACAGGAAACAATGAGGATCAGGTGTGAGGAATCGGGAAGGGCAAATGACAGACAGATGTACGTAATAAAACAAGATGTACGTAATAAAACAACAAGGGAACACGTAACACGCGCCCCCCGGACACAACACAACACAGAACAAACAACTGGGGTTATTAGCAAGTGTACACAACATTTAGAGAAAAAAAGAAAAAAGAAACGAGCTGTAGCTGCTAACAGAACCAACATAATTAGTGATAGAACAGGCAGAACGAGAGACAGCTGCAGTGAGGAAAGATGACGTTAGTAAGTTAGGAAAGTTAGAAAACCATGATTCTATGGCGTTACTAGATTAGTATTATTTACAATTAAGTAATTAGTAATGAAGAAAGGAATGACAGAAGAAATAGAAAAAACCGAAATCCCCACAGACTCCCGAAAAGTGTGACGAAGACGGGGAGTGACAGTAATACAAAACACAGAACAGTGAAACCACAAATAATCAGAAACATAAATACATCATCAGAATAATTAAACAAGTAAAAAATACAAAACACACAGAACTCAGAACATAACAGCATTAGACTGTTCCTTTATTGCAGTTCATGGATTGGGCTGGCTTGCTTTTTTAGATTCCATGCTACTTTGCATGGCTTGTTCTTACACCAAGAAGATCAAATAAGAAAAAAAAGGAATTTACAGAGGTGACCTCGGAATATGGTTGTTAGGGACTGTACAGAAACATACATCCATTGTGACGCTGACTAGCATGGCCAAACACAGCATAACCACACCATTTAGTACGTCAATATATTGTCATCAACACAATTAGCTTTAATTTTCCATTTAGCTCTAAGCAGTCTCACATTTGTAGTCTCAATCTCAGGCTCTCTCCATCCTTCTGTTTTCATCTGGAGAAGGAAGTTAGTTTGTCATGATCTACCTGCAATCTGATTGGTTCTAACAAGGTTTAGCCAGAGAACTGTGTCATATAGGTCAATGACTGGGTTGCCAATTGCAGCCCCACCCACACAAAGTGATGATTGATCAGAAGTAGTTACACATCATTGCTTTATTAGCAAAGTACATCCCCTGAGTTTTGGTGGACTTGTTTTTTTTTGCTAACAATCTGGTCAGGCTCAATATAGCATCCGGTCATGAGCCAGACAAGTAAGGCTACAGTTTGTAAAATCACTTAATGTTGAGTCTTTCTCTCGTTACTGAAAACTGTTGTGCCAAACATTTTACGCCGGAAATACAGTAAACCTGTAAAGTAGAGGCCAGAATCCATTTTGTTCGATATTAAAAAATTTGCTTTTATGTGAGTTATAGAGGGGTCTCTGGTCCTGCCCATCCGTCAGTGAGTGGGGAAAAGAGAAACTCAATGAACGTTTGAAACTACAGCTTTAACGTCATAGTGAACACATAAACTTCTGAAAGGGTCCTTTTTGTGACCGTGCCTCTGTATTTCCCCACCACTCACCAGGCCGAGTCTGTTCAGAGCCGTGACTGCCGTTGTGCAGTTAAAGGACGGGGGGAGCCAAACGGCGTGCTTCAGAAGACATACCAAAGCCTAGAAGCTTCTGCTAAAGTGACAGGACTGGATTGATCGACAGCGTTTCTGCGCTAAGATGCCAGCCAGCCGGAACCATGCTCCTGAACACGCCGACTCTTTCGTTTACTCTGCCTGTTCCGCATTCATTGTGAGGACCCGCGGAACAGCGGAAGGTATTACAGTGACAATAAAGCGTGTGTAATCTTCTGAACGGTCCCATCATGACCGCCAAGGCGGGGGCGATCGTGCGGCAGCCCACCATTCCAGGTGCAAGACTGCTACGAGTGATTCAGACTTACTTTGCCTTTCAGCTTGGGAACATCGAGCGAATAATAATAGGCAAACTAGTGGGGGTGGGGGGTGGGACAGTTCTTAAAGATGTTTCGTGCTCTTTGTGGAATGCGCTGGAGGGCTAATTTCAGGGTTGTTGTTTTTTCTCTCTTTGTAATCCCCTTTTCAAATATTCATAGCTGATCTTCATCTACAGTGTAATTACAGCGGGGGCCGTGAGCGATTTTCAGCTGCACTCAGACTGAACAAGCCTACCTTGCGTTTAATCTTCATCTGTCCGTTTGAGCCCATGGGAGAGGAAGCCGAACACGTCGCTGCGTCGGGCGCGGCTGTTTAAAACCGAGCAGGTTTTAACGGTCTTAAACTGTCATTGCAAATCCAAATTGTACTGCTCTCTCTCTCTCTCTCTCTCTCGCACACTGACTATCTCTTTTCTTTCTTTCTCTGATTTCATTAACAATGAAGCCTCATGGTCGTGCTCGGCTTTCACAAATAAAAGGTATCTGATGGTCTGCACTCAGGCTCATGCTCAGGATGTACGTGCTGCCATTTTGCCTCACGTTGCTGTAATTTGAAAAGGTATTTAGTTGGTCGCTTGACATTAACAGTTGTAATATTACAGGTGTAGGTCATTCAGTACGGGGTAGAACAGTTGCACGTGGGCATAAAGGTGTTAATGGCTTGGCGGCTGTAGCCGTAGGGCATAGGGGACACTGCGTGGGGCTTGGGCCCAGGTGTGGGTGACCGAAACTGAAAAGGAGCCGGGGCGCTTTTGGCCTTTTAAATGCCCCTTGTGTGTTGGTGACCTGTTATAAATGAGCGTACAGGGCGAAATGACAGCTGAGAGGAGGCACAGGGGATTGTGGGGATTCAGAGCGCCGGAGGGAGGGAGAGATGGAAGAGGAGGGAGACGCGAGGCGCGGCGCGTTTGTGTTGGGGAGACGGACCGTTTGCGGACTGGTTTTGCAGTGACTGGCTGCACTGGCTGGCCATTTCAAAGTTCAGGCGTAAGCTATAGGCTTTCTTTTAATAATTAACACAAATTTATGTCTTTGCTTTTGATGCATATAATAGGGTTTGATGGATATACGTCATGTTGTTTGATGAAAATTGGCATAACTGTAATTTAAAAACAATAATAATAAAAAATATTAAATACACAAGCACATGAATGGCCCTCCCAACTGTCAATAATTTAAGCATTTTTTTAGTTTTTGTGAAGAGAGCTCCTTTTTGGCAATTAAGCTCCATTAAGTGTTTGGGGAAACATTTCCCTATTCTCGTGAAGTGACGGCTACTGGCTCAGGGTGCATTTAGCACATCCAATTAAACATTTTCCCAGAGGTTACTTTTCAAGAGCTTATTGACTTAAAATGAAGTGCAAATTATATATCATCACAAAATTTGGTCGGTTTTTTAAATATAAAACAAGCAGCCTGGTTAAGGGTTCATGTGATTTTAATCATTTCCGCTGTGTGGTACTCTGAGCAGCTTGTCGAGCATATTTCCCCCGGTCCAAAAGGGCAGACCCGGAGCTAGTCTACCTCACCATCTCTACAGCATATGACCTGGCCCCTCCCCTCCCCATCCCGCTGCCCTCCCTGGATCAGTAGCAGCCTGACTGTCTGGATGAGGCTCGGTCAGCTCTTGGCCTGCTTTCTCAGGTTGTGTATGTGTGTGTGTCGCTCTGTTTTGTTTGCATGTATGTGCACAAGTCAGAGGTAGTTTGCCATCTTAGCATGCCCTGTGTGAGCTTGAGGGTCAATTGAGAGCGTGTGTGTGCATATATTACACAGCCTGTTGTGGGATCACTGAGGGGTCCTACTGTGTTTTTGGCCTCAATGACCATGCAGTCTGAACACTGTGGTTTCACTCACCATGATGGCATCAGTCTTAATTTGTGGTGAGCGTTATGATACATGATAAAGCATGGGAGCTTTCTTGCTGCTGTAGTCTCTCTTTCTCTCTCTTTCTCTCTCGCTCTCTCTCTTTCTGTCTCTCTCCCTCTCTCTCTCACTCTATCGCTTTCTCTCCATCACAAACCTCTCTTCTGGCTTCTCAGCTTGTATTGTGAACTCTAAAATAGCCATCATAAAGAGAACCTTTTGCTCAGCTGTGATTGGGCCATTAATTTTCCATTTTCAAAGATTGGCTTAAAATTGCACATTTTCCCCGACTTCAGCAGATTCCTTCCTTGTAAGTTAATTGCTACTGAGCTTATGCCCGTGTCTTTTCAGCCATTTATTAGACAGACCTAGTCTGAGCACCGCCTTGTACCTCCCCTCTGGGATGGGAGCCAATCAGAGTGTAGCAGGTGCAGGGTTTTCTAAAGTCAAGAACCAGGTTTCCAGTACACAGACTGAACATTTTGAAGGTCATTACATAAACACGCAGACGCACGACACGCACGCACACGCACACGCACACGAACACACACACACAGACACACACACGCAGGTTCACATTTATGTATTTAATCATTCACATACTTATATACAGAAAAGCACATCCTATTTGCGGATCCTTATCGATCAAATTAGATTGCTTAGTCTAAGTGGTGAGGTGGGTCTGGCCATAATGGTGAATTTGTGGCCTTTTTCGCTCTATTTTTTTTGTGAAAGCAACAAAGTTGTAGAACTCAGTATCCACTGAGCTAAAATCATGGATCAAACAGAATCAACACTGTTCACATCACTGAACCATTCCTGCACCCTGAGTTTACTTCATTTCATCATTATTATTTTCTCTCTTTCTCTCTCTCTCTCGCTGTAATTTATTATTTTTTCCTCCTCTTCCTTCCAGTTTCCCCCCCAAACTCATAAGCTTCTGAGAAGCCTCCAGGGAACAGGTGTTGTGAAGTAGCATCTCGCTACAAACCACTTAACTGGTACTTGCTGCATATTGCATGTGGCACTAATATCCACACAAAAATGACATGACTAATTTTGACCATACGTACACACAGATTCATGCATAAGCCTTGTATATTCCCAATGTCCACACCAAATTTGTTATTTCTCAAATCTGAGCATGATTTGGAAAAGTATTTGCGTTTACGCAGAATTCATATCTTGCATATGAACAAAATACACTTAGAAACGAAAGGTTCTGAAAGAGTATTTTTGTATGGATAACAGTGTTCTATGTTGAACTGTCCAGTTGAACCATTGCTATTATTGCTATTTACTGCTGTGCAGGTTCTGTAGAACCGTACACTGAAAAAAAGGTTCTGAAATGGTTTCTTGGTATGGGCGATACTACTAGAAATTTGCTGTTTTCAATTAGGCCCTCTGTTTAAAGTTCCATGAAAGCTCCACAGAGAACTCTTGCAGAGGTTACACATAGAACCTTTTACATAGAACTTTGTACTGCTGGTTCTCCTTTGAGGTTTTTCTACGGGGACGAGCAAACCACCACTTTTGTTACTAACTAGAGCCCTTTTTTCTTAGAGTTTAGCGGCCAAGAAAGCACATTGCAAGCCACAGACACCTTATACTGCTGCTGAATCAAATAAAAGTGGGATGGTGTACTGTTATTGGCAGGGCATTGTTGTACCAGTCCATTTCAGCAAGCAGCAAGAGAAGAACTATCACAAGGATCTACATCACAATCATCAATCTAAATAGTTTTGTATTGCTAATGGAAGATTCACAAATTGAACTTTACAGCGAGAATGTAATGCTTTCTATAAAACAAGTGCAACAGCACAACTGAATACCCACAATGTGATAAGATGGTAGGCTATCACAGCAAATGAATAACCCCATGAACACAGCAAATTAATAAGATACGGTGGTATTATCAACTCATCACTAGTTGCCTAATCAACATATTACTCAATATGTCACTGTAAGCAGAGAAGTAAAGGTTCCACCCTGGCACACATCAGCATTGCCCAGTACGCCACATTGCATTTGTGGGCTCCGTGAGGGTGTGTTATGGGACCGCAAGCGGACTTCTTCCTCTGTGGAGACTAGTAGCTTGTGAACCGGCCAACAAATAAAGGCAAACATGGATTTGAGCGTACTGTCATGTTTAGTGGAGGTATGGTGAATCTTTTAGTTAGTTTGATTAAAAAAAAGAAGAAAAAAAAGGCCCCTGGTGAATTTGCAAAGCTTTAGCCTTTAAAGAGCTGCCCTTGAAGAACATTGAAGGTTAGCGGAGGCGACAGAGAATTTAACATTTTGTTTTTGCAGTGCTGAGGGTCATGGGACAGGCCAGCCAATCCTGGATCAGCAGTCAGGTCAGCTGACACCCCGACAGCTCTGCCATAACTGGCCTGACCGCGATGAGCATCGGCTTTTCGCAGAGGGAGGGGTCTGTTCTGGATCGTTCCGCGGCGAGTGCATTAGTGTCAGAGGGAGGGGGCATGTTTGTACAGCCTGATCTTACCCCTCTCTCTACCACCATCTGCCTCTGCATTTCCATAATTGCCTTAATTAGAACAACAAACCCAGCTGCAGTCTCATTAGTCCCTCGCTCCAGATTGCCATTAGAGAGCCGTGATGTTTCGGCCAGACCCCCGCCCCTCCCCAGGCCTCTGAGATCTAATGAGGCCTCTGATGTCATCAGTGTGAGCTCCACCCCCCCCACCCCCCCCCGGGCCCCCCAACTCCGGCAGCCATCTGGCAGCCCCCGTTCACCGGGGCCGCGCTCACTCTCGGGACGTTCTGTGTTCGTTGCGTGACTCCGTCTTGGGGTTCGCCTAACTTTCTGCGCTCCCGGAGAAGTGAAGTGGGGGGAAAAAAAAAATTCCGGGAGAAGTGCAGCCAGGGGCAGCAGGGCTCGGAAAATCTCCACGGAGACGGCGTCGGAATTGGGAAACGCAGGAGCTGCGCTGTGGTGCTGCTCTGTGTGCTTCTCCCCAGTGTTTGGCTAAAAAAGCCTCCTCTTTCCTTTGACTGTGTGAAGTTTGGCTCACCTCAGACGGGTGTGCTTCCTGTACTGCGCGTGCTGGTGTATGGCTTAAAGCCTGGGCCGTGTCCGTCACATTCGTATCCTTTTTTACCTCTAGCTGTCCTGAGCCCCGGAATGCATGTCCCGAATCTAAAAATTCCACTTAACACTGGGGGTGGGACGGGCCCGTTTGGGGCTGGTTCCCCAGAGTATTGTGAGAAAGTAAAATGTCGATTTTTTGTGTTTTTACGAAGGAATTATTCTGCAGCCAATGAGTAAGGAATGTGGGTGGAGCTACAAATGCATTGCCCAATCAGCATTGATATTAGGCTACCTGTTGCCATGGATACGGGGAGTGCTGTAGGCTTTGGGAATGCAGGCAGTTATTGTGAGGGAGGAGCCGATTCAGCGAACATGTAAGCTCTACATTTACACAGAGAGCGTGGTACATAACACACCCGATCAAAGACGGGCCTAGGGACCGTGGAAACACGAGCCAACGCCGGGGGGGTGTAGGCAACAATAGAGCGCAGCAGGCGGTTCGTTACGTATCCACGCCTCACACACACTTCCCTGATGAAAAATTATCTAAATACAAATTCCCCGTTTCATTCAGATGCACAACGGGGTACCATCTCCCGGACAGCATAGCTGCTCAGCTGGGAGGCTCCAGGGATTAGCAGGGTGCTAATACTAGCAGGGCCACGCTAGTTATGCACAAAGAGCGAGCTAACCTTGCGGGTTGCAACACTAGAATCACCCAAATACTCAGAGGTATTTCTGCTTCTGCCCCCAACCCGCTGAAACCTCCACGGTTTGAATGGCCATCGACCCAGCCTCCTTCACACCATGCACAGCTAAAATGTCATCCTCTGATTGGCTCGATACTTTTTAAAATTTTTCATAAATTACAGTCGCTTGATTTTTATTTTTTTCCAGTCTTCTTATAATTCCTGCTTTTGAATGATTTGCCTTCTCTCTGAAGCTATTTTATATGTATTTTTTTCTTTTTATTGTATGCATGTGCGGACTGAAGATAGCTTGAACCGTCTGTGGCCTGAAAAAAGCAATCATCCAAACAGACCTTTTTTGAAAAGTTAAATAATAATTAATCCACACATTTTTTCTTTGTATTTTTTTGTTCATTATATTAATTTATTTATTTCATATTAATTAGTAATATTTTTTTTATTATTTCCTCCTTTTATAGAGGACTGATGGAGGGCCATTTTAGAATTGTAATGGGTTCTTCAGATCAAAAAGTGGCTAACCATTATCTAATCCCTTAGGTAAATAATTTATTCCTGTTTGTTTTGTTTTTTATTAAATCAAATTGTGTCCAACTTTTTAACCAATCATCACAGAGGATTGGGGGAAGTACATTTGGAAGGAAAATTGGGGCACCGATCATCATGATATGAACCGTAAGCACCTCAGGTCACTCAACTGGCTAGTGTGAGTCTCAACAGTATCACGAGGGTTTGATTTGGGTTATCTCTGAGAAGGCGATCTTATTGGCTAATTCTTTTAGAGCTGTTTTTTATTGGCTGTGCTTGTGTCTGAAGGCATGGCCACTTTCAATGTTGTAAGTGGATAGGTAACAAGATACCTGTACTGCTTTTAAGACATTGCTGTGCTGTCATTGTGAAGAAGTAACACTATTTTCACATATGTTGTGAATTACATTTGTCAAAGGTAATCTATATGAACTATATATTTTTTGCTTTGCGTGTACTTTTGCGTAAATGCATGCTTGTATGGATGTTTTTGTAAATGAGCAGTGCAATGTGTGCAGATTTTTTCAGTATTATACACTTGCAGAAACAATTTATTGGATTTGGAATGATTGATGCGATTTAAATATGCAACAGATGCCTGCTTGTTTTTGAAATTCATTCATTTTTAAAATGTGTGTAGTGTAAATTTGTCATGCTTTGACATGTAGTACTTATGCTTTCAGGGGAAGTGTTGTTTTTCAGGTTTAATTTTGTGTTTGATTTCAGTACACAGCTTTCCCGCTCCAAGCTCCACGATATCTGGCGATAAATCAGGTTGGGTGAACCCTTGGGTGGTCCATTTTGTTTTACGCAGCCAATGAAACGAGAGAACAGAACCACCCCCCCCGCTTTCCGCAGATCTCCCTCTCCTTCCTATCCAAGCAGCCATCAGGAGAGGCCATGATTAACTCACTCTGTGTATTTTTTGGGCGAACGTAATGTAAAACGGTTACTTTTTCTTGGCTGGCTGACCTGTAACACGCTGAACTAGGTTCTGCCTCGATCATAAGGCCGAGGTTTCCTCAAAGAGCACGCAGGGTTGAGGAACGCAACACGAGGTTCTCTTGCGGCTATCGTTTGAATTGGAAGCCTGAACCTTGAAGTTGTGCGAGAGAAGGGAATACCACAGTAGTGTTCGAAAGTGAACTCTAGGGTCACACACACAAGCAAACGTACACCCGCAAGTGCATATACAAACGCACATGCATATACACAAACATACATGCCAGTACACCTTACCAGGTGAGCTTAAATGTTTGATGTTCAAGCCTGGGTTGTATTTTTCGCTTCGATATGCTGCCCAAGGTTTGTTAAGCCTGGGTGCACAGGAGACTAGTCTCCGTCCTCTGGAGGAATACAGGCTCCCGTGTCGGCAGTTAGGTTCAGATTATCTCAGCAGAATTGATGTAGGGTGCAACTCTGCCTCAGTGATAGTTGGCATTCTTCAGTGTCGAGCAAATTGGGCTTTAGGCCTACCAAACCCTATGGTTCTTTCACACTGACATAGGTTTCCTACAAGAGTGGTTGGGAGAACCCTTTGGTATTCCATTTTGTTTTACACAGCCAATGAAAAACGAGAGAACAGAACCCTCCACCACTCTGATTTTCCTTTCCTGCCCATCCAAGCAGCCATTATGTGTTTATCATATTAGAGACCCCGACAGCATGTTCCATGTACAGTACCAATGTGACCAATTCACAATGAGCCACCATTTTGTCCTGAAAGGTTCCCGCGCTTGCAGGCACTTCCATCAGAGGCACTTTGTGACTGGTCCACTGTCCGCTAATCGAACGGCTCATTTATTCCTCTGGATTACGCTGTAGCCTCCAGCCAGAGTTTGTCCTTTTAAATCAATAAGAGCCTGTTCGCGTCGTGGCGGCCATGGTGCAGCAATAACAGGGCATTCCCATTGTGGCGCTAATGTTGAACATGCTGCAGTAAGAAATGTGATTTCACACAAAGGAACCGGTGTGAAGGGGGGGCATCTGTGCCGCCGCTATGACGCTAATGTATTAGCCATTATATATGAGTGCTGGGCTGAGGCGACAGGTAACTAAGTGAGGCTTTGCAGGAGAGGCAGAATGGAATGAGGCGGTGAGCGGCTTCACCGGGGCCATTTGGTAATGAAATCTAGAGCGTGGCTGAATAAAGAAGCCATCAAGTGGTCTCTGCTTCAGAGCCCAAACAGAGAGCTGCGCTAACCCTGGGGATGAGCTGCAAAACAGGCAGAGTAATGGAGGCAGAGGTGTGCGTGCGTGCGTGCGTGCGTGCGTGCGTGCGTGCGCGGTGTGCATTTGCATTCATTGTGTGTGTGTGTGCGGGCGGGCGTGCGTGAGTACATTGTGCGCATTTAGCAGTGTTAGCAGCGCACGTGAATGGTGTGTGTGCCCAACTGTGCTAGTGTGTGTCCGATAATGGGGTGGGATGGGGCTGGTGTGCGTACCCTTGTGCGGTTGTCTTTGTGTGGGATGGGGCTGGTGTGCGTACCCTTGTGCGGTTGTCTTTGTGTGGGATGGGGCTGGTGTGCGTACCCTTGTGCGGTCGTCTTTGTGTGGGATGGGGCTGTTGTACGTACCCTTGCACGTTTGTTTTCATGTGTGCGTGTGCGTGCGGAAGCATCTGTGCTTGTCCGTGTGATGGTGATGGGATGTGATCGTTCATGACTGTGTGCATCTGTGTGCTGTCGGCATTGGGGCGTAATTGTAGATGGACTCGCCTGCAGAACATGTGCTGGTTTGATATTCTGCCCCAGACCCAGTCACTGTTTCCAAGGTGGTAGGAAGGTGAAAAAGTTGTCTCCTAATTAGTGGAATTAGATGGTTGAGAGCAGCCTGACAGGCAGACCGGGTGTCCGGCATAGTGGCGAGCAGGGCGAAATGCCTGTGGCCTGATTGGTCAGCGTATAGCTAGGGCAGTTCTATGGAGGAGGAAACAATGCCCCCCCCCCCCCTCACCATTATTTTACTCATGCCCACCTGGCCCTTCCTGCTTTACATTTAATCTTAATAAAGAGGGACACATGCCCCTGAACGGTTACGCAGCCCGCAGTGAGCAAGGACTGGCACTGCTTTGGTACCAGGCTGTACCCGCACGAGCAATCGGCTCGGCCCGCCGTGTGCCTTCTGAGCCCGCCCACTTTTAACACGCCACTTCCATTTGCTGTGATGTCATTCAGGTCACTGAGTGCTGACAGTCCTGCCAGATATCAGCGCGTCCTGACAGCCGCGACGGCTTTAATCCTAACTGCGCTCTGCACGGCGCCCTTCCATTTTCTGAATCCCGCTCCCTCTGATTTTCCCTTGTATTTATCATACTCTTTTTGTTGTTCGGTTTCTTTTATGTAACTTCTCGTGTTCTTTCACACTCTCGCACCCTCAGCTCTCTCTCATCCACTCAGGGGGTTTTTTTCTTCCTATTTCGCTTATCTACTGTAGTGAGAGGAAATTATTCAATTGTCTCTCTCTTGAAATTGCCAGTTAAAAGTAGATGAGACGGGGACAGTCCCGCGCGCCTCTCCGTGTGACTCACTACGGCCAATCGTGGACGTCCCTGCAGGGCTACCGGGCACAGCCAGTGCTGTTGCGGCGAGGGATTGATACCAGATCATAGAATACTGATAACTTAGCGCTGTCATGCAGCAACTGAGCAGAATTAGCCAAGCTCCCCATGAATCACCGATTTCTCTTTTATTCAATAACAATGTAGGTATAGACAGCCATGTATTTAATTTTAATGGCCTCCACGGGCTGTTCTTACACCTTTTTAAAACCTTATAATTATTGTGCGTCTTGTGTATGTTGGCAGAAACTTAATGTCGGTGTAATTAATGTCAAGTCTTCTGAAGGAAGTTGACGTGTATCTGAAAAGGAGTGACAGGGGCCGCGTGGGATGGAGGCGACAAAGGAATAGTCAAACAAAAGCAAAATCTAACGACTCATTTATGCATAGAAACGGCTTTTACATGCAGGGACATTTGTTTGTCAGACAATAGATTATTCGGAAAGTCTACTGCACATTTACGTACATTAGTAATCCTTTTGTACATTTACGTACATTAGTAATTCTGGCTGTCAGATAGTTTATACGATTTGGATGAAGCATTTGCCACTGAACCAAACCTCTATAAAATAAAATCGAAATAAGCAGTGCCTTTAGTTGCATGTTGTTTAACATTTGTTAGTGTAAATCGCGTGCACACGCACACACATGTAAAGGAATGTTCCTGTGACTCGTGGGGGGGTGGAGGGGGCTCTTTCCTGGGCTAAGGGGCAGAGGAGGTCCCTCTAATTAGGCTGTACCAGCTAATTGGGTTTCTTGCGTAGAGGCGTCTCATGGGGAGGGCAGTTCATTTCATTACGAGTAAACAAGCCATGCTTCGACTCTGTTAATTAGACACAGCCTGACACACACACACACACACACACACCTCCATCAATAAGCTGATGCACAGACCACGCACGGCACAATCCCATCACATTCATACGTATACATGCAAACAGAATGAAAGGCTATTACACATGTCTGAACTCTAAATCTGCTGTGCAGACCACAAGCTTGAAAGGTGTGAGAAGCGTTCAGTGTGACAGGATTGCGTATTGGCGAACCAACTAGACGTGTCGCCGACTTCAGACTATTGTATCTTCAGTAATGACCTAGCAAATTAATATTCCAAGTCTGTTCCTGCAACTGAGCTGTTAACTTCTTTTGCGTGGTTCCTGAAACTTATTTGATAGCTAGTTGCACAAGCTTTTAGCTATAACTGAAATACTGTTAAGAAACGCGTAGCTCAGCTAGCCAATATGCTTATTGTACATTTTGTGTGTATAAAACTGCTGAACGCGGTGCCTTACATTGAGGTGAAAACTGAACAGCAGCTTCAGTTTCCAAAACTTACCAGCAATCCATTATCACGATATAAACAACCACTTTATTTATGAGATAGAGCATGAGATACATAGCCACAATAATGACATGTCCACACTCATCCTCCCTTAGTTCTCCCTCTTTTGTATGCCCAATATTTACCCTCCCTAATGGAATTTGAGTGAGGGAAAAAAATATTGTGCTGTCAATTCTCGATCCATGCCCATTTCTGTAACCTCTTGTTCATTTCCCCACTAAAATTGTCCCCTTGTGGAGCTGAATCTCCACATTGTAGAGGAGGAGAAGAATGTGCCTTAATTGACGACGTGCGATTGTGGAAAAAGGAAGAGGCAAATTCCTCTTTTGAAACCGCCTGAATGTATCTCAGCCGATTATTGTGCTGTGCAGGTTGTGTGAGGTAGCCGGACGAGACACGGTTCCATCAGTTCCGCTGTTCGGTGAAACCAATCACTTTTATAGGCATACCAGTGCCAAGCTGCAGCCTCAGGTTTATTCCAAGGGTTACAGTCCATATCACCAACTGTCATTTCATTAAAAAATGCTAACAGCCCTTTTTATTGTTCTGGTACTGCTCTAGACTTGTGGTAGGGTTCTGAATGAACACCGTTTGCCCACGGACCACAAATCCCCCCACCCACACACCTTTATTGGCTAACGAGTTTTATAATGCTGTGTTGACACCTGCATATTTGCATTTCTGGCGGACAATTTTATCCGGCTGGTCAGAAACCTCAAGGTGAGCACACGCCTCCTGTTCCTCTGATCAAGCGCCTGGCGATCGATTTACGGGATCTGTCACTGCGTCGCCGTGTCACCGCGTAAGGCGGTGACGTCAACCCCGCGCACCGCATGCTTCTCTGCGTTAAAGTCGGCCTGTGTTATTGCCATGTCGCTATCACGCCCGTCTCCTCCCTGGCGCCGTTGGATTTGCAGTGCTGTGAACCCCCGAACGGCTCGGCGAGGTCTCCGCGTTCCTGGACTTCCGCTCCTTTCTCTCGCGGCCCCGAGTTTGACTTTCCCCCTCTTCCCCCGTGACTGTGCAAAACAACTCCTCTTCCTTTATTCCTATTGTATCCTCTCAGACCCGCTGCCCCCGTTCACATCCACCTCTAACCTCCCCCACAGCTACTGGGTCCTTCCCTCGCCTGGCAGACTGACGGAGTCCTTAGAGAGATGTGCGTGCGCGCGTCGAAAGAAGTTCACGTGGGAAGACGTTTCGTCCATTTCTCCATCTTTCTTGCCAGCTCTCACCCTCCATCTCTCTCCATCTCGGTTTTTCTCTGCCGCTCTCCCCTCCCTGTCGTTCTGTGAATAGCTCCATTCATGCCAAGCTCCTAGCATCTCGATCCTTTGCACCCTGTGCCAGTGCCCCCCCCCCCTTTCTGTTTCCTCTCTCTGTCTCCTTCACAAGCACAAATAAGCACAAATGTTTCTGTGTCCTAGTCATTCGTTTTCTCTCTCTCTTTCTCATCGTTTCCACTTGGGGGGGGGGCTCCCCCTTTTCTCACTCTGTCTCATGTCCACCTCTTTCAAACTTTTTTTTTTCTCTCTGCCTGCCTTCTCCAAAGGTAATTAGTCTCTCCTAAATGGCTGGACTTGCAGATTTGTGGAATATTTACAGCCAGCTGGAGCAGATGCTCAAACCGTCAGTGAGAATTTGAGGAACAAAGGGGATAAAGAAAATCGGCGGATATTGTGAAAATGTAAAACAAGAAGAAAGAAAGAGGGGAGGGAACAGATGCTTCAGCTTGGAGAAGAGAGAGGAGAAAGCGATGGAATAAGAAAGAGCAAGAGGAGAAATAAAAGTCTCTGCTAATTAGGCAGGGTATTGGCTGGTCATTTACTCTCCCAGGGCGTGGCGGAATGGTCATGCGCCTAGTTTACATAATCAGGAGAGGCTCATTGCCGCCTTTTATCCCCCTGGCACTGGTTCTAACAGAGAACGCTTTCCTGTTGCCCTTCAAACTGTCGCCATTGATGCCTTCAGGTTTTACCGTACAGCCAACGATAGCGGCAGACAGACCCAGGGTTATCTTATCTCTAGTCCTGGACTAGTCCTATCCAGGCCTTTCTGTCTTATCCGAAATACCGCAGCTTGACTTGTCAGCAGTCTACAGAACTTTTCTAGAATCTTCTCTTTCTTCATCTCCCTCTGTTCGGACCAATGCATAGTCTGCTCGGTGTATGTGTACGCTAACGTATGGGTTTACAACGAGCAGAACTCTCACCTACGTGTATAATCATCCTCCAGTTTTACCCTCTATCCCCGTCCATGTCTGCTGCGCACTCCGGTGCAAAATAGCATATACAGTGCCCTCCACAATTATTGGCACCCCTGGTAAAGATGAGTAAAAAGTGTTAAACAAAATTCACCTTTTGGTGAATTAGCTTAATCTCACACTGAAAAAATGAGAAGAATCTGAGCTTTAATTGAAGTAAATTTATTCTGAGGAAAATAAATCCCTCATAAAGAAATAATTATTTTTAACAAAACCACGTGTGCCACAAATTATTGGCACCCCTGCATTTAATACTTTGTACAACCTCCCTTTTCCAATAAAACAGCACTTTTGCACTTGTGTATATATATATACCCCTAGAAATATATATACGTATATAGCACCCAGGTGGATGCTACATAAAAAGGGCTATTTAAATAAAGTACTTTAATATACAGTAGTCATTGCACACTTCTTAATTCTAGCACCTCAGTACTGGAACATGCTACAGACAACAGTCAGAAATGAAGACTGACCATCTCCCAGCATAGCCTGTAAACCCAGCGCGACAGACTCCATTTTGGCTCCATCTTCTGGACCCAGACTCTGCTCTCTACAAGCACAGACTGGGATTGCCCGTTACTGGCACACTTTGCAATTGCTGTTCCTTTTGGCTTGGTTATTTGGGCATAACCATATGCTTGTTTTGCTTCAAAAAGTGATTTTTTTATCTGACTGCTATGTCCATCTAGCTGTATTTGCACTAGCCTGCAATTCACTCATGCGTAGTTCATCCAAATGGATAAATAGGTATTTATAGTTCTGGGTTGAATAAGCATTGTTGCAGATCTTCTGTGTGTTTTAATGTTATGGAGCCTGAAATGATCTCTTGGAGATATGTACAGTACCAGTCAAAGTTTGAACATGTCTACTCATAGAAGGTTTTTTTTCCTATTGAACTCAATGGAAAAATAAGTCAGGAGAAACAACCCTTAAAAAGATCCATCCGTATCTACTGAATATCTGGCAAGCAGAGTGATGGTTTGAGGCTCGTTTCATACCTCAGACCCTTGATGACTTACAGCCATTTAGCCAAACATGGGTTCCATACTCTTCAGAGTAATTTACAGCTAAATCTAGTCCCACCCCCCAATTCCCAGAGAGATTCATTCAAATGCAGAGAGGTGGGAAATCATATTTATTGAGTGGCTATATAGATACCTTTTTCTGATTTGTTTTGTTGTTTTTTGTTTCTTCTTTGGAGAAAAGGGTAATTTTTCAAATAAAATGTACAATAATTCTCTGGTATTGGTGTATTGTCTCGCTGTGCACACAATTTCACTTTGCAATGCAATATGTACATTCATAGGATTACTGAAAACACTTATTCCCCCTAGGCCGAAGGCCTTTCTTTAAACCGGAGATATTCGCTGTCAGGTTAAAATTACAGAAGCATGTTTTAGTCATGCAGAGATTAGATAATCTGTCAGAACAGCAGTCACTCTGGAACTAAGTTTGTATAGCTAAGGCACAATAGTGTGTGAATTCAGCGGAGTCTAGTTTTATTGTATGTCTTCCCCAGCTAGCTCTCTGGCAAGTGAATGCTATGCGCAGAAATTAATAACTGGAGGATGTGCGTTTCCGTCCTTTGATGCTGAAGTTGGGACTGGAGAACAACACTCGCTCTTGTGTTAAAGGAGACTTGATTAATTAGCTATGCACAGCGGGCTAGCGACTAGACCCTCTGCACTCACATAAATAGTGCGATGCTTTGAAGGAGCAGTCTCTTATGTCTCTAGGGTGTGAGCCCTTTTTTTAGTCTTGAGCTTGTGTCCCATTGCTGTGTGTGAATACCTAAATGCATTCATGGCCTTGATCCAGCCAACGATTGCCCTTAACTCCTGACTTACAACCTTTAAAACACTCCTTTTTTATTACTGATCTCTGAACTGGGCCAACAAGGTAAAGATGAAGGCCTCATGTGAACCTGTCATTTATAATTGCAATTTAGGTCTACCTTCGTAATTTTAAGGTGACCTAAAACTGTGACCTATTAGAGCAAATTGCACAACTGCTGACATTGAAAATGAGCACGGGTTAAAAGCAGGTGTGTGAGAGGGACAAGGGTGGTGTTTTGTAAGAAACATATGGAAATGTTTTGGCAGGATTTCATTATGTACGGTGGTTCACACTGACGCCTCGCAAGAATGAGGTTCTGGGTTGGAGTCCCGGTCCGGATCCTCTCTGCGTGGACTTTGCATGTTCTCCCTGTGTGCGTGTGTTTCCTCCGAGTACTCCGGTTTCCTCCCACACCAAAGACAGGTGAGGTGAACTCCTGCCATTCACCTTGACCAAGGCACTGGCCTCAGAACCAGAGTTGTTCCCTGGGCACTGCACTGTGGCTGCCCACTGCTCCTAAGTAGTTAGGATGGGTCAAATTACCCCACATGGTCAATAAAGTATAACTTATCTTAACTTAAAAACTGTACTTTCTCTGAGTTAAAACAATGAATAAATGCATTATACTAATCTTTCCATATCCCAAATAATTTCTTAATTACTCCACAAGGGAAAGGAATTGCCAGATTTGTGACGACCACAATGTGTTCGGCAACAATTTAGCAGCAGTGATTTGATGCATAACTGTAAGCATTGCAATTTGGACAAGGGTGTCAGACGGAGGGAGTAGAAGTGAAGCCTAACGAAATCGCCCCTCTGGCATCAAGTCTCCGTGCGTCTGGGACGTTGGCCCAGAATTTCAGGACAGAAGAGCTAGCCTCATTGTGTCAGACTGCAGCAGCTGATTGAAATGAATGTTTGTGTTTTCCGCATGGTCGTCAGAGCGGACACTCATCA
>CM040398.1:46436721-46639221 GCA_022702515.1 Ilyophis sp. 1 JC-2022 | reverse complement strand
TGTACACGGCAGCGTTCGACAGCCTTCTGTCCACGGCACACTTTGTACATACGTATGCGATGCGTGCAGTGGTGTTGTGTTTAGCCATCACAGGGCTTAAAGAAGAGGGGAGAGAAGAGCGAAATGCCACCCTCTCTCATCCCAGACACCATGCACCCCACCTCAAACATGACCAGGCAAGGGATCGGCCCACCCAATGCCTCCCTGCCAACACAAAATGGCGGCACCACCCTTTCGTTGTCAGATAGAGGGCAAGGACCTGAAATATCACCCCAGCCCCTCCCCCTTGTCTCAGTGCTCTGTTGAGGTCCATCATAAACCAGTGTGTTCCGATTTAATGGAGCGCCCCTGCCAGGACACGGCTCTGAATAGCTCCCTCCTTATCAGCCGCTTCCTTACATGTTTCTGCTGGAATAATGTGTTTTTTTTTTCTCACCCGGCAGCAAAAATATCAATAAGTTCTTCCTCCCTACCCCTCCCTCCTGCATGCAGCCTCGCCCTGTCGGAATATTGCATAACCGCACGAGAAAATCGGTGATTTTCACAGTGGCGGGTTATCATGACGGCAATTATCTTCCGCCTCTCGCTCGCTCGCCCCGAGTGCCTCGCCGTGATTGGGGGGCCGTGGGGTCTGAGTGACTGAGACCGCTTCATTATCACCCTTTCTTCAGTAAAGCCCTGAACGAGCCCGCCCTGCTCTTCATTAGACCGGGCGTCGGCACGCATTTCACCACAAATTATCGACCGGGCTTGTTTTTCCCGTGTCGTGAGACGGTGGCTCTGAATATGTCGAAGCGCAAACTCGCACCGTTCCAGGCCCACTGCCCCCCCCCTCCCGCACCGCCCTGCCTCCCACAACAGAGCAGTCTACCATCAATTTCCTCTCGCTTGTCTTGTCTATAATATACCCCTTTATGAACCCTGACCCAGGGGTTGTTAAGAAGATTGATTCCAACCAGCTGCCAGGGCCTGATTCGTATGGCAGACTGGCCTGTGGAAGACCCCATGACTGGATTATTGACCCCGAGGTTGAGATTTATAGTCTCGGCTGGGGAGACGAGACGAGACGGGATGGGGTAAGGGGCCCGGTGGACCGTGGTGAGTGATCACGTGCCCGTTGATCGAGAGTGCGTCCAACGCGAAGATCCTCACCACCCGTGGATGAGAGGAAAACTGCCGGTCCTCTGTATCCGGGTGGTTGGACCATTGCCGCGGAGACGGGTACCCAGCCTGTGTGCGGACCAGCTGAATCTAGAAAAAGTGACAGGGGTCAAGAGGTCAAAGGAATATCCGCTCAGTGTCGAGTCAGAGGCCTTGGAAGTCATTTTTCTGTTCCTATCTTATTCATGCGCGCTAAGACCACGTACAAACTCGCGCCAAGATGTTTAACAGAGTACAGCTCTGTTCCCACTGAAATGGAGGAGATTGGCCTGCTGCCTGTAAGTAGGATCTGCAGTAGAAAACACCCATTTGTCTGATGGAAGTCTGCTTAGAAGTCTTTCCTCTTCTCTCAGTACTGTGATAGTGAATCGGATTGAAAAACCATGGATAGATAGATACTCGCAGTCTATCACTGATACGCTCTTGATCTTGCACTCGTTACGTCCAAGAGAACTTTTCCTGATGTCTCCTGAGCTGCTGCAACCCTGAGCACCCCCACCCCCCATCTCTCCAGTGCAATTCAATAAGAATTCACCGACGAATAAATCTCTTGATCATCGCCCCGGTTTTTAACTTTCATTGCATTAATAAAACCCAGTAGAGTTTGAAATTGCTCAGTTTATTGGACAAATGACCTCTGTGGCACGCTAGCCGGCATTCTCAGCATGTTCCTGCTGGTCTTCGTCCCTCATCCAACTTCCCGTGTTTATTATTGTGCAGTCTAATGGCCGACTGTTTTAATCAACTGCCACAGATATCATTGGGTACAAACAGGGTATGTGTTTAGCGACCTGCAGTCGCATCGTTAAACACGTGAAACAGCTGTGGGCCAAAACTGCATGTCCCCAGTGTTATTCCAAGTATTTATCCTTGCCACTCAGTTCGTAAGCAAATAATCAACTCGCAACGTCAAGCGAGCGGCTCTTGGAAACCGAGCGCCGGGCTCACATCTCAACAACCCATCTGTTTGGGTCCAGAGTCACAGCATGTGTGACTGTGAGATAAAAAGCACACAGAGGGAGGGGGGGGTGGTGGTTCAGACCACCCGTTGGAGCCCAGTGAAATTTTGCGTTTGCCCTGCCTCTTACCTGGGCTCTACTCTTTCCCATATGGAACATCCACCTCTCTGACTGGGTTGCACAAGGCTTTGTTAATCAATGGCCATGCTGTTCTTTCTGCGTTTCTCATTCCCAGGCAAACTTTGACTGTAGCCATAAAAACCGATGAACGCAGCGGTACTAGGTTAGCCGTGCAAAGGACAGCTCTACCAAGCTGGGTTACCAATTCAGGAAATTGATTGAAATTGAATTAATGATAAATGCTTATGTTTTACATCAGGGATGGGCAACTCCAGGCCTCGCGAGCCGGTGTGTATGCAGGTTTTTGCTGCCACCAGTTAAAAATCATAATTAGCCCAATCGTTTACATGTTTTGATATTTTTATCTACATATCCGTGATATGAACAGCAGCTGATGAATGTTCTTGTGCCGGTATGCGTGTATTGTAGCATTTTATTGTTCTGTAATTTACGAGTGAATCGGTGATTGTGTGTATGACTAATTAGCTGATTGAACCATGCTAACTGGTGGCAGTAAAAACATGCATACACACCGGTCCGCGAGACCTGGAGTTGCCCACCCCTGTTTTACATAGATTTTTTAATTAACAACTTGATTTTCAAGACCTTTCATGGGTTGAAATGGGTCCAACTCTGATACCAGTGGTTTCCATGCAGTTCCTTTATGGAAAGAGTTCTCTTTGGTTAAACATTTGTCACGTCCCGTGCCTCTGTACCGATTTCCTGGTTTTCCGTGTATATGTATTTTTTGTCTTGGTAGTCCATCCCATGTTTTCCCTTTCTCTCCTTCCATTTTGTGTCTCCACTTCCCCGCACCTGAATTGTGTTTGCTCGTGTCGCTCGTCTCACCTGTTCCTCGTTGTCTCGTTAGTAATCTGGCATATAGTCTGCCCTGTTTCTTTGTTGTGTGCCAGATCATCTTGTGCCCCTCACTTGTGCTTGTCATATTACTTTCCAGCCTTTTTGATTCCGGTCTGTTCCCTGCCTGCACCTCGCTCCTGTGTTCAGTCCTGTATACCCGTCCAGTTTGTGTTCTCCTGCCAGCCTGCCCCAGCCCTGCTCCTGCCCATCGTTCTCTTTATTCCCGGCTCTGACCCCTGCCTGCTCCTGGACCTGGCTTTTGCCCAGCCCTGTTTCCTGCCTGCCTGTTCCTGATCTCCTGCCTGCTACCCTGTGAGTTCAACTAGCCGAGTCCTGCATTTGGGTCCAATCCTACACACCTCCATAACAACATTACTGTGTTGTACACCATCTCATCTTTTTACACCTTTATTCATGGCCTACTAAAACTGCAATGCAATGTAATATATTATGTCTTTATTTGCGATGTGCATTTCAGTATAACTATGGAAATATGAGCAAAAACATTTACTTAGGTGCCGCCCTTGGAATTATTTTACAGACTCCTGGGGGTCCCCAGAACCCAGTTTTGTAACCACGGTGCTGCTTTTGATGCCAACGTTTTATTTGGCAGACACATGATTGAAAATTTAAATTGATTCCAAATGCATTTTTAAAATGAGATATTGTACTTGTACGTTTTTGTTGTATGTTTACTTTGACTCTCAAAGGGCGTTCGCAGCCCGCTAACAGCAGTGACGGATCCGTTGTTTGCATCTATATTTCCACATCGGGCCGCGCGTGACTTTTCAATTTCCTTTTTGCATCTCGCTTTCCCTGGCACAGACCCGAATCGCGTTCAAGCAGGGTAATTTATCTCCTGGACGCGTTGAGAAATGGCTGCGCCACAGGGAAGGGGGACCGCATGGGGAGATATTGACAAATGATTTCCCCTCGCGCACTGCAAAGATTTTTATTGCGTACAGGTTGTGAGACATCTCTAATGCAAACAGTCACCCTCATATACGCTTTGAACGATCCCATAAATTGGCAGCTGAATTCTATGAGTCATTTTGGCGACTCGTCAGGATTCGCGGAAGTCGCGCGGTGCGCATCCTGCGGGGCAGACCGCGTCTTTCTTCGCCGTCTCCGATGGCTATTTATTTTATTAAAAAGAGATCAGGGAGGTGAGGCGCGGATCTCTCCCGCTTTCATCCCCAGCTCGCTCATCTTCAGCCGAGTGGAAAAACGGGTTTGAGGCCGGGACCGGGCGTTCGCGGAGCTTAGTTCAGGTGCAATTTTGGACGATTATTTTCGTGCGCTATTCACACCCTCTAAACGCAAAGAGCATTTCGGCTCCATTTTCCTTCTACCTGCTGCTCTCTTTCCTTACCCCCTTGTTAGTTCAGTCTGAAACTTTACCAAGGACTTTCTTGAGTAGTTTGTTTACAGGTTTCATTAAATATTGACTCAGGTGATGCTTAGTGTGCTCTTAACATAATGGTTATTAGGATATAAAGATAGTTTCAAAGTATTTTTTTTTGTTCCCTGGATGTGAAATGTGGATGTTACTGGATGTTACTGATGAACTGAGAGGGAATATATAATAAGGAACACACTGCTCACATCAGTACTGGAACAAGGTCCTCCATACTTGATTAGTGCACATTAAAACACCCAGTGACTATGGTTATGTTGATATCATAATCTGGCACCAGCTGTATTTTATGCATCCTACTCCAGTTTTTCTTATTTATAATTAATTTTTATTTATTCTGTTTCTTTGTGTTGTCACCGTAGAAACGGATTTGCACATATCAGCAGTGGGATCAGTTTTACCTCCTGTGGAGTACTCTGTTCTGTTCACTCTGTAGGCTATCAAGAGCTCCCAATGATTTCTGTCTCTCAGGAAACCATTTTGACAGGTTAAAGCACCACGATTGGCTTTCCAGGGATTCCGAAATAGGTCAACCCACCTTAAATGCTTTAAAGACCTTTTTAAGCGGACGTGTATGAATGATAACGCTGTCGTTTTCCACCGCCGCCTCTGTAGTTTGAAAAGGCAGACTATGCCCTGGGACTTGGGGATAGGCAGTATATCTGGGTGTGGAAACACTGGAAGAGAATATTTTACTAACCCTGTGTGACCTCATGTCTCAATGGTAAAAGGGTGAAATGTTGCTTTGGTCATTGATTAATGGTACCCTTTCATTAACATGGAGGACGACCGGCATCTAAGGTCACACACGGCACGGTAATGTCTGTATTTTGCCAGCCATTGTGAACACAGGAAATGCCTCAGTAACAAAGATCTTATGTTGTCCCACCATTGTTGCTGAATTATCTATGGAATATGATCTTGTGATCTATGTAAGGGTGCATAGATCACACGAATCAATGAACTGCATCAACAAAGGAAACTTCCATGTTTCTTGTTAGGCATTGAAGATATTAACCTAATCTATGCTGAAAAATGATCTTTTGTCAATGGAACTTTCTTTGCTAGAGGCCAAAAGCAGCAACGCTTTATAGCATTCAGCGTGACTTCATTTTCTTCTAGTTTCTGCAAAGCTAAACTCATCGAAGAAGGTAATTCAGGTGGCTGTCTGGTTGTGACAGTGTTAGCATGTTCATGTCCTTGTTATTTCTCCTTAATCCAAAGCCTTAAAGTGAAAAACAGATGCAGAAGACCCAATGGAAATGTCCTGTTTTATTATTTCACTCTACATTCTTATTGGTCGGAAGAAAGGCCAGAGAATTTCAAAGATTTTCATCCTTATCTGCATGCTGGCAGATACCTGGCCTGTTAACCTGCAGGTCGGACTCCAGCAGCGATAACAGCCTGCCCATCCAGCCAGAGGTTAGTCTGTAAATCTATGCCTGTGCAGATAGCTCCAATCTAATCGCTCCATACACTGGGCATGTACAGATTCCAAACATTGCCCCCTATCTCTCAGGAGGATAGCTGCAAGCAAGGTTAAAAAGACCCAAACCTCTTAACTTTACATGAATTTGAGCCTGCTGAGGTGAACACTTGTGAGAGAATTTACTTTGCTAACACATTTATTTTGAAGAAGCAGGATTTCTTGTTGACGGGGCTCCAATTTCAGGTATAGCAAGTCAAGCCAGCTCAATGATTGATCTATAATATAACGGCTAAAACTCAGAACCAATCAGATTTCAGGAAAATTACTTTGCAAACTTTTTAGAGGCTCTAGCGAGATGGTTTGGGGTGGAGATTAATCGGAAGCTCGGGAACATATTGCAAACTGTAACTTGCATATTGAGAGAGCATCCCAGTTGGAGATTAAGCAGGAGCTAAATCACTCAGTACATCAAAGTGCAGCATGTAGACACTCTGCATTCCTTTCCAGGGTCGTATAAGGGTGAAGCCACCCTGCCTCCGACGAGATCGCTTGGCACCGCTACCACCTCCCACAATCTGTCGCTTGTGGGCTTGTCTTCTATTTTTGACACGCTGTGTTTGTTAAATGTTGTCCAGAGTTTAATTTTGTGTTATTGTTTGAATAAAATCAAAAAAGTATAATTTGCAAATCTAAATTATTTTTAATGGGGGACAATTTACACATCGGATTTTTTATGTGATTGGTTATCTTGGTGAAAAGTTCCTCCAGTGTCATGTTCTGGTTACTTTGCCTGTTTTTTTTGCATTGCCAGCTGTCCCAACATGCTTTGCGGATGTGACAAATCGGGCCCGAAAAATGTGCTGTTCATCGGAGGCAGTGTGGCTTCACCATAGGGAGCTCCATGCTATTTATGCTGTCAGGGAGTTGAGGGGTTCTGGGTAATGGAGTCTTCTGTAATGAGGCAGAATTGTCATGGGGCTGCTCAGAGAAAGAGAACACAGGAAGGGCAGCTTGTTCTCTCCACTGCCATTCACTTCACAGGGAACAGACGGCGCTAAACTGCACGGTAACCAATCAGAATGGTGCAGGCATTGGCCACTTAATATAAGGGCACAAGCCATACAGAAAGATGGCCAGGAATCTGTACAGTGAAAATGGAATGCATCATGCAGAGCTGAGAACACAATGGTCCTGATTTACTAAGACCTTTAGCGTGTGCAAAACCAACAACATGACAAATGATTGGTCATGGTATTTGTTTTGCACCAATCATTGGTTGTGTTATTAGTTTTGCGTCTGCTGAAGGTCTTAGTAAATCAGGCCCAATGTGTCGAGAGCATTCCAAAGAGGTGGAATGTCTACTGGATACTTGCACTAGGTGGACTGCACTAGGTGGACTGCACTAGGTGGACTGCACTAGGTGGACTGCACTAGGTGGACTGCACTAGTTTACACATTTTTCCGGGGGCTCTTTCTCTCGTGCTCTCAAAAATGCACGATCTCACTTTTGCTCTCAATCGTTCTTCCTCTCCATTCCTCTGCCTCTTTCCCACTCTCTCTCGTTCAAATATGATGCACTGTTAATGAACGTCTGTGCTAATCCCTCCTGTGAGAAGTTGTGGCTCTCAAACCACATAGTGTTTGATAACGGTGACTATTTGTATTGTCGGTGACTATCTAGGCTGTTTGGCTGGTTTCGGTTAAGGGCTCGATTCACATACACAGGCGGCAGCTGTGGTGGGCATTTAAGACTTAACGCTTAATTTGAGCATCATCCCACTTTGTGTGTTAGGTTTTGGCTCTGAGCATTGTGGGCCTTTTGGCTGTGATAAGCTCACGCGCCCTTTCCCGTTCTGCTCCAGTGCGGTCACGGGCATTTGCATGCGCTGTGTAAGCGTGCCGTGTTTGTGCTCTGCTTCAAATGGAGCTTCTCCAGATCGGTTTTCCCCATGGTGGGAATCTTTCCTCTGCAGAGCCAATAGTGAGATTCAATAAAAATTTCATAAATACTGTACTACTTTTCCATCCACCAATCCAATGGAAGCTCCCATTTAATTTATTAGGGGGTGGGAGCATATCTGCTGAAGGAATGAGGCCCTGTTTTGCCTGCCATGGGTTTTTTTGGGTGGTGTTTGAAGGGCCCCCCTCTCCAGCACCATGCGTACAGGCGCAAGCAGGCTCACCTTTGTGTGCGCTTGCGTTTGGGGGGAAATGTATGCACGCTCAGGAGACTGTGTGTATGGGGGCCTCCGTTCTGTCAGGGAAGTGCTGGGGCAAGACGTGAGGCTGGCTCCGGCCTCGGTGACAGACGGCAGAGTGCAGCCTGTGTGGGGCTTCAAATCCAAACATCTTCCTTTAGCCCTCCAGACCTGTCACTGTCTGTTTCCTAGCATCAGGGAAAACGACATCGGGTATAATAGCGAGCCCTTGGAGCCCGTATACTCCCCTATCTCAGAGACTGTAATCCAAATAAATCAAGCTGACAGACTCCCTTCTGTCCTTTTCTGCTATGTGCTCGGGCTGACTAGGAGCGCAGTGTGGTGCCATTTAGCGAATGCTATTTGCAGCTTCAGCAGCTGTGGCAGCCCTCCGCGAGGGGAAGCTGAGATTTAAACTCTCCACAGAGCCGCCCACTGTCACCGTGTACCCAACAGGAAAAGCCCACTGCCCCTTAGTCTGTCCCTCAGCCAATCCAGAGCCAGGTTCTGGCCTGATTGGGCCTGGTTCCTCTGTACACAACCTTGGAGGGTGGAACAAAACTAATAGTACCGTTCTTTGTGCTAACACATCACATGAAATCATGTGAACTGAGATTTAAAAACAACGGCGTCATAGCGCACTACAGCTGATTATGCGCCGCTACTCATGACATCAGTTTCTGCCATGAGTCTGTCATGAAATGGCTGCCACCGTGCTTCAGAGCCTTGCATTAAACCCGGCGATGAGGTAGTTGGGGGATGAGTGTTTGTTGTCGGATACGCCGATGAACAGAGAGCTCTTACTAGTTTATGGGCTGAGGACATTTGGAGCAGGTTTGAGGGTAAGCTCTGAAACCCCAGTGAAATTCAGAGGAAGAAATTGTTGAATTAATTGCAAGGGTTTCTCTGTGATTGCCCTCAATAATCCTTCTCAGTAATTACTGGGATGCGGTGTTCATTTTTGAACTGAGAACTATTACATAATTGGCATTTTTTGAAGAAAATAATTTGTTTCGTTGTCTATTTTTAGGGAATTCAGATTAGGGTTAGTTCTGTCCCTTGAACAATGTTTTATGGCTGTGTGTCTTTTAGTCTGGAAACTGCAAACAGCTGCTGCATGTGGTATTGGACCTCAACCATGTACTGTATATGCTCAGGAACGCAGAACAAGGGTTACTGTCAGTCCTCATCAATATGACTCCCTCTGCACCACTGCCCAAGCCCTTCACCTGCTTTCTCAGGATGTGTGTGTATGTGTGTGTGTCGCTCTGTTTTGTTTGCATGTATGTGCACAAGTCAGATGTAGTTTGCCATCTTATGTGAGCATGCCCTGTGTGAGCTTGAGGGCCAATTGAGAGCGTAAAAATAATAGAAATGTGTGTGCGTGCATGCACGAGGGCCTGTGTGCGCATATATTACACAGCCTGTTGTGGGATCACTGAGGCATCTTACTGTGTTTTTGGCCTCAATGGCCATGCAGTCTGAACACTGGTCTCACTCACCGTGATGACATCAGTCTTAATTTGTGGTGAGCGTTATAATACATGATAAAGCATGGGAGCTTTCTTGCTGCTGTAGTATCTCTCTCTCTCTCTCTCAAATTCAAATGTGCTTTATTTGCATGACAAGTAAACTTGTGTTGCACAAGCATTGATACATAAATAACAGACAATAACACTCCCCATATCCAAGAAGGATGAGAAAAAACATAACAAAACATGAACAACAAACCCACCCCCCTCCTGCCAATAATCACATAAACACATAATCCCAGGTCAAAAGACATTTAGTCTATAATGTAATACATAGAAACCCTGGCAGTATTAATATGAATGCAGATAAACACGGAATTCAATTAGTCCACACCCTCTCTTAAATGATGGCAGACAGAGACGTAATGAGCTGCCATTTCTATTGTGGCATCCTCTTCTCCCAGAACTACTTTTAATTTATTTGATTCTGATTGTTCAAATTGGTACATTTGCGCATTGAATTTGGAAAAATATTGGTTTCGAATTAAGAGGTACTTGGGGCAGTAGAGTAAAAAGTGGGCCTCTGTCTCTACCTCTGCCAGGTTGCAGTGAGCACACAGCCTGTTCTCTTTTGGCAGCCAGGTTTGTTTGTGGCGACCAGCTTCAACGGCAAGGCTGTGGCCACTGAGTCTGTACATTGTTAATGTGTGTCTTTGTTTTGGGTTTTTAACTTGTGTCAGGTATTTAGACAGGGAGTAATTTCGACCTAGAGTGCGGTAAATTTCCAATTTATTGTTTAATTTAGTTTCTTCATGCCAATTGTCAATGTACAGATTTTTGTTGATCTTGTCAAATTTTTTTAATGCTGTGGTTGTAGCGTTTTCTTCAAATTGTTTATTGATAGCCAGTTGTCCGAGGGGGTCCCTCTCTGGGTAGAGCTGGTTGCTTTTCAGTGCCTTGTGCTGATAGCAGTGTGGATCAGCCTGATTCAGATGAACCCAGAATTTGAGTGCTCTTTTTTCAATTGGCAGCAGGAGGGGTAAGCGGCCTAATTCGGCCTTGCACGCATTATTTGGGGCATTTCTGTGGACATGCAATACAGCTTTGTAGAACTCCAGGTGAAATTTTTCTATTTGATTTTCATCCCATTTTTTGTTTTTGTTGCACAATAGAGGGCCCCACACTTCACTCCCATAAAGGAGAATGGGCTGGATAATGCAGTCAAATATTTTTAGCCAGATCTTTATAGGGGGATTGAATTTGGATTTTTTTTTTTAAATTGCATAGTAGCCCTGTGTGCTTTGTCCCTGAATGCATTTATTGCCATTTTGAAATTCCATCAAGCACTAATCACCAGACCCAGGTAAGTGTAGCTGGTGGTGTGCTCCAGGGTGTGGGCTCCTAGGGTAATCTCTCTCTCTCTCCCTCTCCCTCTCCCCCTCCCCTTTGGACTGTCTTGTCTGTCTTGTTCTCTCCCTGTCTCTTTCTCTCTGCCCTGTACTGTTCAAATAAGGTGACACTTCTGTGAAATTACATGGACCCACCTCCCTTCCTCAAAAAGCAGTGGCTGATGCAATTACACAAGCCATTAACTCAGGTAGGCAGTTAGCGGACTCGAGACCCCGCCCAGCTTCCCTCGGCCACGCTGATGGCTATTGCCGTGTTGAAATGAAAATGAAAAGGAATGGTTTGGGTTGCACAGGCCTTGATTTATGACATACTTGTGTACATCAATGTCCTATCACAGACTCCATATGTCACTCTGTATTGACTAGCTCTGTCTGAACGCTCTGGGCCTGAAGTGATGCCTGTGGTCTATGCTCCATGACCAGCACGGAGACACGTAGGAGAGGTTAAAGATCAGAACTCCATTGTCCTCAGGTTGGTATGATGAAGCCAAAGATTATTAATTGGATTTACATTAATGTTTTACATTAAAGGCCCAAATTAAAGAACCAAGATGAGCACCCTGTTTTAATCATTTCAGTTTTTTCACACACGTGATTATTTTGTTTGTATTAACATTCTTGAGTGTGTAATGCATAGTTTCTTCATATCACAGCTGAAATGCTGCCATCTCTCCACCAGATACACCAACCAGCATGTCGCCATGGAGCATGTCGCCAAGAGCCCAAATTGAGTGTTACCCATAGTTCACTGCGATTCCAAGAACTGTACTTTTTTTGTAGTGTGTCCAACTAAAAGCAAATCAATAACTAAAATACAAAAAATCAGTAATAAAAAGCCTGCTCATAGGTGGTTTTCCCACCCACACACAACCTCCTTTTGATGCAACTCTAGACAAGGTTGAACTTATCTTTTTAATTTTGTCATTTCATTTTCTGCGCGAGCGGCGAATCCATTCTTTGACGTGACCTCGGGCCAGTGCGCGTGTATGTATGCGCGTGTGATTGCTTTTCTCGTCGGCAGATCGGCATCTTTCACCGTCACCGGAGGCATCCCGGTGGAAATGAGGTTCAGCGCTTCTTCCCTCTGTCCTTGAGCTGCCGATGGCGAGCGCCAGGCCGCGCGTCTGCGCTCCGTCCTGTGATCTCGCTTTGCGCGCTTGCCTGTTTCGGTTACGCGGCACATTTAATTCTACCTCGCTGACGTCTGAAACCGTGAAACCCTCTCTGGTACACCGTACTGACTGTTAAATAAGGGGTGCAAATGCAGTGTTGTGTTAGGGAACTGGACTCAGGAATTGGAAGCAGGTTCAATTTCCGATGGGGCACTGCCGTTATACCCTTGAGCACAGCACTTAACTTTAATTGCTTCAGTAAATATCCAGCTGTATTAATAGATTGTATGCCCGAGATGAATTTTTTCCATAGAACATACTGTTTTCCTCCCTCAGGGGTCTTTAAAAAGGAAACTGAGTTGATTATTACTGTTAAATTGAAGTAGAGATCTTCAGTGCTGGTGACATCTATGGGTTTTACCCCTGAATTCCTGAGGCCTGCATTGATCAGTATTGGCCGGTAATCCAGCGGTCTTAATGAACTTTCTCTGTGTTATCGAGCCAAGTAACTTAAACACAAATATGCATGAAAGACTATTTGAATTGAATTACATAGAGGTACAATTGGCTACCAAATTGGGAGAAAATGTGGAAAAATCAGAAAAAAAATTTGGCTAACGTCTCTGGAACTGCCATCATAGCTTTTCACTGTCGATAGACCAACCTTTTTTGACGTAATTTTTTTTTCCTTGCTGAAAAGGCTTCGAAAGTAACAGACGTTGACATATGTAAGCATTGTAGCTGACAGGTTTGGTAAAGTGTCCCCTGATCAGCTGTCTGAGGCAGAATGTGCACAGAGCTAATAGCAAAGTCTGTGTCCCTTTCTTGTGAACCAAAGATACCGTCCCCCCCTGTATTCACACCACCCCCCCATATAGCCCCTTCTCAAAAAACAAGATGAAAATAAAAGGCAGAAGGAAGCACTTCCTTTTTTGCCTCAGCTGTCTGAGAGAGCAAAGCGATAGCGGGATGAGAGGAGGGCGGCTCTCTTCAAAGGCCTTCGAGCGAGAGGCTCTTATCAAAGCAGCCCCAGGAGGGTATCAGGAGCTTGTTTTTCTTTTGAATCTTTCAGTTACCGTGGCGATGAAACCGGCCTGACCGTGTGAGAGGGGGATAGTGCCAATAGAAAGAGTGGAGGAAGAAGAGGATAGAGCTTGGCGGGCCAATCACGACTGCGTCTCACTTCAGCGCTGAGCAGAAGCAGGCAGTGCTGTATCTGCCATGGGGTCGCTTAAAGACAGTAGTGTCTCATCCCAAACTGGTTTTCTCAAACTGGTCGCCTAATGATCCCCCAGTTTAACTGGCTCAATAATTCCTCCGTCTCCAAGCCAATTTGTGTAGTGAGTTTTTGTGTGAAATGGCTGCCGTGCATCACCCTGGTGGGAGTAAAGCTTTACTGTAAAGCACCATATGATGCAATGTGTTAGCAGTTAAATAGAGATCCGTAGGTTCACAGCCATGGTTACGTAGGCAGAGACACTGCCTGGGAAGAGGAATCACCTGGTTCTCTGGGTGTTGGTCAAAACCCTGAGGATTATGTATCAGGAGCATGCACTACTGATGCATGGAGTTCACTAAGTAGTTGCATAGGCTTGATTTGGATTGGATTAGGTGAAGTGTTCCAGCCCCACCCTAGCCCACTTGACAAGCTGACCGTGGCCAAGCTTTAGGTGAGCTCCTTTCTGCGACCGACCCTCTCTAACGAAGAGGACTGAGGGGAATTGTGATGGTGTGACACCACTCTTCCAGGCTAAAGGGTGTGACACCACTCTTCCAGGCTAAAGGGTGTGACACCACTCTTCCAGGCTAAAGGGTGTGACATCACTCTTCCAGGCTAAAGGGTGAGGCATCACTCTGCCAGGCTAAAGGATGTGACATCACTTTTTGGCACATGGTTTGACTTCAATCCTTTCCACTCTCGTTGCTTAAAACAGAACTGCTGTGTGACCTCTGGTTCCGTTTGTGATCCTGTGAGCATTTCATGAGTTACATACCCACAAAGGCAGCAGTCTTGTGCTGAATCGACCCCTATCAACAAAGCCCCTTGGGTAAAATTTGGCTTGTGTTGTTTGATAGAAGCCCTCACTGCCCAGAGCAGGTCGATCTTAATGGTGGAGCACAGCATTCTTCAGCTACTGAAGATCTATGCAATCTAAGACTCCCTTCGTAATTCACATTAGCATTATATTCAAAACAAACGTCTAATAATCACAGCATGAAATTTGCCAGTAGTTAAATTTAAATTAAGTAGTTTTTTTATCAAATCTAAATGTATTTTTTCCTACTGAGCCCCGGAGAAATGTTGAGCAAGATGTATGGAGCTCAAATATTTACCTTATAATAATATCTCATAATCCTATGAATATTGAATTTCTTCAGCGGTTCTGAATATCAAAGACGCACCGCTCTGCGAGGTGTGGATGATTTGTCTTCTCGTTTTACGAGACTGTCTGTATTTAATCTCCCGTTTACGGCGTGTGGCAGGTGTAGGCGAGCCTGGTCCTGGGCTCTTAAAGGTAGTTCTACTTTTTGCTACCTTTGTACCCCCAGAACCGCGCGCGGTAATCGGATTAATTGTTTGACTTAATGAGCACAGGTAACATTGTACCGGAGGTACTCGGTGTTCTGACGCTCACACTTTGATAAACAAGAGCCCTGCTAGAGTAAAAAGGGCCTCCTTCCATTACCACTCTCCATACTGTAAGCACTGCGCGGGAATGACATTTACCGTTACGTACACAACGCAGTGTCGTCTCCTCCTTCTCTGTTCTTGAAGGCACTCTTCCTGTCTGACGAACCGATTGGCCCAATGTGTAAATTCTCTAAAAAGGGGAGTGTGAGGCGGGAGAACATGATTTGGCACCCGCGAGAGCTGCCATATACCGGTTGCCAAATATTGCTCCGCCGTGGTTTGCGGTTGAGGTGCGGCGGCATATTGCAGCCGTTCTTCGTGTTTTAATTTCCCAGCATTGCGGGCTGCTTATCTCATTAAGATTGATGAGAGTAAAGTGTCACGGCTGGGGCTGCCCGTCTACTGCCAGACAGGAAGAGGAAACGCGCGCATCTCTTGGCGTAATTACTAGGTTAAACGGCTAATGAATGAGACGATTTATTCATTTATTCATTAACTTATTTATGGGGACAAATTGAAAATGTTTAATGTCAACTTCTTGAGGGTGGGGAGGCGGGGTTAATTAATTAATACATTTTTAAATTGAGTTTTTTTTTCTCCATCTCTTGTTATTGCGCACGGAGAAATGCTTCAACGTGTCAGTCATTATTTGGGTTAATGTGCAGTTTTAACTGGTTTTTGAAATAGCACATTTCTATGCTTCTTAATGTCCCCCACTCTAGCCTGTATGAATTACAATGTGCCATTACGCGGGATGGCGTCTCTGTGCTGATGGTGATCAGTGCATGAACGTGCAGAAATCCTATTATTCCCATAATAGGTTTGTTTTTATGGCTTCCGCAGTAACACTATTGCCAAGTTGGAACCATTAAAGGTGACAGACAGAGACCTCAGACGGCGGATTACGAAAAGGACGTTAAAATGCGCCGTCTTTTGACACCAGTCTTCAGTTTGCCTGAAGACTGCATGCATGATCGCACTGCCTATTTTCTCAAATGCATTTTTTTAAGAATACAGAGCAAGATCCCTGATATCAGGGCTCTGTTGATGAAAGTGGTCTTCATGTACTGGGTGGGACGTTTAGTAGTTTTGAAAAGCTTAGTGTCGGCTCAGTGGACATGGTGGTGTGGTCAACAGTTCTGGAAAACTGAGGATTGTGGTTTGAAATCCAGCTCTTGGTCTGCGGCTGCTTTTCAATGGCCCAACATCAGTGCCCGACGTCACTAACGCTCTTGTGGCTGAATGGAAGCCAATCCCAGCAGCAATGTTCCAGCATCGAGTGGAAAGCCTTCTAAGAAGAGCGAAGGTTGTGATAAGGGTGGACCAACGCCATATTAATGCCCATTATTTTGGATTGAGATGTTCATGAGCAGGTGTCCACATACTTATGCCCATGTAGTGTAGTATATTAGTTTAAAATATATTCAATAAAATGTATTGCTGCGAATATGCTGTGTAATACAGAATGTGCAATCTCTCTAGATTTGGGAGTCTTGGAAAATTGTGTCTCGATTTCTTTTTCTTTTTTTTTTTTCTTTTCTACCTCCAAGAATACTTGAGATTCGAAACCGGAAACCAACAGCTTAGAGAAATATTGAATGGCGGGATCATCAGATCAGCATTATTATATTCATATTTAATTTCTCGGACTGGCTGGAGATTTGACGTGGGCGGGCTTTTGTTCTAATCCCTTCTGTACCTGATGGATAGAGGGAGGGAGGGAAGGTGTGTTAGGGAGAGAGAGGTGGAGGTGGGTGAGTAGTCTGCACTAAAAGACCCAGCAGGAAGGGGTCTGTAAGACTTAAAAAGGGAAAGTTTGACAGCGCAGCATAAGTGATGAAGGGGGAGGGAAATTCTCTCGGAGGTGAGGGGAGCTTTGGACGGAAAGCAATGACCCCTCGCTACCCCTCCCGGCAATGCGTCTCGCCATGGAAAAATGTCAGTCACACCGCCGAGGATCAGCATGGCAGGATCTCAGTCCGTCTGCAATTTCTGTCACATGCTGTCAATCAGGAGATTTGCTCGGCAACCTAAAGGTTGTCATGGGAATGCCATTTACACGTGGTTCCTTTAAATCCTTGCTCGTCTCCTGTTATCCACCAGGTTTCATAATCTGCTTTGCATGCTGTGTCCACCCCTCCCTCCCCCTCTCTCTATCTCCCCCTCTCTCTCTCTCTTTCTCTCTCTCTCTCTCTCTCTCTCTCTCTCTCTCTTTTTCTCTGTGCTTGAGGAAATGAGTGTTCCCTTTACAACCTGCTTTTCCTTTTTTTGGGAAAGGGATTTTTGCCGTACACAGCAGGCAGGTTACCGCCTCGGCTGGAGATTCAGATGGAGTCGCCGTGCGCTCTTCACGGTCCACCATCCAAGTGGCACTGCTTCCCTGCGCTGTGTGGGCATGCGCGTGTGTGTGCGGGTGTGTGCGTGCGGGCACATATTTGTGCATTTGGGGTATATTGCCACAGAGACATCTGCTAACCAAGTCTTCAAGAGCACATTGTCTTACTCCCCAGCTCCCCAATGGATCCTCTGGTCTGCTCTGTCTGTCTGAGAGACGGTAAAACCACAGTACTCTGTCCGTCCATCCGCGTCCTTATCCAAGCACCACATCTGTGGGAGAACTGATGGCAGCGGTCCCTGGTATTTATGCTTTATGCTTATTAATGCAGTTATAATCACAGTGGACTGCAGCCTCCACCTCTGGGAGGCGGGAGAGGAATGCGCACTGGCGCTCTGCCACCCCCAGGCTCGCCCCTCCAGGGGATCGGATTGAAGGGCAGGCTGACCTCTGCGCAAGCGCCACCATGGCATTTCCACCCCATGCTTCTTACCGCCGTCACCATGGAAATGTCAGCGAACAATGACGCGCCACCCAATCTTGTCCATTTAATACCTTTCCGGTATCACCGGGGAAGTCAGACGTCCGTCGGGATGAAATGTGTCCAGTCCACCTCCGAATAGGCTTTATTGTGCTGATCTGCGTGGGTCCGAATTGGTCGAAAGGCCTTGAGTTCCAGTCTAAAAGCCGTTGTGTGTTCATTGTCCGTTTGTATAGCGCTACGCAGTGTGGTTTGTAGTCATGGCCAGTGTCGCCTTCTAATAAACAGATGGCGCGCTTGTTTTTCTTAATACCGGTTGCTCACCTTTTTTAAGTCATGCACTGGAGGTCAGAGGTCACGGTGGCGTAACATGGGCATTTGCACCCGGCCGGCACTGTTGTAGCGCTAATTGCTGTCATCGTGATATCACTGCCAGTGCATATTTATCCAGCAAAGCGCCGCTCCTTTCCGGGGTTACGATACTTGCGTGCGAAATTGTACCAGAAGAGATTTACTGTACTCTTTACTGTGGAGCAGCACATCTCCAAACTGTTTTCTCCCCGAGATATAAAATAAATATGAGTTGCGGGTTGCATTTGGAAGTGTATTTCTCAAGGATGCAAGCGGGTATATGGGAACGTGGGGAAAGTCCAGGGACGTGGGAATTTGATGCGGTTCACCTCACCGGATTCAAAAGGAAAGGTTTTCTATGGATGTGCTTTGAAACGCCCTCGCCCCGATGGCTCGCTGCTTTAGTCAGTGGACATCTCTGAGGGGAGCTGACTGATGGGCAGGCTGAAGCTGTGAGCAGCAAGCAGATGAGGGAGAGGGTCTGTACAGCCTTAAACTACAGATACACAAACACAGTCTACAGTTCACTACTGATACACAAACACAGTCTACAGTTCACTACTGATACACAAACACAGTCTACAGTTCACTACTGATACAGAAACAGTCTACAGTTCACTACTGATACACAAACAGTCTACAGTTCACTACTGATACACAAACACAGGAAACAGTTCACTACTGATACACAAACACAGGGAACAGTTCACTACTGATACACAAACACAGTCTACAGTTCACTACTGATACACAAACACAGTCTACAGTTCACTACTGATACACAAACACAGTCTACAGTTCACTACTGATACACAAACACAGGGAACAGTTCACTACTGATACACAAACACAGGGAACAGTTCACTACTGATACACAAACACAGTCTACAGTTCACTACTGATACACAAACAGTCTGAAGCATCATTTACAGGACAACACATTGCTGTTCTCCAGAGTGGACGTGGTATAAATCCATAAATGGAAGTGGAATCCTGAGCGTAGTGTAGACTCTCACATCTCTGCTGATCTCGCACAGCAGCCTGCCAAAACCACTGATATCACAAAACGTAAACTCCTACATTTCTTCTGATCTCACAATGTATGGACAGCCAAATCTATCCTGATCTCACCCACCATAGAATACTAAGGTTTATGTGCACTGTTGACTATGTCACATGATGTGTATCATGCAAGATCTTTGCTGTGGTTTCAAAATAATGTTTGTGGAGTTTGCTAAATGATTAGTGTGCTTCATCACGGCAACGAACGGAACCCTCGCTTTACCGGTTAATGGGTTAATTAGTCACCTACCTGTATGCTGACACGCGTGTCTGAAAACATGCTACAGCGCATTAATTCTGAGCACGGGAGAGACGCACACAGGACCTATGCACACATCAGAGATATATCAAACTCAGCAAACGGCTGAGCCAGCGGAGCCATTAAGCGCGGCAGATAGCGGAGACGCCTGCCCTCACGCAGCGCTGTGTCACCTGCTTTTCACACCCGCGGTGAGGAGAAACCCCAGATGAACAGTGTGTCGTTGCCCCTGGTGCGTGTATTCTCTTCAGACATTGAAAAGGGGACGGGGACGGGGGGGGTGGGGGGGTTGGGGTTGGGGGTCGGGTTCGGGGTGTTCCTGAGTTTGGCGGTCAGGTTGTACCTTTGGTGGTTGGACAGCTTTGTGGGCAGAGTTTGCCTGATTGATCCTGCGCCGTTGTGCCCCTCCCCCTCCGCAAAGGGTTAAACGCTTTTGCCCCATTCATTCGCCCAGCCACCGCTGCCAGCTGCCAGCCTGAATATGCAGCCTGTCTGTTTGGTGAGGAGGAGACTGGGCAGTAATGCGCCTCTGCCCCCCACACCCCGATCACAGCCCCCCACACCCCGATCACAGCCCCCCACACCCCGATCACAGCCCACCACACCCCGATCACAGCCCACCACACCCCGATCACAGCCCCCCACACCCCGATCACAGCCCCCCACACCCCGATCACAGCCCCGCACACCCCGATCACAGCCCACGGCTTTCTACAGGCACATTGAAGTGTTTGGATAAATGACTAAATGCCTAAATTAATGAAGACTGAGTGTGAATGTACAGGGAGCTTTTTTTTCTTGAACACATCGTTATTGGTCTTTCATTTTTTTTTCTTTTTTAATTCTCTCACTCATTTGCTCTTCCCTCTCTTCACGCTTCTGTCAGGAAAGGTCCGTCTTTCCCCATATCGCGCCATCATGGTGTCTTACTCAAACATCCGCAGTAGTGAGAGGCAGCCTAGGCCTTGCTTGTGCCTCTGTGTCATTCTGAGGTGCTTTAACAGAAACAATGAGAGAGAAAGAGAGAGAGAGAGAGAGGGGAAAACTTTGTTTAAATACAAACAAAACAAGAAACCATTCCAAGGTGAGACATTTGTACAGTTTATAAATACGATAAGCATCTTTTGAGACATTTTTCTGGTCGACATTATTCTCTTTAACCGTAGAAAAAGGCCAAACGAAAGGGATGAACGACTGTTCTGCATACAGAAGCAGCGGCCAATCACATCATTATCCTGGGCTGATGTGGCCCGGGACACTCCCGCTTATCCCCCCCCGGGTTCATTACCGTAGTGCCAGCAGTGGCGGCGGTGCAGCATAGCTGTTGAGGGGCCGGGGGCCCTTAAGCAGAAGGTGTTGTGTTTCATTACGAGGCGAGGCCCTGCCATCGGTGTTGCTTAGCGAACCGTTCAGCCTCAGAAGCTTGGGTCGATATCAAGCTGATTTTATTCCAAAAAATAAACAAAACTGTACGCTCTGTAAATGTCAAACGAGGCATCGGAACCCGATGAGTTGTCTGCCCGTGGACTTCCATCCCGCGACACTTTTTGTCACGAGGTACCTTGCGCCCTCCCCGTGGATGTTTGAACTCAAAGAGTTTGGGTGTTTGTACGGGAGAGTGGAACAAAGCAAACGAATACGACTGCCTCCGGGCTTTATCGTGAAGCAAAACGAAGGGAGAAACCCTGCCGTTTAGCCCGAGGCGTTTCATTATGAAATCTCAGCCTTTGCTTTTTTGTAGCATGTAATGAATACTAAAATTAGTGTGTAATCCCATTATCTATAGCTCCACAGTTTCCTAAGCTGTGTGAGATCGATTTAGCTCTGATTTGTGTCTCAGTGGCTGTTTAAGAGGTGAGAGCGGATGCATTTTTGAGATAATGAATAATGGCTTTGCTAGCAGTTTGTGTGCACATTTCCTTGCAGCGCCACAACATCGTCAGTTTCCTGTGTGTGTAAGACCTGGTTCAAATATATGAGCATTTAAGTGATTGAAAATGTATTGTGCATTTTCGATGTATATTGTGCATTGGAAAAAAATGTAAAAACATTCTTAAAAAGTTGTGTTCGTCGCTCTGGATAAGAGCGTCTGCTAAATGCCTGTAATGTAATGTGCGTGCGTGCGTGCGTGTGTGTGAGAGTGTGTGTACAAATGACTAAAGTTTGAGGAGTCAGGTGACCTACTTGTGCCAGCATTGAAGGTTCTTAACAGATAAGGAAATTAATTAATTGGGAAACTTGGTACTGAAAGCATTTGTAAATCAGGAGTTATACTATCTTCACGGTTTTGAAATTGTAAACCACCTGTCGTATACCACCTGCGGGGGGGAGTTGGTGGGGTCTGTGACATCACAGAGCACCATTAACCCAAAGGGGATGGAAAGGAACAGAGCCAATTTTACAAAGGGGATGGTTTTTCATGGGGGGGGGGGTGACATTCTCGCTCAAACCCCTGCCGGTGTAACTACTAGACCTCTATGATACCAGAAATACATTTTTAATTATTTAAATTATGTTTTTTTAAACTTTATTTTAGAGGTGAGTGTATGAAGCCATTCCCAATTGTCCCATGCCTCAAGCTCTGATAGTCCATTGAAACGCCTTTGTCTATAATACCTGTGAGATGCTGGTGAAACGCTTGATGGGAAGTGTAGTACAATGCCAAATGAGAAGCTGACAGAATAAAAAAAAACTAAAAACATTTTGTCACTTATGAACATAAGTGGACACAGACACACACATCACAGCATAGAGATATTAACAAATAAAACACAAGGATGGGGTGGGGGTTTGTATTTCCAGGCCTGATGCTTAACCTCCCCAGTTTTCAAAGGGACATCCATTCACCTCCGGGTCATCGCAGTGAACCTATACATGTTTTTTAAAATACTCAACTCCCAAAACAATGGAAATATGATCTAAAGCATACAAAAGGACTGGTATGAATGGCATTTCAAAATCGACAGCCCTCCTCCTCCCTACACACACACACACACCACAATCTTCATAGAATGTATTATTGTGGGACATTTTTTTCAAATGAAACTTGAGATTCATTCAACAATTGTATAACTTGCCATATTGGTTTTATAGATTTTCTCCCCTCACCTCTTGAGTGTCTAGAACAAAATATTGTACAATGCAAAATCCCTGCCTGTGGCAGTTTTAAAGGGTGAACATAGAATTCTTGAATGGCCAAATGCCAGCGTGCTTGTACGTAATGGTTAAAATGTGTTTGAATAATGCAGCAGTTCAAAGGTCTCCTGCTTGCAAATTTCATCCCCTTTCATTCAAAGAGCTGCATAAACGCTGACCTCAAAGGCATTTTTATTTGTTTTTGATCATTATAAAATGTTCCCACTACTGATTTCTACCGAGGTTGAATTCTTTGCAACAGAACATCACCACTAGATATTGCCGGAGACTTTTAAAAGGAGAAAAAGCAACGCCGCTCATTCCACTGTACAGATTTCTAGTCACGCCACAACCGAATTTGTGCAAACTATTTTCTTCTTTACTATTATATAATATTGTAATGAAAATACATTCCACAGGGAATACATTCCGTGGCATGTCTGTAAGTGGCAAACATTGGCATAGATTTGTAATGCGAGAGTTTTTCACGTTGAATGTGCCTATTTTTCCATATTTTCTATTTAATTTCATATGGACTATTTCTTCATGAAAATAATAGTCCATATGGGATCGCAGTCTGTCTCCCGGGAGGCTTCTCTGTTGGGTCTCTGCGGATCAGAGAGGCTTTTCCATGGAGGCATCCTGCTCCAACATTCACACTAATTAATCCCAGGATGCTGTGCTCATTATCACAGGGAAAACGCACTGGGAATAAGAACTGGTCCTCAATGATTCGAATGCGATTCGCGTCGTTTATAGCGGAGGCCTAACACTGGCTTTGATCTGAGCCCTTGGGAATGGAAGAATGTCACCACCAGGAGAGAGTATCGAGTCTGTTTACCTGCTGCCCAGATGGTGAAAATGTCGGATCTGTGTTTAGCTGTAAGCCAGAGATCGAGCATGTGTGTGCTTGCGTCCGTAAGTGTCTGTGTGTGTGTGTGTGTGTGTTTCCCTGCAGAGCTATGCACCATTCATCCGCTTGTAAAACACAGGATGTTAATTTTAAGAAAGGCTTGGTACAAAGAGAACAAGGATGAGAGACTGAAAGAAAGGCCCAGAGGATAATGAGAACAGAGAGGAAGGGAGAAGGAGGAAGAAGGCAAGCAGTAATTGTGAGGAAATCTCTTATTTTCCGCTAATGAAGGCCTCCCGTGGAGGGAGCGTGCCCAGAATCACCAATCGGTGCTCAGCGTTCTTACAGCTTGTCCGAGGGTTACATAAATGTTTCGAAGAAACTTGTTGACTGTTGTGTCTGTGTGTGTGTGTGTGTGTGTGTGTGTGTGTGTGTGTGTGTGTGTGAGTATGCATGCTTCTGTTTGTGTGTGTGTGTGTGTGTGTGTGTGTGTGTGAGTATGAGTTAGCTCATCTGTGTGTGCATGTTTATGTCTGTGGATGTATGAATGAAAGCAGGTTTTTGTGGAGTGCAGGTACATACTTTGGTCTACTGCAGGATTGGAGGTCCCTACTTTGTTTGTTAGTTGTGGTTCAGGTCCCCACTTGACTAATTAAAAAAGTAAGTGTAAGTATTAACAATGAGCTTAAAAAGCATTGTCTGTTTTGAACAAAAATAATTAATGTAGAAACTATTTCCCACTTGGCGGTTATAGTGTGATAGCCCCCTCTTGAAAACAAAGACCAAGAGAGGGAGAGACTGTGTGTGTGTGTGTGAAAGAGAGGGAGTATGTACTCATGTGTGCATTTGTGTGTAAGAGAGATGGAGAATGTGTGTGTGTGTGTGTGAGAGAGAGAGCGACAAAGCAAGAGAGAGAATGAGAGAGAGCGTGTGCTTGTGTGTGTGTGTGAGAGAGAGAAAGAGCTCTTACATGCAATGCGTGTGTGCGTGCATGAGTGTGTTTCTGATCCCGCAGTGTTGGCTGTGCTCCCGCTGTGTTTAAATGTCAGTGTTTAGAGCGGCGTCTCAGTGGAGAGTTTTGACATTATGGAGCTGCTGTCCCCCTCCTGTTGCCCTGCAGGGGGTCTCCTAATGAAATGGCAGAGAGGCACGGGGCAGCGTCCCCCAGGTGAGGCCGGAGCCTGACAAGCAGCCGGGCAGACGCATGTTATCTGTCTCTGTCACTGTCACATTCGAGCCGTCCGGAACCCAGGACCTCAGAATGGGGTTAGTTCACAATTACCTCCTGTGACCTAAACGATTCTAACACGTTTGTACGGTTTTAGTGTTGTCAGGAGCGGCGTTTGATCTTGGCTGCTCCATTGGCCCCCTAAAAATGATAAATGACCCGCTATAAATCGATATAAAGTATAACGCATTGGGCTTTATAAAGTATAACACATTGTAAGAAACTTAGCATAACATTAGAACTTCACATCACCAGCCAAAGCGGTAACGTTACAAAATGTTGCAAGTTAGCCAATATACCTAACATTATGTATTCATATAGGAATTAATCAATAATGTTGACATCTTGTATTCATGTAACCTTTCTAGTTGACAAAGTTACTAGCTTCACAGAAGCATAGCACTATTACCTTTTCAGCTAGCTAGCTAGTTGGCTGTCTAGCCATTTGTTGCAAGTCTGTTTAGCTAAGGTTATATTGGTAACGTTAGCTAGCTAGCGAGCTTACTAGCTGGCTAAACTACCAAGCTAATTACAAAGTATATTAGCTATAGTAGTGAATTTGTTGCAGCAAACTGGGACGCTGCTGAAATTGTTACCACAGTTGCCGTGGTAACGGACTGGCTGAGCGTTGCACCAATGTTTAGTCAGAAGCGGGGAGAGAGGGGGGTTTCAAAAGCTTTATAATTTTAAAAGTATAAATTGCATCACTTAACAAAGAATCAGCAACCTAACAGGTATGTGGAGGTTTGATTGCCATGGTTGGTGCGTTTAGCGGAAACTATTTCAGGAGTTACTGTCAGTTGTTCCTGATTCCTGCCACTGCCATGGAAACTGGCAGGACCACGGACAGCGGCGGCCTCACATACAGGCATGAATGGCTTTGGTGTTGCCCATTGCCTTTGGGCTGGCGAGGTGGGTCACTTGGACACTGCTATGTGAGCTAGGTCTCAGCTAGCCTCTGCTTCTGTTACCAGGTTGCTCCTCGGTTTTTTATTTATTAGTTTTTTTTATTTTGTTAATTCAGAGGGTACACACATTCATTCCCTGTTTTCAGCTTTTCACCCTCAAAGGCAAGCAAATCTGCGCATGGCCAATTCAGTCGATACGTTTAGATATTGTTTTAATGCACTCACCATGTCTTCCCGCGATGGCCACATTTTATACCTCACCACCACAGTACATTTAAAAGTGAACTGTTTCAGTGGATCTGTAGTGATTTTAGTGTCGTGGTTATAATTACATAAAGAATGCATTAAGGCCTCATTTGCACAAGTAGATTTATTGTTTTGAATGAAAATCAGGTTAGACCAGGCAGATTTAATTGGACAATTACATGATTAGCAAGCCAATCATTTTATTGGATTAGTGTAAGCCGGCCGGACATGGTTAAACTAATGATGTTATTGGATTAGCGTAAATAAAACATGGCGACGAGGGTCAAGTTTTATGGCCCTCTTATAGGGAGAGAGATGCATGGGTTAGCAAGGGAGATAAGCATGTCTGTCTGGATGTGATTCCTGCCAGAGGCATGACCTGGAGCCAGAGGAGGATGGGGAGAACATTCATGGCTGAAACAGCAGAGGAGGGGGGGTGGGGCAATTAACCTTTTCAATGTAATGTTAGCTCTGATTGGCTGCTCAAGATATGTGAGGGACACAGAGATCTCACTGGCATGGCCTGATTCTGAGAATAAATTTGATGCATTAATCCACCAAAATGTCTTGTGTATATTGGATTATTTTCCCAGAGATCCCACAGATGTTCCAAGAGAAGTGATACAGGCTAATGTTGGGGCCAGCGTTGTACTGACTGTGTGCAGGTGACTTACAAACTATGATCTGGCCTTTTGTTGAAGATGTGGGATGTCCACTTTTTACAGCCCTATTGCCCCCACCAAAAATGTCCCACCATGTCTGAGACCAAGATACTAGTCCAGTGGTTCTCAACCCTAATCACGGAGAGACGCAGGGTCTCTCGCGTGAACCCTTTTGGTTTCACCCTAAAATCAGCAGCCGATTCAGATCCACAAAACCACGCGAGGTGAAGTAACAGTGCATTGCGCTGTTTTAACTGCTGAAACTTTACTCTCTCTTGTTGTCTGTGCATGAATTATATTCACCGTGCTTGATGAAATCCACTCCTACTTTCTTCTGAATTTGTGGAAGGTTCTCATGCTGTCTACGCCATGCATGAGCTGTCATGTTATGTTTGTGTGTGCTTGGCACAGATAACCGCACTGCGCTGTCTTCCCTTCCTCACCGTCTCCAGCAGCATTGAATTACCTCCAAACCTACATGTATGTACATTTGAGTGACGTAAAACATGCTGTTCAGCTACGTGGTGTGCGATGGTTGGGGTTTAAATAGATTTAGGCAGTTGCACTTTATTGGATAAAAAGGTACAGACCGTGTGCTTGATGTGCTTCTAAATGAGTTCCTTGAAATGGTAAACGTTTAGAGATTGAGCGCTCTTAAAATGGGAATTTAACTGAATTTATTTTTTTTGTTCTCGAATGATTTCAGGGTTTGGATGACCTGGAAAGAAAATTAAATGTCTTTTCTCGCTTCCTTTCCTCATTCTTTCCTCTCTCCTCTCCCACAAGCTCACAGGAGAGGTCTGTAATGCTTTTTGAACGGCAATGTGAGTTTGATGAACTTCGAGCCACAATTAGAACAATTTATTTCTCACTAATGTGGCAAGGTCTAAGTGGGGCTGGCGGCAGTGTGTGAGTGCTGTAAAGAGCCCTCTTAAAAAGTCTGGACTGGAGTGTGTGTGTGTGTGTGTGTGTGTGTGTGCGCTCCAGCATATGTGAGAGAGTGTGTTCCATTCCTTGTTTATTTTACAAGCCTTTTGCAGCTGACGTGTTAGATTTCATAAGATGCGTTTTTGATCCGGCCCTCTTCATATCTGATGTTATTCCTGGTTCAGCTCAGGCCAGACTGTGATGAAATCGCTGAGTGACTGAAGCTTGGGTTTGAACATGTCTGGGCCTAAAGCCAGGGCTCAGCTGTAAGAGAGATTTTTATATCGCAATGGGACTCACCTGGATAAATACATAAAATCTGCAGCTGCAATTCTTTCTTGTCATTGCCGTCGCCATCGGCGCTCATCTCCCTGGCAATGGCGCCCCCTGCTGGGTGCTCGGAGGCAAGGAGGGGGCAGTTGGGCACAGTGCCTCCAAGCCTGGCAGGGAGAGGGCACCGGTCAGGCTGCCAGTACGCCCACAGATGGCTGTGCAGCCAGCAGAAATTGGTGACAGTGGTGCCAGGGGCACGAGGTTTAGCTGGATCAGGGTCCTGAAGTCAAACTGTCCCGCTGGAATTAAAGAGGAGACCCAAGACTGCAGAGTGAGATGAAACTGGGCTTGGACCTGTCAGTAAATCCTCTTAAAGGGACACGCAAATAAAAGTGTATTTTTTTTATGTTGATTTAATATCAGTAAAAATTTCACGTTGCCGGTCACATGGCTTTTAGTGCTCATGGCTCTTGACCAGTTCATTATTCGAAGAGAGAATGTGTTCTTTGTTACTTTGCTGGTAGGTGAATTAAAAGAAAACATTTCTATGTGATGTATAAGGGATGCAGATATCCTTTACCTCCTGTAATTCAGAGGAAGAGGGGGCACTACCAAAAATGACAGCTCCCTCACCTCGCGTCATTATTCTCAAAAACACGTAAGTGTCGGCAACGAGAGTCACGCTAGCGCGTTTCGGCTTACTTAGCCTCCCTTAGCGTGTGGCTTTTGTTCTCAGTCGGTCGGCTGGTTGGATGTCATCCTGAGCATGTAAAACGCATAGAGAATGAGGCTTCATGGGAGAGAGAGGCGTAGCGGTCGCGTGGGAAGCGGTGACGTGAGACAGGTGCAGGGCAGGTAGGGTGCCCTGGCGACCCTGCCGCAAAGTGACAGGTGGGCACGAGTGAACTCCGGCATGCCCGATGTTGGCTCAGGCAGGACACGGCTGTTCCCTCCACATCTCTGGCAGTCTAACCCCCCCCCTCCCGCAGAAAGAAACCAGGGGGGCTCGGAGGTGCCGCTGGTGAGATCAGTCAGTGAGAAGCTTCCAGAACAGAACAAGCACACAACAGTGTGTGAGCAGGATTGATGTGATTGTCGTTGTTGTTTTTTTTTCCCTTTCCTTCTCTCTTCTCACTTTGTGGAAGCTTCTCAATCCCCCACAGCCAGGGTTTCTCCAGCTCACTTCAGCTTGGACCCGCTGCTGTCTGTGCTGGCTCTCGTTCCCGCCGTAATTGCAACCTCTGAATTGTAACAGGCTGCTAATCGTTCTTGGACACTTTCTAATGACAGATGATTTATTCTCTTCAGGACGCAGGGTGTCAGCAGTGGCTATGCATTCCCTCGAAGAATATCCGTTTTTCTCTCTGGCACATTTGAACCGAGTCGGACCATTGCTGGACCCGCGCTGGAGCTTTTTGCACTCGTTCTGATGGGATCCGAGCTGGCGAGACCCAATCCAGAAACGGCCTGCTTTCTTTTCTGGTTCTGGCACGATGGAATCGAGATGGGAGCTAGCCGTTAACAATGGTCACTTTAGGATTCTTTGCCACGAGGACGTGCCAGTAAACCACAGAACAGACGATTGCAGGAAATCCAGTCAACAAATAAAGATGTACCACAGAACAGTACCATGACAAAAAGACAAGACATGAAAATAGGCCCCTGCTCAATTATTAAAATCTGTCTTTTTTTAGCATGGCAATATTTATTCCTGATTTATCTTGCACTGAAGTGATTGTTTATTCTGCAAGATTATGCTCTAATTACAAATACACAGTGACGATATGGCTAAACGGAAAGCTAGGCATAATTTTATAGCAGGGAAATCTATGCTTTCTTTCGTGTGGTGATCATTCTGTGCCTATATTGCCTATGAGTCCATCAGCGCTGCACGTCTGTGTCACCAAATGTAGGCTTTTTTTGGGAGAATACAAAGCACACGCATCAGGAATAGAATCAGCTCCTCCTCATCATCATCTTTGAATTCATCTTAAAAACCAGTCATACCCAAAATGCATTGCAATGTTGAGAACAGTATTTGAATTGCCCAAAAAGAAGTATAATGCAAAAGAAAATCGAACCATGCCCACCAGCTTGGGTTGAATTTAGTCTACTTGGGTTGAATACGACTCGTCTCAATGTGCAAAAGGGTTATTAATGTCTTGTGTTCACATTCCAGGAATTCTAAGCAGCCAGATCAAGTAATGCTTTCACTTTCCACAGTGGCGAAAGATTATTTTAGAAAGAGGTTTTATTTTTTTAGTTGACTAAATTATAGACTGATAGGTGCATTGAAGCTCAACTTGTATTGAGCTAATAAGAAGTTAAACACAAACTCCTTAACAGCTTTAATCACTCAAGAGATTGACTGTAACAAAAGCCAGCATTCACAGGAAGCTCCAGGAGCAAGACGGTGCCAAGACGGTGAATGACCGGTGAATCTGTACTTTGCTTCGCTTTTGCCCGCAGTTTTTGGGAAGCTTTATTTGCGCTTGAGTTGACCGCCTTATTCAGGGACGTAAATCGGGGCAACGCGCGTTGTTCGGCGGCAGGCGTGTGGGCGCCCTCATGGAAAGCCTCGCGTTAGCGTCTTAGAGGAGCGGTCATCATCGGTCACCGAAAACAGCCGCCGCCTCCTCCCACCTGCTACAGATACTGGGCGTCTGATGGTGATTATTGAAGGGAGCTCGCTGAGTGACAGGGTCATCTCCGCCCCTTCTCTTCTGATCACAGCAGTACACGAAGAACCAAGTGCTTTCATCTTCCTGAACCCGCAAACTTCACCGAACCCCCATTGTTTCAGAGGGTGTGTCAAAGGCTTTTCTCTGCAAGGGAACTACAAACGATAGAAGAAGATGGACAATTTTTTTGAATGTTTAAAATGTTTTTTTTCTTCTGCCACGGACCCAAAGTTTGTGTGCGTCAGAAGAGTTTTCAAATCTAACAGAAATCTTGAATATTAATATTAAAGTGGAAAATATTAGTTACTATTAGATATTTTAAGTTACTTTTTGCTTGACAAGTGAAATTATCTTACCCAACTGGCAAATCTTGAAATTAGTAAAACTATCTCACCCCACTGGCAATCCTTTTGCCTTATTTAGCAAAAAAAGTAACAGAAATAAAATTCTAAAGTGTAAATATGAGATTAAAATGCTTGTTAAGATAGACTTATTTTGGGTTTTTGCAGTGTACCTGACTGATGAAACCACTGCATACGGTTTGGTTCAGCGGTATAACTCATGAGGGTAAACGCTCTGTGGTGTAGGAGGTAAGGGTGGGGAAACATTCTGGATATATACTGAAGCAATGCAGATTAAGTACCTTGCTCAAGGGTACAACGGCAGTGTTGGGAAACGCTCTGTGGTGTAGGAGGTAAGGGTGGGGTAAATGCTCTGTGGTATAGGAGGTAAGGGTGGGGTAAATGCTCTGTGGTGTTGACTTGATTGTGAGGATGAACCACCGCTGCAGTGAGCCTGGTCTGAGCATGCTCCACATTCACCACCAGACACCAGCCTCCAAATCAGGGCCTATTCATAGACAAACCACCACCTTGGTGCAGGAAATGAACTAGAAAATGAGAATCAGCATTATGAGAGAGCTCTCTTAGGTGTGACGGTGATAGTTTACAGGTCAATCATAATATACAATTGTTTAATGATTTCTATTTCCAACATTGACATTGCTATCACCATTTCTATCTTTTTTTTCCACTAGATTGGCCATTGATAGTGTTAGTGTGGGTACTGAACTCAGGCTAAAGACTCATTTAAGTTGAGCAAAAAAAGATAAGTTTTGAGGTTGGAGCAACCTTGGGGAACTTTGGAATTTAAAGTGCCAGCGGTCACCTTCTGGGCCATCCAAGGATACCGTTTTTGCATTTTTAGAATTTTTTTTTAAATTCACAAACATTCAGTTTGTATGGGCAGCCACATTGTTCAGGTGTATGTGCAATGGCCCTGGAAGGGAACATAGTGCTTATTTTCTGTGGGAAAAAAAATTCTGGAAAATGTTGCAAATATGATGGTTATTCCATCAATGTCATAAGACCCACTTACTTGCTTTTTACTTGATACATGCAGTCAATCATAATCATGTGAAGCACTGCATAGATATGTAGGTCTTTTCATAAAAGAACAACATGCCCTTGTCATGACAGTTACATACATACATACATATGCATGCATGCACAGTAGAACCTCTAGTGCAGGCTCAAATGCAATGTGAATTCAAAGCTGAAATGTTCTTACTATAACTTAGCTCTTTTGTGTTTGAGGGGAAACACTCTGTGGTGTAGGAGGTAAGGGTGGGGAAACGCTCTGTGGTGTTGGAGGTAAGGGTGGGGGAAACGCTCTGTGGTGTAGGAGGTAAGGGTGGGGAAACGCTCTGTGGTGTAGGAGGTAAGGGTGGGGAAACGCTCTGTGGTGTAGGAGGTAAGGGTGGGGTAAACACTCTGGTGTTGGAGGTAAGGGTGGGGTAAACACACTGTGGTGTAGGAGGTAAGGGTGGGGGAAACGCTCTGTGGTGTAGGAGGTAAGGGTGGGGAAACGCTCTGTGGTGTTGGAGGTAAGGGTGGGGTAAATGCTCTGTGGTGTTGGAGGTAAGGGTGGGGAAACACTCTGTGGTGTAGGAGGTAAGGGTGGGGAAACGCTCTGTGGTGTAGGAGGTAAGGGTGGGGTAAATGCTCTGTGGTGTTGGAGGTAAGGGTGGGGAAACGCTCTGTGGTGTAGGAGGTAAGGGTGGGGGAAATGCTCTGTGGTGTTGGAGGTAAGGTGGGGAAACGCTCTGTGGTGTTGGAGGTAAGGGTGGAGGAAACGCTTTGTGGTGTTGGAGGTAAGGGTGGAGGAAACGCTTTGTGGTGTTGGAGTTGGGTACAAGGAATCAACCCTGAATCTGGGGCTGAGTAGATCTGTAGATAGGTCAATGTCCGGTAGTAGGGTGATGGATTGCACGATTATCATCTTGGCACGCCCGCTACAAACATATGGCACGTTACACCCACACCTACCCCCCGTCAACCCCTTTTCCCCTCCTTCACATTCTCTCTACCTCTGCATCCATCTTTCTCACTCTCCCTCTCTCATTCTCCCTCTGTCAGCCTTCTCACAGCTTCTCTCCATCATACCTCTCTTACCTTTCTCCATCCATCTTTCTCATTTCACACCTCTCTCCGTTACACTTCCTCTTCGTCCCCTTCTGTCCATCATAACACCCATGTTTCCTGCTTATATCCATTCCTCAATCCGATCCCTCTTCTCTCTCTCTTCATCACACTTCTCTGGGCGTTTTTCTCACCCTCCTCTCTCTCCCCCCCCCCCCCCCCCACACACACACACACACACACACAGTGTTCCCCTCTTTCATTGTCCAGTGTAATTGGTAGAGGAGGGAGACGGAATGGGTTTGCACGTGGGGGGTGTTCACACATTGTGCCGAGCAGCAGTTGGCCGCAGAGCCCAGCCCCGTGCCAACGGAGATGACACTGCCCCTGTAGAGCCGCACCAATCATCATCCCCGCGTATGCAAACGGCTATTAATCTCCATAAATTCATAACCCGTCTGCGTGCCACATGAACCGCACGCTGCTGCTTCTTCTGAAGTGTGTGTCTTTCTCTAGATTTATTGGAAGTTTAACTGCTTTTTGATGGTAGGTGTGTGTGTGTACGTGCTGGCATTTTGTCTCCATCTGTGTTGAAGACACTCCAGTGTTTTGCTGTTTGTGTAGACACATCTACGAGCCCTGGAAAGAACATTTTTTTATTCAGTAAAATATTAAATACGTTGAGATGGGCAGGTGCTAAAAACCCTTAAATCCCTTAAAATTACGGCTGACAACACCAGTCATATCAACCACGTGTCACAGTTCATGGCTATCAAAATCAAGTTCGCGAATGACATACAACTAATGTGAACCTCGTAAAAAATAATGACTGATGCCTTTATACTGCTGCTTGCGTATAAATGTTGATTAAAAAACTAATTAAGATCTTATTCGTAAAGACTACATCATAAAAGGATACAATTTGAGGCTGTGTTTATGCATGCTTGAGAAATGGATTTGTTTAGGCTGAGCGAGAGAGAGAGAGAGAGAGAGAGAGAGAGAGAGAGAGAGAGAGAGAGAGAGAGAGAGAGAGAGAGAGAGAGAGAGAGAGAGAGAGAGAGAGAGAGAGAGAGAGAGAGAGAGTGAGAGTGAGAGTGTGAGAGTGAGAGTGAGAGTGAGAGAGTGAGTGAGTGAGTGAGTGAGTGAGTGAGTGAGTGAGTGAGTGAGTGAGTGAGTGAGTGAGTGAGTGAGTGAGTACATGTATGCTTGTGTGTGTGATGGTAATGGCAGGGCGCCTCGCACTTCCCCCCCTCCGTGTCAATGGCACTCGCTCCTCCCGACTGCGGAGCTTTTCCACCCTAGCTCCCCAGTGGTGGAACGAACTTCCCATTCCCCTACGCTCAATACCAACCCTGCCTGCTTTCCGTCGTGGCCTGAAAACACACCTTTTCAGGCTCCACCTGGACTAATACTTATCTAGGACCTCATGGTATGTCTTCTTGTTGAACTGTGTACTCAAGTTTATACTATTTAGAATAGAATTGTAGTAGAGATGATTTACCCAGTTCACTGTGAACTGCACTGTGTTCGTTACTAGGGATAGCTGATACTGTATGGGAAGAATGTGCTTTCTTATCTGTTCTGTAGTTACTTCGATGACCTTTCTATATGCACTTACTGTACGTCGCTTTGGATAAAAGCGTCTGCTAAATGACTGTAATGTAATGGCAGTGTTTTATAGGAGTAGAGACTTCATCATTACATCATTAGCCCTCTGCAGTGTTGCGTTATGCCCCCCCCCCAGAGAATCACTGTTTCTAGTGCACTCCATCTCTGATGTCTGTCTCATACTCATACATTCCCATACTTCAACTTTTCCATTCACATAAGTTGCACAAGATAAATATATTTTTTAAATATTAAGAAATATTAATGAAATATGATGTGCGGAACGTATTTTTTCCCTATTGTTCTGCATTAATTCTGCATTTGATCGCACTTTCAGCTACTTTTTTTTATGCAAATCAATTTACTCATTCAGCTAAGTACACTGCCTGGCCAAAAAAAAAGTCGCACACTCTGATATTTAGTTGGACCGCCTTTAGCTTTGATTACGGCGTACATTCGTCGTGGCATTGTTTTGACAACCTTATGCAACATTTATTTCCATCCAGAGTTGCAATAATTTTTGGCAGAGATTTTGTATTGACGACGTGAGCGTCGAACCACTTCATAAAGTCTTCTCCAGCACATCCCAAAGACTTTCAGTGGGGTTAAGGTCAGGACTCAATTTCAGCCCGATGAATCTTGGCATTGTCGTCCTGGAATATGCCCATTGATGGGATAATCTGGCCATTAAGTACTTTCAGGTACTCATCTTATTTCATTTTATTGCTGCATAAACAACCCCAGATTATAACACTGACTCCAGAGGCTTGTACAGTGGGCACTAACACTGCCTCCAGAGGCTTGTACAGTGGGCACTAACACTGCCTCCAGAGGCTTGTACAGTGGGCACTAACACTGCCTCCAGAGGCTTGCACAGTGGGCACTAACACTGACTCCAGAGGCTTGCACAGTGGGCACTAACACTGACTCCAGAGGCTTGCACAGTGGGCACTAACACTGCCTCCAGAGGCTTGCACAGTGGGCACTAACACTGCCTCCAGAGGCTTGTACAGTGGGCACTAACACTGCCTCCAGAGGCTTGTACAGTGGGCACTAACGCTGCCTCCAGAGGCTTGTACAGTGGGCACTAACGCTGCCTCCAGAGGCTTGTACAGTGGGCACTAAAACTGCCTCCAGAGGCTTGTACAGTGGGCACTAACACTGCCTCCAGAGGCTCGTACAGTGGGCACTAACACTGCCTCCAGAGGCTTGTACAGTGGGCACTAACGCTGACTCCAGAGGCTTGTACAGTGGGCACTAACGCTGCCTCCAGAGGCTTGTACAGTGGGCACTAACGCTGCCTCCAGAGGCTTGTACAGTGGGCACTAACGCTGCCTCCAGAGGCTTGTACAGTGGGCACTAACACTGCCTCCAGAGGCTTGTACAGTGGGCACTATGCATGACGGGTGCCCACTGTACAAACACTTTGTTTTTGGCCAGGCAGTGTATTTAGAATCTGCTACTCTAGGGGTATCCCCCAACCTGCCCTTACCATACTGGTTCCTGCTGTGGGTGGAGTGTTGGAGCCTCCTGTATTGTATCAAATCATGCGCTGTGTGTCAAAAGGGGGACGAGACTATATTTCTACGGAGAGTCGTTTTGACAGCTTGTGTATTTCAAAAATATTTTTGACAAGTTGAATCAAAGAACGTGAGCTAGTATGCACAGTTCTATAGTACTGTATTTAGGCGCAAGTGTGTGTATATGCGTCAGCATGTTTGCATTCAATCTATTGTATGAACTGTGTATGTTCCAGTGTAATATCACAGAAGTGATTTTGTACCACCCAAAGCAAGCGATTGTAACATGCTAGAATAGGAGTGCAGTTCACCGTTAGGTCTCTCTTAGCACGGTGCACTTGGAATCGCTTGAATTGTCGCAGTTGGCAGAGGAGTTCAGTGGATGACAGGTTAAGTTAACACACCTCCTCCAGCAGTTACCCTGCTGTCATTCGTCTTCGTGTTTGTCCATCACGGCGAGCGCCTGGGAAAGCTCCACCCAACTGTGATGGAGAAATTCACTCAGATATGCAAAGCAGGCGGGGTTCATTACCGTCGAAAGGGATTCGGCCGGGATTTCTCCCTCTTCATAAACCTCACTGGTAGCAGGTAGTGATGATCCCAGCATGCAACTGAAGTACCCTGTGAGAGTTTCACTGCACCTGCATCCTCTAAGCTGAACACCCCTGGGTTCAATCTGTAGTGGTTTCTCCTGACCCCCCCCCCCCCCAAAAAAAAACTGTAATGGTACAGCCGTAATTGTGTCATCTCAGTCTCGAGACCCTGTTAATAAAGTGTGGCCCTGTTTTCTGAGTCCTTTGCAAGGCCACTGCCCTTAAGTGCCCTCATCCAGGAAGAGAAAAATTACATTAATTTAAACGCTGTTAATCCCCGTTGGGGTCCGACAGGTTTAAGAATGAGGCTTTTGTGTGGTCTGTGGCTTTTTCAGATCTGTGCATGGTGCTGCAGTCAATACGTGCGTACACACAAACCTGTGTGTATGTTTGTGTGTGTGTCTCTGTGTGTTTAACCATTATAAGTATTTTTCCCATGTTACATTCACAGCAAGTCTGACAAAATCCTTCAAATTCTCCACAACTCCGGTGTTCAGCACTATATTTTAATGAATCTCCAGACAATAATGCATGTCCTACTCCTGGATAATTATTTACTGACTTGTTCTTGTAATTATGCATTTAAGTTATGGTTAATTTAATCTTTGGCTTTCTCCAGGAATGCAGGCCCCAGATTAGCATTTATGTCAATGGAACCTATGTCTGATTAATGCCATTTCAGTACTTCATGTTCACCCTTAGGAGCACACCCCAACATAAACCAGTCATTACCAGGAAGCAATATGGTAACAAAAATTCCCATACAGTTTCATCAGGATCATTAGAGAGGAGAGAGATCACAGCACCTTCATCAGGATCATTAGAGAGGAGAGAGAGATCACAGCACCTTCATCAGGATCATTAGAGAGGAGAGAGATCACAGCACCTTCATCAGGATCATTAGAGAGGAGAGAGATCACAGCACCTTCATCAGGATCATTAGAGAAGAGAGAGATCACAGCACCTTCATCAGGATCATTAGAGAGGAGAGAGATCACAGCACCTTCATCAGGATCATTAGAGAGGAGAGAGATCACAGCACCTTCATCAGGATCATTAGAGAGGAGAGAGATCACAGCACCTTCATCAGGATCATTAGAGAGGAGAGAGAGAGATCACAGCACCTTCATCAGGATCATTAGAGAGGAGAGAGAGAGATTACAGCACCTTCATCAGGATCATTAGAGAGGAGAGAGATCACAGCACCTTCATCAGGATCATTAGAGAAGAGAGAGATCACAGCACCTTCATCAGGATCATTAGAGAGGAGATAGAGATCACAGCACCTTCATCAGGATCATTAGAGAAGAGAGAGATCACAGCACCTTCATCATGATCATTAGCGAGGAGAGAGAGATCACAGCACCTTCATCAGGATCATTAGAGAGGAGAGAGAGAGATCACAGCACCTTCATCAGGATCATTAGAGAGGAGAGAGATCACAGCACCTTCATCAGGATCATTAGAGGAGAGAGAGATCACAGCACCTTCATCAGGATCATTAGAGGAGAGAGATCACAGCACCTTCATCAGGATCATTAGCGAGGAGAGAGAGATCACAGCACCTACATCAGGATCATTAGAGAGGAGAGAGAGATCACAGCACCTTCATCAGGATCATTAGAGAGGAGAGAGAGATCACAGCACCTTCATCAGGATCATTAGAGAGGAGAGAGAGATCACAGCACCTTCATCAGGATCATTAGAGAGGAGAGAGAGATCACAGCACCTTCATCAGGATCATTAGAGAGGAGAGAGATCACAGCACCTTCATCAGGATCATTAGAGAGGAGAGAGATCACAGCACCTTCATCAGGATCATTAGAGAGGAGAGAGAGATCACAGCACCTTCATCAGGATCATTAGAGAGGAGAGAGAGATCACAGCACCTTCATCAGGATCATTAGAGAGGAGAGAGAGATCACAGCACCTTCATCAGGATCATTAGAGAGGAGAGAGAGATCACAGCACCTTCATCAGGATCATTAGAGAAGAGAGAGATCACAGCACCTTCATCAGGATCATTAGAGAGGAGAGAGAGATCACAGCACCTTCATCAGGATCATTAGAGAGGAGAGAGATCACAGCACCTTCATCAGGATCATTAGAGAGGAGAGAGAGAGATCACAGCACCTTCATCAGGATCATTAGAGAGGAGAGAGAGATCACAGCACCTTCATCAGGATCATTAGAGAGGAGAGAGATCACAGCACCTTCATCAGGATCATTAGAGAGGAGAGAGAGATCACAGCACCTTCATCAGGATCATTAGAGAGGAGAGAGATCACAGCACCTTCATCAGGATCATTAGAGAGGAGAGAGAGATCACAGCACCTTCATCAGGATCATTAGAGAGGAGAGCGAGATCACAGCACCTTCATCAGGATCATTAGAGAGGAGAGAGAGATCACAGCACCTTCATCAGGATCATTAGAGAGGAGAGAGATCACAGCACCTTCATCAGGATCATTAGAGAGGAGAGAGAGATCACAGCACCTTCATCAGGATCATTAGAGAGGAGAGAGATCACAGCACCTTCATCAGGATCATTAGAGAGGAGAGAGAGATCACAGCACCTTCATCAGGATCATTAGAGAGGAGAGAGAGATCACAGCACCTTCATCAGGATCATTAGAGAAGAGAGAGATCACAGCACCTTCATCAGGATCATTAGAGAGGAGAGAGAGATCACAGCACCTTCATCAGGATCATTAGAGAGGAGAGAGAGATCACAGCACCTTCATCAGGATCATTAGAGAGGAGAGAGATCACAGCACCTTCATCAGGATCATTAGAGAGGAGAGAGAGAGATCACAGCACCTTCATCAGGATCATTAGAGAGGAGAGAGAGATCACAGCACCTTCATCAGGATCATTAGAGAGGAGAGAGATCACAGCACCTTCATCAGGATCATTAGAGAGGAGAGAGAGATCACAGCACCTTCATCAGGATCATTAGAGAGGAGAGAGATCACAGCACCTTCATCAGGATCATTAGAGAAGAGAGAGATCACAGCACCTTCATCAGGATCATTAGAGAGGAGAGAGAGATCACAGCACCTTCATCAGGATCATTAGAGAGGAGAGAGAGATCACAGCACCTTCATCAGGATCATTAGAGAGGAGAGAGATCACAGCACCTTCATCAGGATCATTAGAGAGGAGAGAGATCACAGCACCTTCATCAGGATCATTAGAGAGGAGAGAGATCACAGCACCTTCATCAGGATCATTAGAGAGGAGAGAGAGATCACAGCACCTTCATCAGGATCATTAGAGAGGAGAGAGATCACAGCACCTTCATCAGGATCATTAGAGAGGAGAGAGAGATCACAGCACCTTCATCAGGATCATTAGAGAGGAGAGAGAGATCACAGCACCTTCATCAGGATCATTAGAGAGGAGAGAGATCACAGCACCTTCATCAGGATCATTAGAGAGGAGAGAGAGATCACAGCACCTTCATCAGGATCATTAGAGAGGAGAGAGAGATCACAGCACCTTCATCAGGATCATTAGAGAGGAGAGAGATCACAGCACCTTCATCAGGATCATTAGAGAGGAGAGAGAGAGATCACAGCACCTTCATCAGGATCATTAGAGAGGAGAGAGAGATCACAGCACCTTCATCAGGATCATTAGAGAGAGAGATCACAGCACCTTCATCAGGATCATTAGAGAGGAGAGAGAGATCACAGCACCTTCATCAGGATCATTAGAGAGGAGAGAGATCACAGCACCTTCATCAGGATCATTAGAGAGGAGAGAGATCACAGCACCTTCATCAGGATCATTAGAGAGGAGAGAGAGATCACAGCACCTTCATCAGGATCATTAGAGAGGAGAGAGATCACAGCACCTTCATCAGGATCATTAGAGAGGAGAGAGAGATCACAGCACCTTCATCAGGATCATTAGAGAGGAGAGAGAGATCACAGCACCTTCATCAGGATCATTAGAGAGGAGAGAGATCACAGCACCTTCATCAGGATCATTAGAGAGGAGAGAGAGATCACAGCACCTTCATCAGGATCATTAGAGAGGAGAGAGAGAGATCACAGCACCTTCATCAGGATCATTAGAGAGGAGAGAGAGATCACAGCACCTTCATCAGGATCATTAGAGAGGAGAGAGAGATCACAGCACCTTCATCAGGATCATTAGAGAGGAGAGAGAGAGATCACAGCACCTTCATCAGGATCATTAGAGAGGAGAGAGAGATCACAGCACCTTCATCAGGATCATTAGAGAGGAGAGAGATCACAGCACCTTCATCAGGATCATTAGAGAGGAGAGAGATCACAGCACCTTCATCAGGATCATTAGAGAGGAGAGAGAGATCACAGCACCTTCATCAGGATCATTAGAGAGGAGAGAGATCACAGCACCTACATCAGGATCATTAGAGAGGAGAGAGATCACAGCACCTTCATCAGGATCATTAGAGAGGAGAGAGAGATCACAGCACCTTCATCAGGATCATTAGAGAGGAGAGAGATCACAGCACCTTCATCAGGATCATTAGAGAGGAGAGAGATCACAGCACCTACATCAGGATCATTAGAGAGGAGAGAGAGATCACAGCACCTTCATCAGGATCATTAGAGAGGAGAGAGATCACAGCACCTTCATCAGGACCATTAGAGAGGAGAGAGATCACAGCACCTTCATCAGGACCATTAGAGAGGAGAAAGAGATCACAGCACCTTCATCAGGATCATTAGAGAAGAGAGAGAGAGATCACAGCACCTTCATCAGGATCATTAGAGAGGAGAGAGATCACAGCACCTTCATCAGGATCATTAGAGAGGAGAGAGAGATCACAGCACCTTCATCAGGATCATTAGAGAGGAGAGAGATCACAGCACCTTCATCAGGATCATTAGAGAGGAGAGAGAGATCACAGCACCTTCATCAGGATCATTAGAGAGGAGAGAGAGATCACAGCACCTTCATCAGGATCATTAGAGAGGAGAGATCACAGCACCTTCATCAGGACCATAGAGAGATTGCAGTCTAGAATCACCATTTTCCTTGGTATTCCAATCCCATTAAGGTTAATAGAATGCTCTCCAAAAAAGCCTGAAAATAGATTGCTAAATTTTTTTATCCTGTGTGATCCAAGGTTTTTATGAAGCGGATGAGGCAGAATTTTGTGGCTGGTTGCTTTTCTTGCTTTTTTCTTTAAATATAGCTGCTAGACTTGGCTGCTGCAGTACAGTGTTCTGGCTTTGTGATTGAAGCGTCACTCAGTTATTTAATTGGCTCAGTCGTATTTCTGAGCGTATTTGTTCATGACACTGTCAGAGATTGTGATTGTTCTCTGTACTCATACAGCGCTGTAGATTTTGGGATGTTTTACATGTGTAAATGGATAATTCTAAAAATTGAGTAATTAAGCCAGGGGACTTGCGTGGAGAACAGAATGGTGTACATGTGTACATATGAGCCTTGAATAAGAGGCCTATGAATTCAGCTGTCAAGACTCCATTCTCAGCTCTTCTCTCATCCACATGAAAGAAAAGTGTGTGTGTGTGTGTGTGTGTGTGTGTGAACGAGAGAGAACGAGAGAGAACGAGAGAGAACGAGAGAGAACGAGAGAGAACGAGAGAGAACGAGAGAGAACGAGAGAGAACGAGAGAGAACGAGAGACACTCACTCCTTCCTTCACACTGACTCAGAAACACAGCATTGGTGTGATTGCACTTTAACGGGGCCTGTTTATTGGGGTGTGGGTCTGTAACTCTGCCCCCTTCCCTCCCCCTCCTCAGTTGTGATTGGGGGAGCTGATTCTCCAAGGTCACTGTGGCGGGCCCCTCTCCCTAAATGGGCCATAAATATGGCGCAGCTGTCAGCAATGGGGGATTAATGTAATGGCATTGAGTCGGGCACTCAGCCCTGTCTTAATTATGCTAAGGTGTTCTCTCCCTGTGTAACAATCTCTCTCCTTCCCTTCTCCTGTCTACCCTGCCCATACCTCACATTAGTGTGGTCCCCTGCACATACCCCACATTAGTGTGGTCCCCTGCCCATACCCCACATTAGTGTGATCCCCTGCCCATACCTCACATTAGTGTGGTCCCCTCTCGGTTTGTGGACAGCAGCAGGGACTGTGGGAAGGGGGCTTGTGAGGGGTGATTTCTGCGGCTCCTGGCAGAGGCCTGTGGGTGGAGTCTGTGTGGGGAGGAGGCTGCTAAATTAAACCTCACCATCCTTGGAGCATTTTGCCTGTGGCTTTTGAGCGTGTTAGTCTGTGGACTTTTGTGTAGTTCAAAAGTGTGTGTGTTTGTTTGTTTGTTTGTGTGTGTGTTTGTTTGTTTGTTTGTGTGTGTGTGCTTGTGTGTTTTTGTGTGTGTCTGTGTGTGAAAGAAAGAGAGAGAGAGAGACAAATTGTCAAGGCTCCACCAAACACCCGCATTATAGTGCGAGTGTAGTGAGCAGCGTAGGCTGAGAAGCTGTTTATTCAGGGTGAAATAGGGTGTCAGAACAGACTAGTCTCTTGAGCATCGCCTTCACAAACTCATATCACTTCCATCTGATTAGCTGAATCCCAGTGACTCGGATGACCTGTAGAACAGAACATGCCTAAGTGTGTGCAACATGGTAATGTAATGTTGCTGGCGTCAAAGAGGAGACGGGCCGCTCCGCGTCAAGGATTTTATTTCTGATCTTTCTTAGATGTAAGGGGGTTGTGGCATGCTTGTATTGATTGTGTGGGAGTGTTGTGTGTTTGTGAGACCTCTACTCTGTTACGTTGCTCTCAGCAACAGGATTGAAGTACTCAAGTACAATATACTGTATATTTTTGCACAGACTTTGTTTTTTTGCAATGTGAGGGGATCCTCAAAATTCTGAACTCCTCTCTTCTTCTCACTCCAGTGAAAAGATTCCCCCTGCTGATGTGCCCAAGTGCCTTAAAAAGCAAGTCCTCGAAAACTGTCCATTATTTTGACTTGATCAATTTGTTTGATCTTTTATGGGGAAACATCATAAAAAAAAATAAAATGCTAATGTAGTATTTTATTTTTACGATATGTATTATCTCTCTCTTCTCTAATTGGTCTTGATGGAGGTGCTGTGATCTGTCTTCTCTCTAATCACGTTTTCCCATGTTTTGTAATAAAAAAATATATAAATGAATAAAATTACTTTGGCTAGATGCAGTCAAAGAGATGTGGTTCAAGCCTTGCTAGAGATGTGAAAGACTGCCTTGCTTTGTGTAATAGCAATAAAGCATCATTGTTAAAAAAAATGGTAATAATAATCTGTGATTTTCATTCAGGATTAGAAATATGGAATGTCATATATATATATTGACGAAAGCTTGAATTATGAATGTTGACATTGAAGGAATTGTACGCAGGTGTGCCATTATTCCTAATATAGCTCTCAGCATTTCCTTTACATCTCTTTTCTTGTCTTCTCTGTTTTATTTTATCGCTCCGCTCACTGCGTATTCTACCTCTATTCTCTGTTCTTCTGGGAATGTCAAACTGTGCTGTTTAGCAAAATGACGAGGGGAATTGTTTTTATTTTTTTACAAGTCAAGTCTGTCCCCTGTTCTTCTGTGTACTCTCGGAGTTACTGACACACGCTAACTCTCTGATAGCAGTGGCGCTAGTATGTGGCTTTTGTTGCACGGCTTACGTTCCCCGGTGCAGAAGGACCGCCGTACCCTTAAGCTAAGTGTTTAACCTGAATTTCTTCAGTGAATATCGGGCTGTAAAACATAAGCTGTGCAAGTCGCCTGAACAGATAAATCTAAGAAATAAGGGCCGGCTGGTGGAGGAGGCTGGGAATGGAGGGATATGGTGGCGGTGGTGTCGTCCCTGTTGGGCAGGCGGTAAAATCTGGGCGCTCCATGTGACGCCGGACCTATAAATCTGCCCCTGTTTTGCTTCTTCATGTATTTAAGTGTACATGTATCAGTGCTGTGATGGGAACTGTACACATGCAGTACAGGCTGAAACTCTAACTCTAAGACCTTTCTCACAGTCTTAAAACCATAGATATAGAAGCATAGATGTGGCACAATTTTTGAGACCATACCCAGGTAAGATGGTGGCCAGTAACCATGGTTTTATCTATGAGCTAATCATCAGCTCTCTGGCTTCTGAGATCCGATTATGACATCACAGTGGGTTAGAAAGTACATGACACTTTGCCATAGGTTCCTATTATAGCTGTACCCAGTTAAGATGGCTGCCAAATTGTTCCATTTCAGAATTTCAAATTAGTAATAGAATAGAATAGAATAACCTTTATTTCCCGCTAGGGAACTTCAGTTGTAGTCCCAGCAACAACAAAAAAGACATAGACAGTGGGGCAGACCCACACCACACAAACAAACATATCAAACAAAGACATCCAACAGAATCATTACATCAATCAAGTGAATTAAAGTGCAATACAACCATGATTAAAAATAGCCCCCGCTGTCCCGAGATGTCCAGTGTCACCAAGCAGTCCAACGCACAAACTCTCCTCCATACACGCAGCGCCACGTGACATCACATCATTACATTACATGATATGTTATATCTACGGTTCTATATACAGGTGCAGCTCAAAAAATTTGAATATCGTGAAAAAGTTCAATATTTTTTGTCACTCATGTCAGAAAGTGAAACTCATATATTATATAGATTCATTACACATAGAGTGAAATATTTCAAGCCTTTATTTCTTGTCATTTTGATGAGTATGGCTTACAGCTAATGAAAACCCAGATTCAGTGTCTCAGAAAATTAGAATATTACATAAGATCAATACAAAAGCATATTTTAAACAGAAATGTCAGCCTTCTGAAAAGTATGTTCATTTATATGCACTCAATACTTGGTTGGGGCTCCTTTTGCATGAATTACTGCATCAATGCGGCGTGGCATGGAGGCGATCAGCCTGTGGCACTGCTGAGGTGTAATGGAAGCCCAGGTTGCTTTGATAGCGGCCTTCAGGTCGTCTGCATTGTTGGGTCTGGTGTCTCATCTTCCTCTTGACAATACCCCATAGATTCTCTATGGGGTTCAGGTCAGGCGAGTTTGCTGGCCAATCAAGCACAGTAGCACCATGGTCATTGAACCAGCTTTTGGTACTTTTGGCAGTGTGGGCAGGTGCCAAGTCCTGCTGGAAAATGAAATCAGCCTCTCCATAAAGCTTGTCAGCAGAAGGAAGCATGAAGTGCTATAAAATTTCCTGGTAGATGGCTGCGTTGACTGTGGACTTCAGAAAACACAGTGAACATGGCACCCCAAATCATCACTGACTGTGGAAACTTCACACTGGACTTCAAGCAACGTGGATTCTGTGCCTCTCCACTCTTCCTCCAGACTCTGGGACCTTGATTTCCAAATGAAATGCAAAATTTACTTTCATCTGAAAAGAGGACTTTGGACCACAGAGCAACAGTCCAGTTCTTTTTCTCCTCAGCCCAGGTAAGACGCTTCTGACGTTGTCTCTGGTTCAGGAGTGGCTTGACACGAGGAATGCAACATTTGTAGCCCATGTCCTGGATTCGTCTGTGCGTGGTGGCTCTTGATGCACTGACTCCAGCCTCAGTCAACTCCTTGTGAAGCTCCCCCAAATTCTTGAATGGATTTTGCTTGACAATCCTCTCAAGGCTGCGGTTATCCCTGTTGCTTGTGTACCTTTTCCTACCACACTTTTTCCTTCCACTCAACTTTCTATGAATATGCTTGGATACAGCACTCTGTGAACAACCAGCTTCTTTAGCAATGACCTTTTGTGGCTTACCCTCTTTGTGGAGGGTGTCAATGACTGTCTTCTGGACATCTGTCAAGTCAGCAGTCTTCCCCATGATTGTGTAGCCTAGTGAACCAGACTGAGACCATTTAAAGGCTCAGGAAACCTTTGCAGGTATTTTGAGTTAATTAGCTGATTAGAGTGTGACACCATGAGTTTCCAATATTTAACTTTTTCACAATATTCTAATTTTCTGAGACACTGAATTTGCGTTTTCATTAGCTGTAAGCCATAATCATCAAAATTACAAGAAATAAAGGCTTGAAATATTTCACTATGTGTAATGAATCTATATAATATATGAGTTTCACTTTCTGAAATGAGTGACAAAAAATATTGAACTTTTTCACGATATTCTAATTTTTTGAGCTGCACATATATATATATATATATATATGCTTAAAACATTACTTCATCTTAGATAATGAAACCTCATTTAATTATTGAATCAAATAATCTAGGTATGTATTTCAGGTTAGGTTAATATTCTTCAGCATACAATAGCTGACTATGGGCAGCACAAGTGATTCTAGCACTATCTGCTACACTGTTACTGTCTAAGAACTGTATTTCTTGCTTTCCCTTTTCTATAACGCCACTGCTTTCTTTTCTATGGTACTCCTGCTCTTTTTCTATAGTTCTGCTGCTGTTCTGTGTTGCTGTTGCTCTTTTTTTCTAGTACTGCTGCTATTTTGCTGTAGTACTGAAGCTCTTTTTATGCTAACTGCTGCTCTTTCTCTGTGATACTACGGCTGTTTTTCTCATTTAACATATTTGAATAGTGGCTCTGACGGCATCAAACCAAATGTAATGTATTATCCCTGTATGTTGTATATTGCTGTATGCTGAAAGAAAACATTTGAGGGAAGGGTTCAAAAGTATATAAGTTTATGGGGTCAGCTCTGTATGAGAAATCCAACTATCTGGAGAGACTGTTTCCAAATCAAAAAATACACAAGGTTACAGTGTCAGCAGTAGAACGCCAAGAGGAGCTCAGTTTGAGAAACTATGGCGAAGGGCTGTTTTTCTGTTCTTCAATGTTGATGGTCTGGAGGGGAGAGGTTTGCTTTCTGTTTCTCTCTTCACTGCTGTCATTTCTTTTTCATTCTAGAATGTTCCACGCAAAAGGGTTGGAAATGCCAAGTGTATGTTCCAAGGATGTTAGTGGCCTTCATCAGAATGCATAGAAAGACAAACATGCGTGGTTGATGCAATTTGAATCAGTATACTGGATTTGAACTAAACCTACATCTTGAGAAAGGCTGGAATACTTGGATGTTGAGAATTTCAAATAAGTAATACTAATTCTACTGAGTACGATGCGTATGAGGAGACAATGTTACAAATATGTGGAGAGAGCACCAACTAATTTGTGAGGGTGGCAGTACTGGAGGATTTCTTCTACACTGTACCACTATCTTACATATACATCATTATTCACTGGGACTGGGAAGGGGGTCTTTTTCAGAAACACTTACAAATGACTGCCATCTAACTTTTTAATAATCCTGTGAAATACACCCAGGAAAAAGAGTCCAGACTGCAGTCCTCTAAGACTGAGATTGGATACCTCTGCTCCTATCAGATACTCAATGCTGGTCCTCGGGAGTGTGGCTTCCAGCCAGGTCAGCCTATCGAGCTTCTCCAGCCGATGGGTGTACAGGGGGGCAGGTGACGCCGAATGGAGGTTTGAGATTAATCAGAAATGAGGACGTTCCCAATGGACTCTCGATCCGAGTTAATGTAATTATGAGAAACAGGCCTCCCTGAGGTGCCTCGGGCCCTGGGGCCTCATTTATAAAAATGTTATTGGATTTAAAACTTAAGCGCCATCTTAAGATAATTTCCCAAGTTGATTTAAAAATAAGTGAGACCGAAAAAAGTTTTGTTAGTTCAAAGCGGCGCATCTGCGTCTTACGTGACCCTGGTGGCGCCACATAACCAACAGGTAATTCATTTACGTCTCGTATAAACTTTACGTAGAGATACGGTCATATCCACGTCAAAGAGGGATTTTATGAATATGCACTTAGTGATGGTTTTCTGTGTAAGCCACTATTTAACTTGCATCTTGATTTTGATTGTAAGACCATTTTATGAATGAGGCACCTGCTGTTCACCATGCGATATACAGCAGGATTCCCCATGCCCCGGGATTCACCCCTACCCCCTGCTAATGCCACCTATCTTTGGGACAGCCCAGCCTTGTGTTCCCCAATGGGCTGTCTTCTAGTGTAAGGATTAACTGGGGGTGCTTGACAACCTCTGGGGCCTCATTTATAAAATGGTCATACGATCAAATTGTATCTTAAATAGTGGCTTACGCAGAATACCGTGACTAAGTACTTAATAGAAAATCAATTTTAGGCATGAAGAGTGCAAGGAATGTTAAAATGCAACCTCCTTCAGAGGAAAATGACTGTTACTGGCCACATTCACAAAACAGGGTAATTGTAAAGTGAGTTCAAATTTAAGTTAATTTGAGATTTATATATCACAGGTGCATGAGATTCAAATATGGCACTTAACCAACGCAAGTAACTTTTCCCGTCTCAATTATTTGTATAATGGTGAGCCAACATGATTAAGCAACAGACATGCACCGGAGCTGATTTGGATGTGCCACTGATGGTGTGAATTTAGTGAAAACGCCATGCGGAAGTAGCCACGGTCCTCTGAACCTCATATTTATGATTTATTTTCAATCAGCTAATTTTGCCGGCAAAACTCACAAGCCAAGCTATAAAGAGACTCGGTAGCTTTATAGACTCATGCAATATGTCTAACGACAACGTAAGCAAGTTGAAATACTTTGCTTTACAAAATAAATTGGTTAAAGTGTCTCTTAACACGTTGACGTCTGTGCTCATCTGCTTCTTCCATGAATGCGGAAGCTCGGTGGCAGTTTGCGTCTGTGCTCGTCGAATACTGCTTTTTCATATCGGCCGCCTATAATTAACCACACACTGCATCACTCGTCGGTATTTCATTACAGTACACAGGCTTGGTGAGGCAGGATATGGAAAATCAGTGGCAGGAACAGAGAGAGAACCTTTTTGTTTCTGACCACTGCCAGAATCTGGACCCCACTTACCTGGGGCCTGCCCCATACCTGTTGTCTTCAGACCCGCCGTCTGGCTTTGGAGATACAGTTTACCCGTGTAGACAAAGACGGCCCTGCAGGCAACGTCGTGAAGTAAGGTTCAGTGTCATTAGTGCTTATCGTCTCAGGGTGTTAAGTTAACTGGTGTTAAGTGCAATGTGAGGTGCGATGAGTGTTAAGTGATGTTTAATGGCTTTTATTGCCACTGTAATGGAAGTGTGAACACGCTCGTGCACAGCGCTGGGTTTCTCTTCATGTGTAATCGGAAGGTTCTTTTTTCTTCTTTTTCAGAAGTACGTTCTCTTTTTCTCTGAGCCTGTCCCCCTGTGTGCTCGCTGTTTCATCTCCTCCCTCTCTCTCTACCTTCTTTCTTACTATGAGCTTCCTTTCTTTTTTCTGTATCCCTGTATGCATGAAAATCCCTGTATCCCTGTGTGTGTGTGTGTGTGTGTGTGTGTGTGTGTGTGTGTGTGTGTGTGTCACCATGATTTCAAAGGTAGAGAAATAATAATACTGACTCACAGTAAGAGGCTATTCCTGTGATTTAAAATACAGGACCACATGAATTAGAGTAATCTGATTAACAGTAAGTAGTTGTTGCTGTAATGTAAAATACAGTACCAGTAAATTCACAGGACTAAACTGTGTGGACTTTTACAGTATTGATCTTATTACTGTAAATAAGAGTACAGTATTGCTACTATAAAAAAATAATTACAGTAACTTACTGGTTACTTGCTGCCAGTACATTAATGTAAATTCCACAGTAAATTTCTTAGTGTAACTGATTGTGTGCCCCTGCCTCTGTGTGTGTAACTGTGTGCGTGTGCATGTGTGTCTTTGTGTGTGTAACTGACTGTGTGCCCCTGCCTCCGTGTGTGTAACTGTATGTGTGTGTACGCTTGCATGCCTCTGTGTTGTGTTCATGTGTATGATGTGTGGGAGACTCTCTGAGGAGGAATATAGTAGTGAGAAAGGAGGGAGGAGAGTGATAGATGAGTGGAGATGAAGAAAGTGGGAGACAGAAAGGGAGGGGAAAAAATGGAGGTGAGAGACCCAGGGCCCAAACTCAGTCTCTGTCAGGTTGTGTTGGGCGGGGCCTATGGCAGCTGTCAGGCCCAATCCTACTGCACGGAGTGAGTAAGGGGGCAGGGTTGACCCTCAGAGGGGAGAGGACAGGTGTGATCCAGGCCTGTAGGGTCAGATTAAATGACAGTGCTTGGGCCAGGGCCAGGGCCGGAGGTCCAGGGACATGGCTCTCTGGTTCTGACACATTAACACCACGGCGCTGAGGCCGGAAGGTCAGCTGTCCTGATTGGCCAGTCTTTAGCACTGCCACTCTATTACAGCAGGGGAGTGTGGCCATAGGCCCTCATGGCAGGACGGCACCCCACAGGTTCCCATCGCTGGCCGCTCTCTCCTGGGCCCCCTCTCCGTATCAGATGGCAGGACGCAGGCTGCCAAACAGACCCTCGCTGTGCCCGAGAGGTCACCTTCGTCCTTCGTCCTGTCCTCTTCCTCCACCGCCACCAGGGTCAGACTTCCTCAGAACGAGCCGCGCTTGGGCCCCGTCGCTCAGAAATATCATCTCTCGCACCTAAACGTGTACTTGTTTTTTTGTTTGTTTTTTTTAGCTTGGGGCTGCTCTCAATGGTTCTCACCTTGACAAACAGCTCTTTTCTGAGGGCAGGCCCTTAAACCCAGGAGGTCAGTGTGTTTATGTGGCATGGCGATGCCAGTCGCTCCCTGCTACCCATCAGATTCTGCCAGCTGTAGTCAGGGTAACGGTGTCAATGGCCTCCTTCTGCTCTGGCGTGGGACGTTATGGTTAATCTACTTTTTTACATGTAGAAATGGAGGCCCGCACTCTTACATATAAAAAGTCTGATTTATTGAACAGACGTTTTTATGCAGGGAAGGTCTCTATGTTTATTAGGCTACATTAGGTCAGCGCACCATCAACTTTTTCGAAGAAAAGTAAGTGTGCAGGGTTTACTCCAATGCGACGCCTGCAGCAGATTCATGACAGCCGCCCAACTACTTGATATACGATCATCTCGCGGCTGGCGGCTCTCACCGGGACGTTCCGCTTTGTGTGCAGGGGGCGAGCTGCTCTGCGGCAAATGTCATGTTTTTTCAAGCGGAGCTGTTTTTGTGTGACTCTGGCACGACCCTCCCCGCCCTCTGTGTGGCTTTTAATCCAAGCCTGCGTCTATAGTGCTGAAAGCAGGATATGTGCTCGTCGCACGTGCTGTGATGGCGACTGCCCGTGTTTAGGATGAGCCTCGCTGTGCCCTGCAGGGAGATTACTGTGGTAACGGCATGGTAATACATTTTAATTCACCTGTCATCCGCTCTGCGCTAATGAGGGACAGAATCCTCTGGGGTACGAGCAGGCCACCGAGCCACGGCTGAGAGGCGTGTGGTGTGGAGAATTTTTCACGGGAACGGGATCCGAGTCCGGAGGCAGAATGCACACTTACACACACACACTGCACACACACACACACACACACACACACACACACACACACACCACACACACCACCACGCACACACACACACACCACATGCACACATGCAAATGCACCACGCACGCGCCAATGCGCACGCATGAACGCCTCAACCTGCATATTTACACACAAGAGTCCGAGTCCACACACAAACACACACGCTCACACAACACACACAACACACACACACACACACACACACACACACACACACACACGCACACACACACACACACACTCACACACACACACGACACACGCACACACGCACACACACACACGTTCACAGACACACACACGCTCACAGACACACGCACACGCACACGCACACGCACACGCACATGCACACACACGCTCACAGACAAACACAGCAACACATGAAGAAACTTTCTTCGAAAACAACCCGAGCGTGAAATAAAACCTGGTTAAAAATGTTTGTCTGCCAGAGCAGAAGCAGACCGAGGGTCACCCCGGATTGCACTAGAAGCTCGGAGATCAGCCGAAACGATCGATTTGCCGTGTCCGTTACTCGGTACCTCAGTTCAACATCGGCCAGCTCTGCTGGTGCCCGGTGACACTGACGGTTAATTAGATTCTGGCAGGGCTCCATGCCAGTGAAACTGAGCTCACGCTGATATCACAGTGAAGAACGGCTGAGGGGAGTTGGCGCTATGGCGGTCAGGTGTAGATGAATGCCGTTTTTTCCCCCCCATTCATTATAGTGGGTTCACAACCCTCGCCTGTTTCTCTCAGTGCTCTTGTGTGGTTTACGACTGACACACACACACACACACACACACACACACACACACACACACACACACACACACAGCACAAAGTGATCCACAGCCTCAGAGACATGAGAGGGAATGTATATGTTTGATCAGTCTCTTCATACTCCACATCTCTGCATCATTGGGAGCGCCCAATCACCCTCCGGAAGGATCCAAATCTCACACACGCATATGCACGCACGCACCACTTACTGTGTACGTACTGCAGGACAGATGAGCAGTGTTTTTTTGCGGTCCAAACCAGGTCGCTGGGACGGTGTTTGTCATAGGCAGCAGCCATGCTGCATAGCACTTTTTCCCAAAGCCTTTTTAACCACTCGGGCACCCTATCAGCACGCACATCACATCACGACAGAGCCTGAAGAGACATGCAGAGCACCCTGGGAGGGTTTAAATCACCGCAGGTCTGCGCACTCTCATTGTGAAGTGTTCAGATTAACCATGGAAAATAGGAGGGTCCGCGCTTTAAAGAAAAGCCCCACAAAGGAAAGTAATCTAATGTAGACGAGGCTTAAAAAAAGCGCTATTATTCTTTTTACGCCGTTCGCTTTTCCCGCTCCCACACCGCTTGTTCTCCTCCCCGGGCTCGGCGTGCGTCTAATCCCCTCTTATCTGCCAAGCCAGAAGAGGCAGGTTCCGGGGCGTTTCATATCACGGCCCACCACTTCTTATCTGATGTCACCCCCCGATGGCCCGAGCCCCTTAGCCAGATTACCCGCGGTGCCCTCCGACCCCGCATCGCCGAGGAGTCGTACATCACTGGCAGAGTGGCGGGAGTCGGCACGGGAACGAAGCCCCTAGAAAGGGAGACTTCTTTTAATGCAGAGAAAAAGAGCCGCTAACTCCCACGCACGCCCGGGGCATGTGGATCCTTTTTACGGCCGCTCCGTACACAGGAAGCCGCGAGCCTTTTGCACCCCGGCTTTCCGTCGGCAAAACGGAAACATGAAACGGCCTGATTGAGGCGTTCTCCACCTGCATTTGATCACACGGGCTCTGATAACATCACATTCCACTTAGATCTCTGCCTGGTTTCTAAGAGGGTGACGAGAAATGAGACGTAGGCTTAGAGACTCGGGTTTTGATGATAAAAGAGAATGGCACACAGGTGAGATTTCACGAGGCGGAATTTACTTTTCCAACTGAAAACTAATAATAAATGTAATTATCTGAAGAATAATTGGATAATAATTGAGACCCATAATGCTGCTGTACAAACTGCTTTGTGGTTAAATGAGGTGCATTGTCTTGCTTTACAGCACAAACTGCTGAAAATACCTGCACAAATACCTGCCATTTTAAAAAGACAAAAACAGAAATATATGGCAAATATGTACATTTAAACATTTTTTTAAACAAGTATTGCAATTTCTGAAAATATGTCTGGTTACCTGGTAAGTGTTATGATATCTTGATAATATATTTTACATTACAGTATATAATCAGGGGTTGATTTCATGGAGATGCAAGGGGATGCCACCCCCCCCTGTTAAAAAAATATATTGGCAAAAACCATCCCTTTTGTAAAGCTGGCACTGTCCCTGACAGAACCCACCATCCCCCTAGAAGTAATGTTACCAATCGAGCCCTGAGTATATAACATTTGCGTAATGAAGGGAGAACATTCCCCAAACATTATACGTTATGTTTTGACATTTGCCAGATGCTCCATGCAGAGAGGTTTATTCAGATTGCATTAGTTTTTTAAAAATATAGTCCATTCATGCAGCTGGCAATTACTGAAGCACTTCAGGTTAAATGCCTCGCTCAAGGGTAGAAAGGCCGCACTCCAGATGGGAGCCCAACCCACCACAAGCCCAGTTCTTCTACACAGTAAATTCACAGCAAAATGTCCAGTGTTGATTCAAATCTAGCAGTGTACATATGAGCCTACTCTGGCCAGATCAGGCTCATATGTACACTGTTAGAGTTGAATTAACACTGGACATTTTACTGTGAGGGCCGCTGTGGTGAAGCTGCATTTTGTTCTGCGTTGGGCAGAGTCGCTCTGGAACAGCCCGAACGCCAGCATGGTCCTGAGTGGATAAAGCGGCCCTCGACCAGGCGAAAGCTGTCCGCAGCGGTCACTTTTTTCACTTGTTGTTCTGCATGTAGCGTGTTTCGGTTCCCGGGGCTACCCGAGTGTGAGGGTGAGGCCTTCTCCATGCTGTCATCTCCTGGGTCTCTGAGGATATTTCACTGCTTCGTCTATATTATAATCACTTTTCCTATATTTTGGAAAACTTAGTTGTTTCGCCTTTGTGAACGGCTAACCGCTACAGTATGTGTATTTAAAGCAGCCATGAATTGGCGCCTGGGAAAAGCGCTTTAGTTTTCCGCATGGTTGCCGCGAGCGGTTCAGCTCCCCTCTTTAGATGGAGTGGCGGTGTTTCCCAGAGCAAACGGCCTCTGCTGTTTAATGTCACTCTAATAGCGTCGCTATTGTAATTGTCACGCCCCTTAGCGGACCGCTTTTACAATCATGGGCCTTTTTATTTGCTGCTCCTTTGATCCCGCTGTTAAACGCGCCGCGCTTTGGCGATTAGCGGAGCTGAGAGGGCACGAGCGGCCCACTTCCTGTTGTGGTGTCATGATTCAGGGACCAGCTTTGTGAGCTGAAGGTAAATACCACAGTGGCTGCTTAAAGAGGGAAGCTACATTATGTTGCATTACATTACAGTAATGTGGCAGATGCTTTTACCCAAAGAGAGGAGCAATAGTGTACCCAGAGTATATACAGTCAAGCCGGAAAGTCTGCACACCCCTTTCACCTTATCCACGTTTTATTACGTTAGACATATTTTACAATAGATTGAGTTCATTTTTTGTCTCAAAATTCTACACAAAATAGCCCATAATGACAAAGTGAAAACAGGTTTTTAGACATTTGTGCTAATTTATTAAAAATCTAAATGTAAAATATCATATGTACACAAGTGTGCACACCCTTTGATATGACACCCAAAAGTGAGCTGAGGTGCATTTTGTTTCCACTGATACTGCTTGAGATGTTTCTACAACTTAATTGGAGTCCACTTGTGATAAATTCAATTGATTGGACATGATTAGGGATTGCCAACACCTGCCTATATAAGGTCCCACAGTTGACAGTGCATGTCAGAGCAAACTCCAAGCCATGGGGTCAAAGGAATTATCTGCAGACCTCAGAAACAGGATTGTGTCAAGGCATAGATCTGGAGAAGGGTACGGAAAAATCTCTGCAGCTTTACAGGTCCCAAAGAGCACAGTGGCCACCATCATTCATAAATGGAAGAAGTTTTGAACCACCAAGAATCTTCCTAGACCTGGCCGCCCAGCCAAACTGAGCAATCGGGGAAGACTGGCCTTAGCCCGGGAGGTGAACAGGAACCTGAGGGTTACTTTTACAGAGCTCCAGCATATCCTTGTGGAGATGGGAGAACCTTTCAGAGGATCAACCATCCAGGCAGCACTCCACAAATCAGGCCTTTGTGGTAGAGTGGCCAGACGGAAGCCCCTCCTTCGTAAAAGGCACATCACAGCCCGCTTGGAGTTTGCCAAAAGGCACCTACAGGACTCTCAAACCATGAGAATCAAGATTCTCTGGTCTGATGAAACCAAAATCTAACTTTTTGGCCTGATTACCAAGCGTCACGTCTGGAGGAAACCAGGCACCGCTCATCACCTGGCTAATACCATCCCTACAGTGAAGCATGGCGGTGGCAGCATCATGATGTCGGGATGTTTTTCAGCATCAGGGTGACTAGTCCTGATAGAGGGAAAGATGAATGCAGCTAAGTACACCGAGATCCTTGAAGAAAACCTGCTCCAGAGCGCTCTGGACCTCAGACTGGGGCGAAGGTTTACCTTCCAACATGACAACGACCCGAAGCACACAGCCAAGAAAACAAAGGCGTGGCTTCGGAGAAAGTCTGTGCATGTCCTTGAGTGGCCCTGCCAGAGCCCAGACCTGAATCCAATTGAACATCTGTGGAAAGAGCTGAAAATGGCTGTATACCGATGCTCCCCATCCAACTTCACGGAGCTTGCAAGGATATGCCAAGAGGAATGGGTAAAAATGTCCAGAAACAAGTGTGCCAAGCTCGTAGCTTCTTTCCCAAGACGCCTTGAAGCTGTAATCGCTGCCAAAGGTGCAGCAACCAAGTATTAGGCTAAGGGTGTGTACAGATATGTAACCCCTAAATAACCTATTTTTGTCAGTAAAATAAAATTGCATATTTTCTAAAAACATGTTTTCACTTTGTCATTATTGGCTATTGTGTGTAGATGTTTGAGGCAAAAAATGAACTCAATCTATTGTAGAATATGTCTGTAACGTAATAAAACGTGAAGAAGGTGAAAGGGGTGTGCAGACTTTCCGGCTTGACTGTATAGTGTACCCAATATAAAGGAACAAAATTTGTTTCTTCATGTACCTCATATGTTTTTTTTGAGAACTTTTTGAAAACTTTTTGATTGGTTCACATGACTGCTTCAAATGATTGACACTGCAGTCGATTAAGTGGGGCTCCAGCTCCACCCATACTGGATTTTCCAATACCCCTGCCTTCTATCACTAGTGTCACTGATTGGACAGAGCGCTTTGCTGCCCCTCAGCAACAGCCAATCAGCTTTGTGTGCCGCTAATTCGCTTAATTTTGTAATAATTATCGATTGGAGGAGCAGCCAGGTAGAAAAGTCACTTTTTTTCGCTGTACATACCTGGGTTTTAAAATAAACAAAAAAGCTAAACTTGGCTTCATTTAAGAGTATTTCATGAAGCCTCAAGATCACCACTCTGATACATTAAAGCACGCATGTGCAAACGCTGCTTGAAAGCCACTTTCTGGTTGGTAGGACAGGCTTGTCCTTGGTAGAAATGTAATTGTATTCTTATCCGTAGATCGTCAAAGAAACCCAGTATTCTCCTGTGACGGTGTACGGCACTTCAGTTCTGAATCAGAGAACACACTCTACCGCTGTGCTGTAGGAGTCGTTTTTGGGTTGGAACGCATACCTGGCAGAGACCATGCAGACTGAAAACAAGTGGCTTCTGGCACCCTGTGCTTGTCTGCTCTATTCCAAAACCCAAGGACATTGCAGAGATGTGGCAGGCCAGAGATCAGGATTGGACTTTCCAAATTAGAACTTGGTGAACTGTGAGTGAGTGATTGAGTGAGTGAGTACTCTGCCCGTGTGTGAGAGAAAGAGACTTATAACTTCAGAATGCTGCGCACGTTTTGAGCAGGTCACTCAGAACTCATTCCGGAACTTTCTGAAGCACCCTTCAGAGGCGAGGCTCTCGTCTAGCTTCATGAGCATGCCGTCATGGCAAAGGCACTTGGCCCGGCGCGTAAGCACTGCAGACAGAAGGCTAATTAAGCACCGGATCCGGGTGCTCACAGCCCTGAAAAATAAGTTCCGGAAAACCTGTTTTGTTTCCAGAGGCTGCACATATGAACAGATTACTGTTATAGTGTTCATTCACTATTTTAAATGTGGATATTGATTTTTATATTATTCCGATACTTCTTTTTTTGAGCACAGCCGTCTCATATGTGCCACAGCAAATGTTTCCAACTGAAAAATATATTAAAATTGAGGAAAAAAATTGACAATAATTTGGGCCCATGTCACTGTACAAGCAATGAAGTGCAATGTCTTGCTTCAGATCATAAATCACTGAATAACCAATACCTGCCATTGTAAAGCTATTTATTTATCTCCCTGCGTCACAAATTAAAACCAAACTCTAAGATAAAAATAATATGAAAAACCCCAGGAAGTGGATGATGGGCTTTAGTCTAGAGATGACCTCTATTTCGTAAACAAACCCGAGGCAAATTTGCTCATTGATGCTTCTTGATACGAAAAAGTAGATCCCAAAAGGTTAGTTAATGTAGAAAAAAAAAAAGAAAAAAAAGGGTGAAACTGGTGGCAAAATCCACTTACTGTATGTACTTTATTTTAATCACAAACCCAGGAAGTTAGTCTGCAATGGTTTTGCCATAGTTATTACTGCAATGATAAAAAAATGAACTGGCCTTTTGTATAGCTCTCATTGCTATATCTTTAAATGACTCCATTATTTATTGAAGTGACAAACTAAAGACAGGCGCACTTTGTCATACAGACAATGATTGGCAACTGGATGCTTAATTCATCAGCGTTTCCATCTTTGAAGGCTTTTCTGTGCTGTTTTGCATTTTGAATGCATTCCTGCTTGGTGCACCGCCTCGGCCCCGTGTGAGCGTGTCCTTGGATGTTTTTGGTGCGCCCGTCTGAGGGGGTCTGCCAGGGAGGAAATCCTCCTCAGACATGCCTGCAAATGTAAATGAAGACACGTGTGTATTTATACATGCAAGACAATGCAGAAAGACACACGCACACACATACACAAACATGCCACTTACACACACACACACACACACACTACTGAAGCACAAACAAACACACTCACACAATCCAGCGGCCCTTCACAGCTTGGGGTAGAAGAACAGCAGGGAGCCATCCACAGCCTCAGAGACATGAGAGGGAATGTGTTAAGTTTGATCTTCATGTTCCGCATTCATAGGAATTCTGCATCATAGGGAACGCCCTGTCAGCCTTCCAAACGCACCCTTAAACACCACGGAAGGATCTGGTTCTGTGACGTCATTTCAGCAGCGACGTGTCCCCGAAGGCGAGACTTGTGGCGGAGGTCTCTTAGCACTGCCGGGGGCCTTGTCGTCTCCGTAGCGAGGAGGTTCCTCTCACTCTGGAGGCCCCTCCCTCTGCCTGTGCGCTTATGGACCTGTGAATTAGCAACGAGGCACTTTAAGGATATGGGCAGAAGCACACTCTGGATGTGCGTTCATTACGGAGCAATAGACACACACCTGCATTATTCATCTCTGAGACTCCTCTGCGTTCCTATGATGATGTGGAGGGAGAGGCAGGAGAGAATGGTAGAAAAATAAATCTAAGCGTGGAAGAACAGAAAGAGGATGAAGACAGAGAAAGGATGACAGTGGGAATAGTAGAATGAAGGAAGTATATAGAAATGAAAGAAAAAGAACAGGAGGAAGAGAGCGGTATAGGAAAGAGGATGTGGAGGAAGATTGAGTTAATGTGAAGGACAGGCTGCCTGCGTGTCTTGTGGTGTGGCGGTCTGCTCACAGCAAAGAGAGCTGCCCCAGTTAGCACCCCCCATCCCCCAACAGTCTGGATATCTCATCGCCAGGTTGGCACTCAAACTGGTACCCCACACTGCGGGATTAAGGCACACCTGTTTGAGGTAGAGGTCACAGTGTTAGCGGAAAACGTTTGGTTCGTCTTTTAGTCTTTGTCTACGTGCATGTGTATGTACAGAAAAATAGTTAAAGTGTCCGTCAAGAAAATTTGCTCACTTTGTGGTGCTGTGAATAAGAAATGAATGATCTGCGGCAGTGCCACAGCGCTGTATCGTCACATTGCATTACATGACATTACGTTAATTTGGCAGATGCTTTTATCCAAAGCGACGCGCGATAGGTGAATACCGAAGGCCATTGAAGCATTGAATACAAACAGATCAGATAAAGTACAGTTCTATGATAGACCACATTTACTAACGACAGAACAGACACCATAAATAATGTGTCACCTCAACCCCACACACGTGCGCACGCACACACGCGCGCACAAACATACACACACGGTCATAACGGCATGAACACAGACACACACTCTTGCACACACACCTCAGTTGCATGATGGGTGGGAGGAAGTGAGCCCGGATCTACTGTAGCCCAAACGCTTCCTCCTGTATGCGCCTCCTGCATGCGCCTCCTGGCACTGCCAGGCCTCTCATTAGGCTCATCGGCAGATGGAGGTGGGGAGGAGGGGATTTGAGTTTTATTCATCCTGACGTCTTTTTCATTAGCAGATAATTTCATGTCAGGAAGCATAACCACTGTGAGCAAGTATGTAGCAGTTACCAGATCTACAGCTTTTTTTGTGTTTGTTTCCTTTTGTATGCGTGCGTGCGTGTGTGTGTGTGTGGGGGGGGGGGGGTGTGTGTGTGGGTGGGGGGGGGTGTGTGGGTGCGTGTGTGTGTGGGGGGGGGTTTGTTTGTGTGTGTGCGTGTGTGGGTCTGCGTGAGTGTGGGGGGGGGGGGGTGTTTGTGTGCGTGTGTGGGTCTGCGTGCGTGTGTGTGTGGGGGGGGGGTTTGTTTGTGTGCGTGTGGGGGGGTGGGTGTTTGTGTGCGTGTGTGGGTCTGGGTGCGTGAGTGGGTGTGTGTGTTGGTGGGGTTTGTTTGTGTTTGTGCGTGTGTGGGTCTGTGTGCGTGTGTGCGTGTGTGTGTGTGGGGGGGGGGGTGTTTGTGAGTGTGCATGTGTGGGTCTGTGTGTGTGTGTGTGTGTGTGTGCGTGCATGTGTGTTTGTGTAAGACATGGGGTGGTTTTGGCGGTTCTGTGTGGGAACATGTGGTTCTCCCCTTTAAGCAGGGTTCCTCCTGCCATTCTCCCCCCTGGAGGTTTTTTCTCTCTGTTGTTTGTGTTTTGTTTTGTTTTTTACTCGCTTGCTGGTTCTGGAGGAATTCAGGGCCAAGTTTTCTTAATTTTCTCATTTCCCTGGACCCTGTGCCCTGTGTCTTTGTTGTCTCTCTAAAATGCGCCATACAACTAAAATTTAATTGAACTATACAGCAACTCCCTCCTCTAATGTTGCCATATCCGCAGTTTTACCACCCAATTGGGCTCAATTGAAGGTGAAGTGCAGGGTTAAAAAAAGGTAACGGGTTTGGGGCTAATCTTAAAATCTACCTCGGCCACTGCCAGTCAGTGTATGACGCAATAAATGTATCTACCCGTAAAACTAAAAGTTTTAATTCAGCCTACCCTCCCTTCCCCATTCCGCGACAAGCACCACCACCCCCTTATTTATGATATTTTTGGGTGGATTTTGGGAGACCATTTGCCTAGAAATATTTATTTAACCTGGCAAATATTTATTTAACTCCTCATTGGCCTTGCCTCTGCTAACAAGCGTCTAACATGCTCAGAAAATTGCATTGGCCCAGCAGTTTAGTTTATGAAAAGTAGGGTTTCCTCTTATAGGAGCAATGGGCCGTCAAAGAATATGCATAATGTCGCAAGAAATGCACATTTACGTTTTATTATTTTAAGAAATAAGTGTATGTTCATAAAACGGAGTAGCCTACTTCATGTTAGCATAAGTTATTTTAAATACATGCGTAGCCTACGTCATGTGGTAGCTTGTCGCTTCAAGTGGTGCGCCAGGTTATTTCTTAAACTTCTATATCGATGTTATATGTTTAATGTGAGTCTTGAAGTTTACCGCACTAGAACTGTGCCTCTCGGTTCCCTTGTTTCCAGCATTTTCAGTCAATTTCGGAAACCTTTGACTGCAATATTATATATATTACAATGTTTCATAGCTAAATTATACATCGCCGAACTCGGAAGAACCTGGTGATAATGAGGATGGCATCCCTTTAGTCATATGATCTAGTGTTGCCAACCGTCCCTTGAAATAAGGGACCGTCCCTTATTTGGAAAATAAAAGACCCGTCCCTTAACGAACTGATAAGGGACGCAGTTTGTTTATTTTGGGGACTCAATGAATGACAGAGCGATTTTATATGAAGAAAAACGTCACGGTCATCTATGTGCGAGAGAATGCACACTCAATGGTCATTGACATCGAATTGCTGTCAGTGTTGCAGTGTAGTAGGCCCTTGTGGCCTCATTTTTTTTTTTTATTGAAATTTCGACATAGTTTGAAGAGTGTGAAGAATTTTGCACTGAAAAAATAAATTTGAATATGATTGTTTCCCCCGTATTCAAACAACAAAAAAAAAAAAAAAAAAAAAAATCAAAAATTGACCTGTGACGCGAGGGGCCGGGTGGGTTGGGTGTTGTTTTCTTTCCTAGTCATATCAGACTTGTATCTATCGGAATATGATCAATTTCTAACCTTCCAGTATACAGTATAGACCTGCAGCTGGAATTAACCACCACTGACTGTAGATCAGCGTGACGCAGCGCGGCTGGAAACAAGGGAACCGGGAGGCACAGTTCTAGTGCGGTAAGCTTCAAGACTCACATTAAACATAACATCGATGTATAAGTTTAAGAAATAACCGGGCGTTCCCCTTTAATAAATCCTTTAGATTTTAAATAAATAATTGTATTTATTTTAAACGCGCACATTATGATTCCCAACTTGTACTGCTCCTTTGAAAGTATGTAGCCGTCCATTTTAATGGGGGATGTGTTTGAATGCTTTGGTTTATAACACAATGCCGGGGATTTCCCAGTGGCTCAATGAGTCTCGTGATCTCTGGGTGCTTTGGTGCAGCGGTCCTCAGAATCGCCCTCGTCAAGCCATACATGACTTTACAATATGCACTTTGCGTAGGCTAGGCCTACTTAAAATCATGGCACAGCAGGGCACGTCGATGTATCGGTGTAAAGCAATTTTCCTGTACGAGTATGAGGCTGAAGTTGGTTTCTTATTCGCAGGTTCTTATTCGCAATTCCCGGTCCCGTTCTGCGTGCATTCTGCCACTGCGGTGCCGTCCGTCACTGACCTACAAGTGCAAACGCTAGTTTTTATTGCCACTACACGAACACAAGAATTTACTTTCATGTCAGAAGTTGAGGACAAATGCCTACGCAATTCACGCCGTACTAATCTTATTTGCCCTCTGAGACGTGTCGTAAACTCGGACATAACAGTGGCACAATGCACTTATCCTGAATAATTCAAAAGGAACACAGACATGTCTAACACAGATGCATCGCAAATGCCGTGTTTAATGAATGTTCCGAAGCTACCACAATTTAAAGGCTTTGAAGTGGATGCGAAGTGCCCGTTTGGGTTAACCGGACAGCGCTGTTTACGCTCTGGGCTCTGCCTTTACAGCCCACGTAATGTACATTTGAAAGCAAAGTTGGGAAATGAATTTCCTCATCTGCAGCGTTGTAATTAAGCGAGTGTGCATGCCATTAATTACGCTTAAGTCAGATGTCCTTTCACTCCAATTTAAATGTATTCATGCACTAAACAGTAGCTACAGATCAGCCATACATTACACTTGATATGCCATCAGTAATACTTTATATTAATTATGGCTGTTTGCTAATGTAATTACATTGCAACTGCTACATATCTACAGCTCGTTAAAAATAACATATGTGGAAGGGGTACACACGAATTAATTAGCAAGTTGTCTAAACAGGCTCTGGTTTTGGCTAAACCATATGGTCGAATATATCATGAATTATCTAATTCCACTGTTGTGCAAAACAGAAAGGCTCAAACGGCTTGCAAAATGTTATGAAATATATTTTTTCCGAGAAAGAAATTGGAAAAAGTTAAACCCATCGTCCATTTATTTATTTATTTATTTACTCAAGAAGGCGAACGATAGACTACTGCATTGTCCTCGAGAGCGAAAATAGATGTTGTTTAAATGTCTCGCGCCAGCAGGCTTTCAATTCACAAGGCAGCAGGGCAGCTCTCAGCAGACCATACTGAGGGAAAAAAGAAGCACAGGTTCACACAATCCTGTGCCCAAATGGTGACTATTTCTTGAACGCAGACAGATTTCATACTCATCACGTAGCCAAACCCCCCCGGAGCATCTGACCCTGTAGATACCTCTAGGCGGTTTATTTATTTGATGGAGGTTGATTTTTAAAAAATCATATCTTCGGCTTTTGGAAGCTTGGTGGGTAGACTTCTGCAGCGTTTACAGGATTCACGATGGTTATGGGTTGTCCTACTCCCAGCTCCCCTGACAATCCTTTTTTTAAAAAAATTTTTTTTATCACAATGCTCCGTCGACATGCCTCTATGAACTGTGAACGATGTGATCTGCTCCGTTGTATACAGTCGAAGATTTGCTTTGAAAACAAACCATGATTTATTTTGCACGTGGGCAGACAATGGTCATTCGTTTTTAAACTAGCTTCTCTATGGCTCGTGCAGTTTTAACAAATTGCAGGTGTTGAGATTACCTATTTTACATTTTGTTTTACTCCATTGTCTGGCGACATGAGCCTTTACGTTGTCATGTGTGTGATGTTTTACTGACCCGGCCGCACAATGCAAAGTTTGAACGCATGCAGCTGCTGGCTCATATTATAGCATCCACTAGAGGGCGTGATAGAGTTAATTCTATACTGATCTGCTGTGCTCCATGCCGGTTCTATGTTCTTCAGTCAGGCGCATGCTAAACCTTGGGACTTATGGAATGGCAGCTCATAGTGTGACTTTCACAGAGTCCGTGCCACACATTTTTTTGATCTTTCTGTACTGTGTTCCTAATTGCATACTGCAAATCTGATGAGTGTGGCTTAAAAAATGCTGAATCTCTGGTTTTTACCATGAACCATTAAAGAAAAGATATTGTTGAATAGCACTAACCAGAAAATCTATTCACAAGATACTGCCATGACAGGTAGGTAGCCTGATCACCTGCATACAGAGTTTCAGTCTATCTGCATTGCAGTTTTACTTAAATGCGTTTCTGACGTCACCTTTACGTAAAAAACAAGATATTTACCCCCTCTCTTGCAACACTATCCTCAGTTGGTCATTACAATTAATAAGAGAATGAAACACTTTTGTGTGGGGGGAAAAATACATTAATAATGAACAAGTTATGTTTATGGTATCATGATCATACATTGACATTCTTATTTAGGTTACTGGCATTGTAAATTATCAACAATAAGTAACCTGTGGCGTATTTCTTCCGCAAAGGCCAGACATTAGTGCGGATGTATAGATGCCAGAGATTGCGCTGGTGTTCACTGCTGCATAATTCACAACCCTCAGATCATGATATGGTCTTAGCAGCTGGGCGAGAGCGTGTCATTGTTATTGCTGCTGTTCCACTATCTACCGCAGGCATATCCAGAAATAATAATATGATGAATAATATTTATTAGTGATGGTATTCTCGCAGCTGCTGCACCGCATAACCAGCTCAGCTTCGGCTTTCCTACAGTTTATATTTTAGGTGTTGTGCTGCATCATGGGAAGGGCCTGCGATTTCCTTCCTAAGCCTGCTGATTGCTCGCGTGCCTCTGAGTCCTGCTCTCTCATTCTGCCTGATTGTATTGGCCGCACGTTGCGCGGCAAGTGCTTTTCAGATACCGCCATCTCACTGTTTACAGTCCTCCCTTCAGCAATAAAACGGCAAATTATAATGGACTCCAGCGGCGGGATGGGCGGCGGACGGGATTGAGGAGGCGGGTTAACGAATCGAGGTTCAGTAAGTGCGGACAGGGGTCAGTCGCCCGGGGCGGCATCGCGTGTGCACGCGGGGAGGAGACCGCGCGTTAGTGTGCGTTAGTATTCAGATGGGTCCTCGTTCAGACTCCGCCTCTCCACCATCACTCCTGAGCTGCTCGTTGCTCTGTGATGAATATACTGCCATTGGGAGGAGAGCAGGGCATGATGGGATATGCCACCGTGTGGTCACAGCTGTGGTACGAAATTCTATCGGCCCAGTACGCTGGGTGAGTGAAATCTGTAGATGGGATGAGAATAGAGGAGAGGGGTCAAGACCACAATGAACCTGATCCTGTTCGGTCAGGAGCTTTACAGTAGGGTCAGGTAAAAGCAAGGATGAATGATGCGTGTCTCTTTGGGGGGGAAAAAACAGAAATGCTACTATCCGTGTCTCTTTGGTTGCTAATGCTCCTGTCTACATCTGCCGAAAATCCACACTACCACCCAACTCCCACAAGGGAAGAAAGGATATGGTAAGAGAACACTTCCTACCCCTCTGACAAGATCAATGGTGTTAGGGGAACATGGTGCAGCAGAGAAAGGTTTGAGTGACGGTAGCTCTTGAGATAAAAGTCTGAGACTAAGTCGTTGTGTGTGACGGCCGGTATTGATGGCGTGCCCTGCTGTTTCCGGTGTGAAGTGGACACATTGCCGTTTTAACTGCTCCTGTAAAAACCTGCTGAGAGAGAGAGAGAGGAAGAAAGGAAGAAGATATCAGAAAAATGGAGTCTCATTCCCTTTGACCAGAAGAGCAAGTCAAATGAAAGACTTATTTCTGGTTCTGAATTAATTCTGTCATAATTTAGATGTGATTTAATTTCCTGCTCTTCCAATAAAATAGAATAACTTTTATTTTCCTGCGAGGGAACTTCAGTTGTAGTTGCCAGCAATAAAAAAAATACATAGACAGTGGGGCAGACCCACAAAACATATTAAATAAAAACATTCAGATGAATCTGATGTTTCACATCAAAGTGAAGGTATGAGTAGAGTGGAATACATTACAATTATGATTAAAGTTACTATTATTAGTAGTATTATGATCAAAATGACGTTAAATTATTTCATTATTAATTATGATGAAAGATTGAGCATCAAAAGCAATAACCGTTGCTCATCTGCCTACAGATGTACTTTCATACTTTCACCTTAAACTCAACCGGATAAATGCTGGATCAGCTGTCCATCGGCAGTGATCCGCCAATCAATCAAAGGGGTCTGTACCGATTGGATGCAGTCACCTTTGGGTAGGTATGGTAGGATCAGGGCTTCCAGAATTCTGCTATAGATTTCTACAGGGTTCCCGATGCAGAGAACAGAGAGCCAATCAGCCGCGCCGTCTCCCCTGCCAGTCAGCCGATGGGATGAGCTAAAGCCTGCTGTGTACTGCCCTCAGTGCAGCCAGCGCCGAATGGCAAGCCAAACGATCCCACTGGGTACCCACAGGTAGACAGAGGAGGCGAGGCTGACATATCAGTGATGCTAACGGCTCCGCGGTCAGCCCAGGAGGATACTGAAACAGGTTTATAATGGGCTGTTATGAGCCTCTCAAGCCGGGCTGCTCCGGAGCGATTGTTGTCAGAGCGTTTCCAGACACGGATCCCGCCTGTCTGTATGTCTCTCAATAGGTTGAACAACAACAACAAAACAAAGAAATAGGCCTAGATTTATGGCTTATTGCGATATTTCTTTCGAGAGATGGTTCGGTTTTTAGGGTTGCGTGATGCATCATTGTGCCTGTAGTGTTCACAAGGGGCTCAACCCCCCTCCGGCCCCAATAAGCAATAAGTTGACGGTCAGTGTCTTCGTCCACATTCCAGCCCGCTGTGACCAAACTGGGGAGAAAATGATTTGCGCTGCTCTCCACCTCTGCAAGGCTTTCCGGTGTATTCTACCCTATAAACCCCCTTATATACACTCACGGTTTCCTGTGTGTGCATCCATATGTCCCTGTGAATATCAGTGTGTCCCTGTGAATATCAGGGTGGCCATGTGAATATCAGGGTGGCCATGTGATTATCAGTGTGTCCCTGTGAATATCAGGGTGTCCCTGTGAATATCAGGGTGTCCCTGTGAATATCAGGGTGTCCCTGTGAATATCAGGGTGTCCCTGTGAATATCAGGGTGGCCATGTGATTATCAGTGTGTCCCTGTGAATATCAGGGTGGCCATGTGAATATCAGGGTGGCCATGTGATTATCAGTGTGTCCCTGTGAATATCAGGGTGTCCCTGTGAATATCAGGGTGTCCCTGTGAATATCAGGGTGTCCCTGTGAATATCAGGGTGGCCATGTGATTATCAGGGTGGCCATGTGATTATCAGGGTGGCCATGTGATTATCAGGGTGGCCCTGTGAATATCAGGGTGTCCCTGTGAATATCAGGGTGTCCCTGTGATTATCAGGGTGGCCATGTGAATATCAGGGTGGCCATGTGATTATCAGGGTGGCCATGTGATTATCAGGGTGGCCATGTGATTATCAGTGTGTCCCTGTGAATATCAGGGTGTCCCTGTGAATATCAGGGTGGCCATGTGATTATCAGGGTGGCCATGTGAATATCAGGGTGGCCATGTGATTATCAGGGTGGCCATGTGATTATCAGGGTGGCCATGTGATTATCAGGGTGGCCATGTGATTATCAGGGTGGCCATGTGAATATCAGGGTGGTCATGTGATTATCAGGGTGGTCATGTGATTATCAGGGTGGTCATGTGATTATCAGGGTGGTCATGTGATTATCAGGGTGGTCATGTGATTATCAGGGTGGCCATGTGATTATCAGGGTGGCCATGTGATTATCAGGGTGGCCATGTGATTATCAGGGTGGTCATGTGAATATCAGGATGGCCATGTGATTATCAGGGTGGCCATGTGATTATCAGGGTGGCCATGTGAATATCAGGGTGGCCATGTGATTATCAGGGTGGCCATGTGAATATCAGGGTGGCCATGTGATTATCAGTGTGTCCCTGTGAATATCAGGGTGGCCATGTGATTATCAGGGTGGCCATGTGATTATCAGGGTGGCCATGTGATTATCAGGGTGGCCATGTGATTATCAGGGTGGCCATGTGATTATCAGTGTGTCCCTGTGAATATCGGGGTGTCCATGTGAATATCGGGGTGTCCATGTGATTATCAGTGTGTCCCTGTGAATATCGGGGTGTCCCTGTGATTATCGGGGTGTCCCTGTGATTATCAGTATGTCGGTGTCCTTAGAGACATGCTGTGTGACATAACGGCTCAGATCATATTCATTCTGGGAGCTTATGTAGAAGACTGAAAATGACTGCCAGTTTTTGTAATCCCAATACAATCGCTGAATAGCGACGAGTCACGGATCGATGGTGCGATTCCTGTCAATGCCTTCAGTGTGGCACGATATTTCTTTTTCAGTGTAGCTGTGGTGTGTTCAAGGTTAACAGCCTTTTGAATGGCAAGAACTCGGTGAAGCCAGAGAATAACAATTTGCATGCAGTTAGACTCAGCATTAATTCAGAGTCATTCTGCACCCACAGACCCATGCAGTGTCAGAGCCTAGCCGGAGAGCTCAATATTAATGTTTCTGGTATTATAATTTGTACCCGAAGGTGTCTCCCCTCTTACTTGCCTTTGACATTACTAATGGTCACAAGAGACAACAATTTGTATTCACTTCAGAACGCTCATGTGGATATTGCTACCGTATGGAGACCAGGCACTTGCTTTAATGGGTTGCTCTCCACAATTTATAGCATAATTTAAAAAATATATATCTTGTGGCAATATGCCCCTCTGTTGGATTGATATACTTTCTACCCTTTTGTAAATATGTAGTCATGTGATCTTCTTTAGGATGTTTTAAAATTAAAAATGTATTTGACAAGAAAATTTGTGAAATAAATTTCAATATATTTTTATCGTGATAAGCAATTCATATGTCTTGCATAGTAATAACAGTGTATTACATAGTAATATTCATGTTGTACATCATTTTCTAGTAAGAAATATACTTTTTCGAGACGGTGATATTTTTCGGTGCGAATGCAGTGGCAAGACGTGGGCGTGTGCCATTGGAGGGGTCGCCTCAGCCCTGTGTAGCGAGGCCTAGCCAGGCATTGAGCCGTTAACACGCCGGTGAAGGCCAGTGCACTAGGTTGAGAGCGGAAGTGTAATAAACACGGGGTGGGGAGTGTACACGGCTGTATGAAAATAAAAAATCTGAATGACTCATCTGTTCTCCAGCACTCCACACAATATACAGCAGCGCTGCTTCGCTCTGATCCTGGAGAAGGACCCAAGCCTCTGCTTGTGTTTGTTTTCACATGAATATGGTCTTTTCATTATCTTTTTTGTGACTGGTTTATAAAATTCAAACGGTAAATGCAGTTTGTCAGCTAGATATATTGGAAGGAAGGTGAGATGGTAGCTTTATTGCTAGCACGTTTGTGACTATTGCACTAATGGTTGTAATAAAAATCACCAAAGTTCTCCATTACCATGGTAATTTATTTCAGTATACAATACCCAAGCATGCTGAGAGTTCTACCAAAGTTTAGTCAATAGAGGCTGTTTTAAATGCTTTGTATTTAAATTGTGTAAATAGCATAGTTTAGTAAGATGCAGACAACCTATGGGGTAAGTGGGTTATGGTAGTAAGGTTTGGCATGTCTAGTTTAAAAACTGTAGGAGTTTTGTCTGGAGGACTGACATGATATAAAGGAGTAGGTAAGAACAGGCTAGTTTGCCTTAGTCAAGGAAAACGGGCGGAAAACGGGCGGGTAACCTCACCCGTCTCTGTGAATGTAGATGGGCGGGTAACCTCACCCGTCTCTGTGAATGTAGATGGGCGGGTAACCTCACCCGTCTCTGTGAATGTAGATGGGCGGGTAACCTCACCCGTCTCTGTGAATGTAGATGGGCGGGTAACCTCACCCGTCTCTGTGAATGTAGATGGGCGGGTAACCTCACCCGTCTCTGTGAATGTAGAAGCAACAGCGGTCTGTTGGATGCAGGCAGTTAATGAGCTAATCTGTGCAAAAGAGGCGGAGTGCTTCCGGAGCAGCCCTCAACAGTGCTGTGGCAAAGGCCTGCCTCCCTCCGCCCCTTTGCTGGTGCTTCTTAAAGGATGTTTTTTAAGAAAATGCTTTTATTGGAAAGAAATTTTAAAACCAATAGAAGATATTTTACTGGTGGTTCTGGGCAAAGAAGGCAGTCTAGAAAAAGGCACTTTCCTCTCTATGAAAAATATAATTTAAAAGGATTTGTACAAGCCATTTGGGTTCTCATGAGCTCTGTAGGAACACTGCCTTGTATTGCAGACACTCTGGGCACTGCTGGTGTTCGATAATCTTCTGACAAGTGAAAAATGTTTTTCTGAGCTGTGCCTGAATGAACTTAAACAATGGAAAGTGTTTTTTTTTTAGTATTCGGTTTTTGGAGGGAAACTTTTTTGAAGACTCCTTTTGCTTTTTTGTTTCCCAACATTTAGCATTTCCTTTCTGTTAACGGCGTTAAATCTGAATAAAATAAGTTATCCGAAAGTCCCCACAAGTTGTTGTTCTGTGGTGTGCACGCACTGTGACACAGTCTTTCAATATTGCGCTTATGCTTGGGGAACTAACAGGGAAAACCAGACGGACCCAAGCAGTGTGAGAGAACAGTTATGTTTCTGTTCACCTCGCACAGCCGGCTGCTCCTGCTGCAAGGGAGTGGAAAAATGTGATGGAAATCCTGGAATATGGAGAGAAAAGCGAAGGGCGAGAGCGGATGTTCGTCTGCACCGAGGGTATTGGAAGAGAAGAATCGTGAAAGAGTGGTTCAGGGAGCGTGAGGAATCATTTTCACACATGAATTGGCCACCAGAGTCCTGACCTTAACCCCATTGAAAGTCTTTGGGATGTGCTGGGGAAGACTTTACGGAGCGGTTCGACTCTCCTGTCGTCAATACAAGATCTCGGCCAAAAATGTATGCAACTCTGAACGGAAATAAATGTTGTGACGTTGCGTAAGGTTGTCGAAACAATGCCATGACGAATGTACGCCGTAATCAAAGCTAAAGTCGGTCCAACTAAATATTAGAGTGTGCGACTTTTTTTTTTGGCCAGGCAGTGTATTTAATGTGACCAGAATACTATTCCCACATTTGCAAATGAGTTTCTGAAATTGTGGGAAAATGATTAACTTGGGGTTTGTGTGTGTGTGTGTGTGTGTGTGCGTGCGTGTGTGCATGTGTGTATAAGAGGGAGCAGTGCGAGGTTGTATGTTCTAAGACTCTGGTTTGTTGGAAGATATGATGAAAGGGTTTGTGTAGGGGTGTTTTAGCAGCATGAGACATGGTGGTTCTGTCATGCCACCATAATCACTCACTTTGTTCTGATACAGAGTGATGCTCTTGATAAAGCTCCTGTAGTTGCCTTTGTTGTCTTGCTTTTTGGCTTGATAAATATTTTGAGTAAAAAAATATATGTGTAGTGATGGCAAACCCAGCAGGAATGCGCAGATATCATTTTTCCATAACTGACCATATGGATATTTGCCAGAGGATTAAGTCATCATTCCATTGGATGCATTAGGCTGGATTCTGGATACGGTGCAACATGGCACAAGGTGAAAAGAGAGCTTTTTAATCATAGATGGACGGCAGCGCACTCTGGAAGCTACATAAATAACTTTTTATCTGTTTTCATGCAGAGATATTTCATTGAACTTATCGCTCGTGAAAAATAAAGCAAAAACCCACACAGTTTTAGAAGCATGATCATTGTCTCAATATGCGCGCGCACAATTACTTCCTCAAGGCTTTTAATCTTTCTATTAATGAACAAAATGATATTAAATTCACCCTTATGATGTATCGCCCCAATCCTTCATTTATTAAGCGGGGGGGGGAAAAATACATTTAAGTAATTTGCGGTCTGCAAAATGCGTGAGACAAATGTTAGCAATAACAACATTGCACATCCATCATGGAGGGTGAGGGTTGAGCGTACCATAGATGTGCAGTACTTTCTCCTCTATGAGAGATTTGTGGGATGTTGGGGGTTTGTTTGAGCTATCACACTCCCCATCCACCAGTGTAGCTTTATTGGAATGTGGAGCTTGTCACAGGTGATAATGTAAACTGTCTTTCTCACAAAGCTCCTCTATAATCTCTCTGAACTGCCCCAGGGATGCAATGGCTTCTCATTACTGCTGTCGCCATCGTTTAACTCCTCCCATTTTATCGCCCATTGCATATGAAGTGGAGGGAAAATCTGGCTTTTGTTTGGTGTGGATAATGAGTGACAAAATAGTAGGTGTGAGGTTGTGGTGTCTGAGTGTTAGACACCAATAACAGCAGAAATATTTGGATAAGTTCCCGTTCCTAAGGCATTGCTTCGAGATGGGAGACCAGCTCATTATATTTTTTTCCATCTACTGAGACAGGAACTGACATGGATGCATGACTTTGTACTTCCACACAACATGGTTAAAATCGGACAGTACAAAGGAGTAGGATTGCAGGATTGCTGTGACAAAATTCATAAAAAAAATTTTTTATTATATATTTTTTATTTTACCAGGAAACCACTGAGACTGACATCTCCTTTATCAACGGGAAATTGACACAGACATACAGCAACAATTACACATCAAGACAAAAACATCTGTTATCTGTTATATTCCTGTCACTGCTTGTAGCCGCTTGCACCGCCTTTTAAATGCATTGTAGCATAGTCAGGGCCAGATCATGGTCCCGTGAGGCCCCTGGGCACGTCCTTTGGAGCTCCCCCGTGTGGCTCTCAATTGCTTCAAAGCCTAGGAATCACTCCACCACATTAACAAACCAGAATATGAACATCAATTGGTCCACATGTGGAGTCAACAATTATTGAAAAGTATTTGGCATCCCGAATCTCATCTCCTATTTTTTGGCGAGTTTTCTGACCCATTAGCTCAATTAATTTTCACAAATTGTCGATGAAAAATAGGACATTGTGCCTCTTCCTTTTCCGCCAAACTTTTAAATATGTTCAGCTAAGAATGGGTCAAATTGTGATAGAAATTCTAGGATGCCAAGGAAATTACCATTATGGGTTAACCCAAACCGTTCATCATCTCCCCTAAACGCAAGTCCTCTTTCAACCAAGAACTTGATCACTGCTACAACTTTTCAAAAATGTTCCTCCAGTATTTACATTCCCCATCAAGTTGCTGCATGAGATCTGCATCTATAGCACTGCCCTGGTGCAAGGCAAGCATGTGTGATTTTGTGTTCTGCACTTTTTTCGTGTTCCCCTATTTTTTCAGAGTGCTTCCAGTCACTAAGCCCCTGACTAAAGCCACCGAGCTTGTTGGTGAATATTGTATCATGTCACAGCATATTGTAGCGTGCCAACCAGTGGCTCAGTTGTACAGAAGCACTGTACTCTCTGAGAGGCTCTCGTTTTAAGCATGCACTGTATGTACCAAGGGGCCCAGGTGTTACGCTCGATGTATGCACCGAGGGGCCTCGGGGCCCAAGTGGTCAACTCACACTGTAAGCACCCGGGGGCCCTAGTGGCCAACTCACACTGTAAGCACCTAGGGGCCCGGGGGCCCTAGTGGTCAGCTCACGATTTATGCACTGAGGGGCCTCTCATTGTAAGTGCTGCGGGGCCCAGGGGCCCTTGTGGTCAGCTCATGCTTTAAGCGCGGAGGGCCCCAGGGACTTTCACACTGTAGGTGCTGAGGGGCCCAGGTGCTCTAGTGGTCAGATCACACTTTAAGCCCCAGGGGCCTAGGGGACCTAGTGGTCAGCTCACTTTTTAAACACCAAGGGGCCTGGGGGCCCTCACACTGTAAGCGCTGAGGGGCCCAGGGGCCCTAGTGGTTAGCTCACGCTATAAGCACCCAGGGGCCTAGTGGTCAGCTTGTGCTGTGTTCAACATCCTTTGGAAGTCTCGGGCCACGCACCCTGCGCGGCCTGAGGCTTGGAGACCCCCTGGCAGTCCGAGGCCCCGGGTCACTGGCCCCACTGACCCGGTCCATAATCCAGGTATGAGCATAGTCTGCGATTTACAGCAGGGGCTGTTTTTGTACAGCAGACTACCGCACGAGGCTATGACTGAGTTACAGAACAACCCTTTCTTTGCCATTTTCTCGCAACACTATTTGTTTCGGATTTTCACCACAGTGCTTCTTTGTAGAGGCAGCTCTTATTTTTGGCGTAAAGCATGTTGTACACAATGCTGAACACGCATGGACCGTCGTGAGAGAGAAGGCTGAACATAACGGGGAGGCTCAAATCAATTATTTATCAACCAAAGAAAACATCAAGAGCATAATAACCAAACTGATTTCAGATTCCCGCCTCGCCTTTCAAGACTGATTTCTCAAGAGTCGTCAAGCTTGCCAACAATGCACATCTCTTGTTATATGTCAAGTTTATTCAGCTAGGGAAGTGGCAGCTTTTCAGTTAATGTTGGGTATGTGATATAGATGAAGAGTGCTCTTTCAGTTGGTTACAGCTCCTTCCTTGGCCTCAGAGTTTAATCAGTGGGCAAAGTGAGAATATCTCTGAGGGGGATGTTGGTAGCACTATGCAACATTAAAACATAAGTTAACGGGGCTGGCTCATCACCAGGTAGGCATCTCGGCTAAATTATGAGGGCAGGCCAGACTGACACCTCTGACTCGGGCCACTCAGGGCAGGGATTAACCTTTAACCCCTCTCGTAAAGGCTTCATCACTTCCTGTGCCATCCATGTTTGATTTTTACACATCACCCTCTTTCTTTCCTGTGCATCCCTCTTTCTGGATTGATTAACCTAACTGCACAGAATCATTTGTGTTTTTAGAAATGTATTATATTGTTTATATTTTTGTGAGTCATTTTTTAAGAAAAATTATTATCTTGTGGTGAGATTAAATGTCTGTACAATTTCTCACAAATATGATTAATTGGTGCTTCAGGCTATAGATTGAGGGCCCGATTGACTCAGACCTTTAGCATTATGCAAAATCTTTTGGCGCATGCAAAACTAATGATTGGCACAAAAAAAGTTATTGACCATGTTATTGGTGTTGCATGTGGTAAATGTCTTAGTAAATCAGGCCCTGAGTTTGTTGAAGAATAATTAGGATTAGGATTATACATTTTTAATGTATGTTCTGTTCTATTTATTTATTTGTTTTTAGCGATGTCAAGCTGTATGCGGCATTTTAGATTTCATGATGGAGTTTGCCGTGTTTGTTCACCTCATGGTTAGTTCTCTTTCTGTGGAAGGCTCTATCATGTTTTTGAGCGTTTGTTGCTAACAGTGTCCCCCTGTGGTCCGTGTCTCCCTAACAGTATGCCCCGGAACCGAGAACAAGCTGAGCACGCTGTCGGACCTCGAGCAGCAGTACCGCACCCTGCGCAAGTACTACGAGAACTGCGAGGTGGTGATGGGTAACCTAGAGATCACCAGCATCGACCGCAACCGAGACCTGTCCTTTCTCAGGGTAGGAACCCCCAAATGCACTCAGGCACACACACACACGCACACACCAAACGCTACCCACCACAGGCACGTGTACCTGCGGGGACCACACAGATGCACGCGGAACGCACTCCTACACAAAACCATCGGGAGCTTCTCACAGGGGCCAATCTTTAACTGTACCTCCAGGAGGGAGGCTTGGTCCCGCTCTGAACCGCTCCCTCTTGGAGTAAAGGTGCAGTGGCTTGACCCGGAAATGCAGTGGGGGGGAGTGAGTCGAGCGCAAAAATGAAAAAGGATGTCGAAGGTCACGAGGGCCTCCCAGGCTGTAGCAGGGAGGCGGGGCAACTGAAAACAGCCAATGGGGTCTCCCCTCCCACCAATACAGGCTCACATTTACTGTTCTACTGCATTCTGCTCATGTTCTGTGTGTGTGTGTGTGTGTGTGTGTGTGTGTACATGTGTCTGACACGAGTCTTTATTTCTAGCTCCATATGTACATTTACATTAAAGCATTTAGCAGGTGCTCTTACCCAGGAGTTTCCATTGCTCTGATCTTCAATTCAGTTCTGCTGGCTTCTTCATTGATATACTAGAATATACTTATGTGCTGCCAAATGCTATACTTATCCGACTGCTAACCGTATTATATTTTTCTGCGTTTATCTCTCTCTCTCTCTCTCTTTCTCAAATTCAAATTAATCTTTCCTCTCCATGAAGGATTTGTAATTGTTGGGTCTCAGGCAGGTTTGTGAAGTTTGGTTGTATTGTTTCAAATTTTATTAAAAAGATGCTCTCTGATTTGATGTTCTCATCATAACATTTTATAAAAAGATGCGCTCTCTCTCTCTCTCTCTCTCTCGCTCTCGCTCTAGGAATAATGCCCTCTGTGACAGCCAGTCATAATCACATCTTATCAGGCTAATTCCACAGCCCCTATTACTGAACACTCTGTAATTTAATCAGATGGAGCGTGTTTCAGCAGACTGTACCCTATACCATGAATTGGAAGGACCTGTCAATCAGCCAATGATAATTGCAAAGACTTTGCCAAGGGAAAAAAAAAGTAGTATATGGTTGTGTGGCCCATTTTAGCCTGGAAAACATGACTTCTCTAAGTGATGTTCATTTGTGGCCTGTCTTGATTTGTTCATTTTGACTTCCTAGCCAGAGAGCAATCTAACTTTATGTAGCTTGTTAATGAAGAGTTATCACAGCTAACGTCCTTTCACATTTCAATATACAGTCAAGCCGGAAAGTCTGAATACCCCTTTCACCTTCTCCACGTTTTAATACATTAAATCTGGGACTCCGGTTGCATGAAGTCGGGAGGATAAAAAGGAGGGGCATGACTGGAGCAGACTGCAAACTCAGGGTGAGGGGCATGACTGGAGCAGACTGCAAACTCAGGGCGAGGGGCATGACTGGAGCAGACTGCAAACTCAGGGTGAGGGGCATGACTGGAGCAGACTGCAAACTCAGGGTGAGGGGCATGACTGGAGCAGACTGCAAACTCAGGGCGAGGGGTATGACTGGAGCAGACTACAAACTCAGGGCGAGGGGGCACGGGCCGGAGCAGACTGCAAACTCAGGGCGAGGGGGCACGGGCCGGAGTAATCTGCAGCTCAGGGTGAGAGAGGAAAGAGAGGGCTAGCCCCCCCCCCGACATCCTTAACTATCTTGAAGTTGAGTTTTATATGCTTGATGTAGTCATGTTTTTGCTTTGTTCACACTCATGTCAAATAGAACATTTTTGTAAACATGACTCAGTCTTCAACCAGAAAATTGCCAGGCAACTTTTCCATATGGCTGACTCCAGCTCTCATTCACAAGTGACTCCTAAATGGTAAAATTCCAGGACATTTCCAGGTAATGCTGGATGTGTGAAATGTGTTTGTGAGAACAACCAATTCCATATATACAGGAATGTGCATTTTGCGTCGTTTATATCGATATATATCTGTCGTATAAGTTAGTTTCGGGCCCTGTTTTTAAACACTGCTCATTCTTTGTTCAGAGAATACTTGTAGAACCGTTTGATCTTTTTGTGCTTGTGTGAATATTTTGTTCTGTTGGAAGCTGTTCATCTGAAGGGCCCTAATCCTCAGAGATCAGTCAGTGGAGCGGAGGCCTATTGCCCTGATGCATGCAGGGATTAAAGGCACACATTGCCATCCCGTCACAGATCTGCACAGCCTCCTGGGAAAGCCATCACCCTCCTCTACCCTCTCCACGTCTGGTCTACAAAATAAAAATTTAAGTCTTGAATTGACTATCGACAGTATATACATTGTAATTTGGTATATGTTAAATATTAGCACACAAATAAATTATCTGAGGTTCTTTCCTGTTGTGGATTTGGTGGGCAGGCCCAGTGGTTTTTTTGGATGGCAGTGCTCCTAATCAGTTGTTGGATCTTGTACAGGGTACATTATTATTGCATTTATCTGCTTGGCAGATTGCCTGCCTAGTCCAGGTAAATTCACAGAGCTTAATTTTGCACATAATGCTCATTTCCTTTCACAGTTATTGACTTAAGCAATTCATGTTAAGTATCATGCTCAAGGCTACAATGGCAGCGAATGCATTTTAAAGCAAAAAAAAAGAGAGGGTTTTAGAGTTAATAGCCTGACTCTTCAACCATAACCTCACAGTCTGAGTAGGCTAATTAGCAGTTACACTTTACATCACATATTATGTTAGTTTAAACTGAGACTGATGGTTGATGGCAGACTAAAAAATAAAACTCCTGAAAGACAGTGTGCACAAACTGCAGATATATTCCAGGTCTATTTTCCTGTTAGTATCACCCCCCGCACACACAAACACACATACACTGTTCTCAGGTCAATAAGGGGGGGGGGGTAAAACTCCTCTCTTGTTCAGTTTTAAGGACGAGTGGCTTGAGACGGAACTCTCACGGCGAGCGAAGGTCCTCTCCAAAACGGCTGCGTCACCCTCTCCTTCAGAATTAATGGAGACTGATTCAGTCACCTCATCGCTGAGGTCAGCCCAGATTCAATTGACAAGCGCAATTAGTCTTTTCACAGGTTCATTTCCCATCACTTCAATCTGAATTAATCTAGGACAAAGAGATGGAGATAGAGAGAGGGTGACGGAGAGTGTCTTTTTTAGAGTTACTAAAAGTACATCAGAAGTTCTTTATAGTTTTGTGTGTCTCTCTGGCACTATTTTCTGAGATGAGAATTTGGGATTTATAACCTGAGCCTTCTTCTGCTAGTGTGGGAGCCCTTGTATCTGTAGCATTGAAACTCCATAACTGATGGGAGAGAACTGCCAGATGGTAGCCAGTCTTCAAAAACAGACTCTTAGGGAAGTGCTCTACTTAAAGGCACCGCATAATCCCTGACAGACACCAAACATCGGCGACAAGAGTGCAGCGTTCATTTTCCACTTTGTCCTGGACCATGGCTCGCCCGTCGTGATTTATGGGTACATATTCTATTTCGCCCTTCTCCTGAAGCATAGCAGCTTTTTCAGGACCTGGAACAGTGATAAAAGTCATTGTGTCTGGGCAGAGGATTATTTTGTGCCTTTTTGTTTTCTTCTTCTCTCTCCGTGCGAGAAGAAAGCCTTTTTTTGACAGCCTTTTCTCTCTTGGATGTTCACAGAGGTGTTCTGGACTTTGGGAGGACTGTCAGACCAGTCTAAAGTACTGAAGGGGGTTCAGATGTGGCTGACCCTTTCCAGTTACACTCCTCAGAGCAATGCAACTGGTTTGACCAAGGCTAGAATTTTCTTTGCTCGCTGTGAAAGGGATTGTTATTAGTAGTTGTAGTAGTAGCTGTGTTAGTAGTTGTAGTAGCAGCTGTGTTAGTAGTTGTAGTAGTAGCTGTGTTAGTAGTTGTAGTAGTAGCTGTGTTCGTAGCTGGAGTAGTAGCTGTAGTAGTAGCTGTGTTAGTAGTTGTAGTAGTAGCTGTGTTAGTAGCTGGAGTAGTAGCTGTAGTAGTAGCTGTGTTAGTAGTTGTAGTAGCTGTGTTAGTAGCTGTAGTAGTAGCTGTGTTAGTAGTTGTAGTAGTAGCTGTGTTCGTAGCTGGAGTAGTAGCTGTAGTAGTAGCTGTGTTAGTAGTTGTAGTAGCAGCTGTGTTAGTAGTTGTAGTAGTAGCTGTGTTAGTAGTTGTAGTAGTAGCTGTGTTCGTAGCTGGAGTAGTAGCTGTAGTAGTAGCTGTGTTAGTAGTTGTAGTAGCAGCTGTGTTAGTAGTTGTAGTAGTAGCTGTGTTAGTAGTTGTAGTAGTAGCTGTGTTCGTAGCTGGAGTAGTAGCTGTAGTAGTAGCTGTGTTAGTAGTTGTAGTAGTAGCTGTGTTAGTAGCTGGAGTAGTAGCTGTAGTAGTAGCTGTGTTAGTAGTTGTAGTAGTAGCTGTGTTAGTAGTTGTAGTAGTAGCTGTGTTAGTAGTTGTAGTAGTAGCTGTGTTCGTAGCTGGAGTAGTAGCTGTAGTAGTAGCTGTGTTAGTAGTTGTAGTAGTAGCTGTGTTCGTAGCTGTAGTAGTAGCTGTGTTAGTAGCTGGAGTAGTAGCTGTGTTCGTAGCTGTAGTAGTAGCTGTGTTAGTAGTTGTAGTAGTAGCTGTGTTAGTAGTTGTAGTAGTAGCTGTGTTAGTAGTTGTAGTAGTAGCTGTGTTCGTAGCTGTAGTAGTAGCTGTGTTAGTAGCTGTAGTAGTAGCTGTGTTCGTAGCTGTAGTAGTAGCTGTGTTCGTAGCTGTAGTAGTAGTTGTAGTAGTAGCTGTGTTAGTAGTTGTAGTAGTAGCTGTGTTAGTAGCTGTAGTAGTAGCTGTGTTCGTAGCTGTAGTAGTAGTTGTAGTAGTAGCTGTGTTAGTAGTTGTAGTAGTAGCTGTGTTAGTAGCTGTAGTAGTAGCTGTGTTAGTAGCTGTAGTAGTAGCTGTGTTCGTAGCTGTAGTAGTAGTTGTAGTAGTAGCTGTGTTAGTAGCTGTAGTAGTAGCTGTGTTCGTAGCTGTAGTAGTAGTTGTAGTAGTAGCTGTGTTAGTAGCTGTAGTAGTAGCTGTGTTCGTAGCTGTAGTAGTAGCTGTAGTAGTAGCTGTGTTAGTAGTAGTATAATTATGTTGTTGTTGCAGTTGTTTGGTATTGTTTTATTGGATTTTAAAGTAAGTGTATTGTTGCCATACAAACAGACTTCCCTTAAGAATGGATAACTATCACATACTTTTTTGCCTTGCTTTGTGGAGGGTTTAGGCCATACTGTACTGTGAAGTGCATTATAACAAATCAGTTGTAAAAACATCCACATCACAAACCTCGCATTCACATCACATTTTAAAACAAATCATAAACTAGTACTTACGATGGACTGGATCAATCAGTGAAATCACAATCATTTACTGGTCAATAACATGCCATTTACAATAGCTTTCCAGCCTCCATTCAGGAACCATGTCCAGCTTGTGTAAGATAGTAGTTTATAGCATCAGAGGTAAGCTGGTTGCAGCTTGCAATGATCATATGAACAGTGCTCTATAGGCTACACCACCGAGACACCCCTGTTTTAGTCTTTTGATGGGATATAGAACATGTGAATCTGAATTGACAATGAACCTGACCTGGGATAAGGATCCCCAAATTGTGGCGAAATATGTTTGTTAGTTGCTCTGTGCTCCCCTGGGGTGATAATGCAGAATAGGGTATTTGTCGCTCTCCATTCACTTCTATAGGGCAGCTAAACCGGTCTCAAAATGACATTCTAGCACGTATACGAACGCGAACAAAGTCGATTCTGTCTGTCAAACAGCTGTGCTTTAAGCCATTAACTGATTACTGCTGTGAATTTTACACTGAGTGACAGTTATCTGCAAAAAATTGTGGTCTGAGGTGTTTTTGTGTTCATAAAGGTTTAATTTGTATATTTTTAAATTAATTGATTTCCCTGCCCCTTACAGAACTATGGGGGCTCTGTCTAATTTGGCTTAATTTCTTGTTCTAATAATTGTTTGAGGCTATAACATAATTAATTGTCAAAACAAACTGATCTAAATTATTTTGGATATTAATCTGTGTGTAATTTGCTGGAGGCGCAGTTGAACATGGTTAAAGGAAATTAATATAGTTTTGTGCAAAGGTTTTGGCACCTTTGGTGTATGTTACAATGAATCTCTAAGTGATATCTCTAACAGAAGCTGACCTGACCTCTACATGGTACAAAGTTTAAAAAAGTTATTATGAATAAGTGGGTTAGATAAAGTGAACATGGCACACATAGGTGTGGACACCTGTCAGTTAGTACTTAGTAACACCCCTTGGCAGATCTATAATGTCTTTCAAACATCTCCTGTAGCCAGCCATGTCTTTCTGTTCTTGCTTTTTGAAAACTCTTGCCGAACTCTTCTACTAGCTCAGAAACGTAGCATCCTTGCATGCACTGTATGTTTCACATCTCCCCACAGATTGTTGATAATATTCTTCTAAAGACTGTGACAATCTTTCAAAACCTTTTGTTGTTCTTCTATATATGTAATGCATGGTGGATTGAGAGGTACCTCAGAGGCTGGAGTTTATGTCAGGACAGGTCAGCTTCTGTTTACTTAGAGATGGACTGTAAGATACACTTTGGTCAGGGGTGCCAAAACTTAAATACAACTGGCTGTAAGCGTGACATACACTGACCTTTGAGCCCATGTCAGAGAACTTATTGTCTCTGTTTCCATTGCTTTGGCTCCTGAGTTGGTCAGGCTCTCGTTTCAGCGAATCCATTTATTACCACTTTTCCAACCACTCAAAGAAAAAACAAATGCGAAAAATATTGTCAAATCTTAAATATATTTTTTTAGAAGACAATTTCTGAAAGGGTTTCATTTTTTTTTATTGAAAAAAAAAAAAAATACTAAAAAGGTTTGGTTAATACACCATCACTTCCTTCCTCAAGAAAGGATGTATTTTTAATGCACCTCACTCTTACAATGTCACCACGGGCATATACGTAAGTTAATTTAGAGCTGAATTTGCAATCAGTGGCTCTCTCCTCAGCAGGGCTGTTAACAAGTCAAAATCAAATTCATTGAAATTTTAAGAGGCAATGGAGCAAGAAGGAGGGTTCCATAGCTAGCGACACACAAATGAACACAGTAAAAAGTCATTAGAGCAATGGACAAGGGAGAGAGAATGAGCATTTGGGCAGTTCTGAGTGGTAGGTATAAGGGGGGGACGTGTGTCATCGTGGGGATAAGATTGTGAGGTAGAGGCTGAAACCGCTGAATTCTTGTTTTTGGTTTGGGTTTGCGGTGGAAGAGAGAGGTGCTGCCAAGCTCCTGTTTCCATTAGTGCAGGGTCCTTGTGAGCACCGAGCTCATCTTCACGCTGACTGTAATTATGATTGGTCGGTCTCTGGGCTCCATGCTGACCTTGTTTCATACAGTTTGAGGCAGATTGTGAGGTGCTTTTTTTGTGTGTCAGGAAAGGAAAGGTGTATTTTTCATTATTGGCTAGAGCTCTGGAAATGGTATCATTCTTTATTAATGTCAGCTTTGCGGTGCATTTGCACACTTCCTGTAAGCGCATCACATTTATTTTATTTTCATTTAGCCTTTATTTAACCAGAAAGCCCCTTGCGACAAAAAAATAATAAAATAATTCAAGGGGAGACCTGGCCAAGATAACTGCAACAAAATACAAAAAGTTCAGTGTTAAAGCAACACATACAATAACACAAAAATGCACAGACAAAAAGCCTATAATGACCAGTTGATTAAAGCTTATAGGACAGTCATTGCAAAACAATTACACTTCTAACACAGATAATTTAAGCTTTGTGACTACAATATTAGGGTGTGTTGAAAGCTATGGTATTCTGGCAGGCTGAAGAAATATTGTGTTTACACCGGCAAAATAGCATAATCCTGTAAGGGGTTGTGAATGGTTTGGAGATTCAAATGCGAAGGTGGGGGAATCCGAACAAGTCAGCTCACAACAGTGAGGACCAATAACTGGGAGAGAAAATATTAAACGAAAAGAAAGAAAAGACAGGAACTTAATTTCTTAAGGCTAAACAGCCAAAAACGAAAATCAACCCACAAAAATGGGCGAACTAGAAAACTAGTAAAATACCAACTAAATCTCCCTAACTCAAATAATGAGGGAAATCTTGCAAAACGAAAGAACATGTTCGGCTACCTTAGCTCAGAGCCGGAAGAGTGTAAAACCAAAAACAAAAGTACAAAGAAAATCTGTCTCCTACAGCAATGTACAAAATAAATAGCGCAGAACGCTAACAGGAGAAACAATCCTATACCTGACTAATAGCTAATAGCAAGTCCCTCCTGAACATAATCAAAGTTTAATATCAGGAGGTCGCTAGTACCTGGCTATACCCGGCTCGAATGCAATGTCGAAAGACAAACAAGCACCGGAGAACTGGATGTGTGGAACCTAAATACCTTGCCGGTAGAAGCACAGGTGAAAACACTAATGAGGACGGCAAATCCCGAAACGGAACGTGGAAAAAATCTGATGGATTCACAATCGTGAAAGCGGGACGAGAACCGCAAAAGAAAAGGAAATAAACAGCCACGAACCACTACAGATCCTATATAATACTGTCTCATCATTGTCAGTCAGATAGAATGGGTTTGAACTCCCGCCACAAATCCCTGCACAGTTTTATCCATCCATCTGTTCATCAGTGATGGGAGCCTAGGCTTTCATAAACCAAAAATGAGTGCAGCCATCATGTCTGTCATTCACTCTCTAATTATAACCTTTCAGACAGTGGGTGTGGCATGTGTGAATTTAGGCAGGTTGAAGACCAGGTGGGCAGCAACATTCTGGACCGATAAGATAAGACCGACAGATAAGCCCACTAGCGAGGTATTGCGGTAGACCAGACGAGAGATTACAAGGGCTTGTGCATGTTGCTGCGTAGGTTATGGAACAGTACATTCCACGCAAAACAATTACACTTCCAACGCGGTATGCTGAAGAAGGGGCGGGTTCTCTTCATGTTGTGACGGGAGAACCTGCAGAACCAGGTGGGTATACTACGAAGCAGGATTACTTAGCTGGATAACTGCACCAAACAAAATCCGGAACTATCCCAAATCTGGAACACAGACTGAATTAAAAAGAGCTGTTCCCGGTTTTACTCAATGCAGTTATTTATTTTTAATTTTTTTATAGCGCCTTTATCCAAAGCGCTTTACAATGGCCTCTCACTCACCCGTTCACACACACATTCACACACCAATGGCGGCAGCTGCCATGCAAGGTGCTAGCCTGCTCATTGGGAGCAATTTGGGGTTCAGTGTCTTGCCCAAGGACACTTTGACATGTGGACAGGAGGAGCCGGGGATCGAACCGCCAACCCTGCGATAAGCGGATGACCCGCTCTACCTCCTGAGCCACAGCCGCCCCTACGTTATCTGGCTAACTAACTAATCCTGCTTTGTAGTATACCCCCCAGGTGGTGGCCGCAACCGCCCCACATTCTTAGCTGAGGGGAAGCGAGATGCTGAAAAACTATCAACAGAGATTGAAGCATCAATCCGTGAGGAACCCATTACCAGGAGGAACAGTTCTGTCTTTCCCAGGATGAGCTTCAGGCTCCCAGGATGAGCTTCAGGCTCCCAGGATGAGCTTCAGGCCGCAGGATGAGCTTCAGGCTCCCAGGATGAGCTTCAGGCCGCAGGATGAGCTTCAGGCCGCAGGTGGGCATTCGGGCAAGTCGAGCAGGATGAGGACGGAGCTCAGTGATTTACCTCTAGCCTTTGTGACCATGAAGCGAGCAGGCTCGATGGAGTGGTTACAGTTTAATCCCAAATATTTGGAGTCGAAGAGGTTACTCAGTTGGGGATGGAGACACAGATTTCCAGTTAGAAAATGAGTCGGACAGGTCAGTAAATGTGTGTCTCAGCTGGGTTGAGAGAGTTTTTTTTTTTTTTTTTTGAAGAGAGGAGTGACACAGGTCTTCTTAAAAGTCCATGGAGACCATGCCAGTTGAATGCGAACAGTTGATAAGTCAGGAGATAATATAGGAATGATGTCCTTGGCAGTTGGATTGAATTGAACAATCCAGAATAGAACAAGGTCTTCATCAATAACACAATGACTACATTACCCTGAATGCCTCACACCAAATGCGCTTTCTTACCAGGATGTGAATACAGTCATATACCAATAGCTCTTATCCTCAATCAGCATCCACCTTTTGTCCAAAATGTTGACGGTTGTGACTATGAGTTGGTAAACTGATCCCGGGTCAGTTGTTGCGGGGCTAACTTGCCATTTTGTTGTGATAGCCTGCATGTCTTTTCCTGTCTTTCTTCGCACGGCAGCTTGTTTGTGTTTAAATAAGAGCTCATTAGGATTACACAGCCATTTAGCCAAGTGACATTATGTGTAATTGTGCCATTATTCAGAGACTGTGTAATGACGCGCTCCGAAGAGCTAAATGTTGATTAGCCCTCGGCCGATTACACTCGCAGCTGAAAATAATGACTGCGAAAGTGGCCCGGAGTGAGGCAAGGAGAGGGTGCCCTCGGAACAAACAGTTGGGAGTGCTGATGACAAAAGAAACAAAACAAAAAGAATTCTGGGAAATAAAAAAAAATTCATGAAGCTCACCATGTTGTGCTGCTGAGGTCAGAATGTATTTGTTGCAGTAGGTTTGGTGCTGCCCTTCTGCATGCTCTACCACATCCCCATTTCTCTCTCTCTCTCTCTCTCTCTGTTACACTTACACAGAAAAGTATTTAGTGTATAGAAATGCAACCCATGTCATCCAAAAAATACTGCCATTCACTATCCCAAATAGGGCTGCTACTAGCAATTCATTTGTGATTGATTAAATTATTTTATTTATTAATTTATTAACTGATTAATCCAAAGTATTTTTTTATTTTTTTCAGTGAAAAGAGTACAAGTAGATAATATTCCGTGACTAATTTAAACAGAAAGAACATTTGACAGGAAACATTTTCTTAAAAGAAAATTCCAGGCCAAAACACCTTGACATTGATATAATTTGTATATTGGTGATGTAAAACGCATCCTAGGTTCTATTTTTCAGTTTTGTGTAGTATTGCACTGTTCCGCAGCTAAACTCCAGCTCTGTAGATGGCGTGACATCATGCGGTGATATTGCCACAGCAGGCACAGTGCGGTTTAATATGTGAGTGTGTCTTCAACTCGTTATCTCACCAACTATAAGAATCAGATATTCGTTTCAGCCTCTTGGGGACACGAGGTCACTGCCATAGAGTGATAGCAGGCAAACGAGCAAACGTTTAGACTAATGGAAACAATATCAGCTGTGTTATGCAGCTGTTAAGTAACTATTTCTGTCGTTAATCAATAATCACTCCATGGTGGCACAAAGCGGGGACAAGCGAAGGCTGTAGCCCCATCATGAATATGTATAGCACCGTCACAGCCCTCCCCACAAGCATTTTCATACAATATTACATTTTACAGTAAAAAATAAATAAAATAAATGATCAGCACCTTTATGTATTAACCTAGCTCCCCGTTAGCACCTCCATGTATTAACCTTGCTCCCTGTTAGCACCTCCATGTATTAACCTAGCTCCCCGTCAGCACCTCCAAGGACAGCACCTCCTGGTGCAGACACTGGTATCACTACAACAATAATAAGCAGACGGCTAAAGCATGAATACTATTTGTGTACTGGCGTGTACAGTAGGGAATTGTGGGTAGATGCTCTTTCTTTCCTTCTACTTCTCTTTTATAATGTTTATGTTCTTTTGTTTCCATTTTTTTTCTTTCTTTAGTCCCTATCATTTCATTTTTAAAATTTTTTTCTCATCCTCATACAGCAACTCCTCAGTTCCTGCACTGCGATAATTATTACCTTTATCATCTCATACATTTCCAAATTTTTTCCTCTTAGAACAAAATGTAATTATCCACCTTGCATTGTGGAGATAGGAATGGTTCTTCATCACCGAAGAGACTGAATAGGGATGTAATCATAGGATGAATAGGCTGTAATTAAGACTGAAAGAGGAAAGGACTCTTCTCGGTCCATTGGTGCAGACAACCACCGTTCTATCTCCAAACCTGTTAAATGCTGAAAAAAGAAACTGTTTTAAGTCACACAGAGGGTGCTTTCTCAGAGGGTCGTTGATTCACCTAAATAGAGAATGAAGGAGCGTGTAATTTAATTACTCACTGGCTAATGATGGTCTCCTGACACACTCGGTTTCAATAGAGTTCAGGTCCTGACTCACAGAACCCACAGCCATAGACTAGGAAGTTACATGTTTTTCTGCATTTCTATTTTCGGGAGAAAGTATTTTATGCATTCACCGCAGGTGCTCTATAGTACAGTTGCCTATATGCTGAAGTTGCAGTGGAAAAAAATAAATGAACAGCAGGAGAGTCACTGCAATGTAAGTGGAAAAACATTGTTATTGTTTTATATAGGCGAAGAATAATATAAGTAGAGTGAGACATGACTGAAGGCTGACCGATTTAACTCACGACATGATATTGTTGGTCGCTAGCTGCTACCTGTTGTTTAGTAACTAGCAAGGTAACCAACGTTAGCCAGCAGGCTAGTGAGCTAGCTAACTATGTAAAAAGCTTGCCAGGCAACCTTAGCTAACAATAGTAGCATTAATAGATATCTTTTTTTATTTGCACAGATCATTTTGAACAGGGTAAGCATGCTTATTATGTACTCTAGTTAACAATAGTGTCTCACTTTCTGGATAATTATAGCTGCCATAATGTGCTTAATCGCTAGCTATATACGTTAGCTGTGTCAGGCTGGCTCGTCATACCAAATGAGTCACTGGCTGGCTGGCTAATAGTCCACAGTGCTTAACAGACTGTTCGGTCCAAATAGCTGGTTATAACAATGCTGTCTGGTTACAGACCCCATTTGGTCCTCTTAATTTACTTCATTCTCTCCAGAGAGAAACAGCCTACATTTACACTCACGTGGATGCTGTTTTGTAAAGTACCAGTACAAGTTCAGTGTTAGTTATACCAGACTTGCAGCCAATGGTCTTTTTATCCCCAGTCGTGCTTTCATAGGAGCGACTTGTTACCCAAATGTGAGTTGCCAGACAGTTACTTCACGTGCGAAAAGGAGGCTAAGGATACCCTTGAGAAATCAAAACATCTGGAAGAGACTGAGGAAGAAGACAGCACCCTACTGAAGCCATGATCTTCTTGTTTTTAAATGTTGACAGGGATACCTTCCTCCACGTAATGGCAGATAAGAGGCCATATATTGTTTTTTGTCAATTGGAGTAAACCTATCAGGCCCTAATTTAACAGTCAAAGTGCAATTTTCAAACGGTAGCCCTAACACAGGGACGTGTCCAACTCAATTTCAGTAATTTCGTGACACCAGGCTTTAGCGCAGTTATGGCCCAGTTGTAAACTAGGTTAGTTTGCTAGGAATACATTAACTGTGGGTGTGATGGAGCTTTAGTTTCATTATTTCCAATCAGGTCGTCCCATTTCTTTCCCTTTAAAAACGATGCGTTTGCGCCACAGCCAGCTACTAATTCCGATTCCGAGCAAGCACGATTACTTGCGATATAAAAACAAAGGTGAGAATGAATAGTTCTCATTTTCGTGTTTATTTTCTCCTCAAACAAAAGATGTTTTCCGTTTATAGCAGTGCTTGTTTCTTTGTTGTCAGATTTAGTTTAATACCACTATTTAAAATAAACAACAAAAACAATCTGCCCTTCACTTTCATTAATTTCAGGCATGCACTTGGAAAGATAAACATGCACTCACTGGAGAAACAACTCTGCAGCCAACTAGCCCATGCGCTCGCATGCATTTCATTCGTATGCATTTAGACGCAGCATTACGTTACATTACAATCATTTGACAGACGCATTTATCCAAAGCGACGTACAATAAGTGCATGCTGAAGGACATTGAAGCGACTACAAAGCAGATCCGACAAAGCACAACTTTCTCACAAGGTAGGAGCTATCCATAGTAATGAACGTAGAATAGTACGCACTGTCAGCTATACATTCTGAACTATAAACAAACAAACAAAACGATTAAATGGAAAACAAGCAAAAACTGGAAGCAAGTACTATGGAATTGGCCCTAGATCGGTGGTTTTGTCGAGTTGGAGTCTGAAAAAGTGCGTCTTCAGACCACAACGGAAAACAGACAGTGTTTGAGCTGAGAGCGGCGGAGTGGGGAGTTCGTTCCACTTTAGCATTCTTTTACCTCCGTTTATACAGCTGAATGTATACTGATGCAATTCAGGTTAAGTACCTTGCTCAAGGGTACAACCTAGCCCAGTTCCCTAACCATCATACTACGCTGCTGCCACTACGTCGTGTGCAATACAGCACGCCCCCAACAATGCACTGACTTTCTGTGGGCTGCTATATAGTGTAATTTATCACCTGACTGGTCCAATGATCCAAAACACATTTTTAACATTACAAAGCTTTGCTCAATCATTGACCTAGCCCTGCCAAATGCACAAATAAATTGCAAGTTGTCAGTGTGTTCTGGGCTCAATGTAATGGAGTAAGCAGCCACAATTTTAATGGATAGCCACTGTCCCATAACAGCCACTGTAAAATGCTGCCTGTAAATATGTCCCCTGTAGTGCAGCCTCATAGGGAATAGCATTATGTGCTTAATTTGACTGTAGCGACAGGTAAAGAATTAACCGGAAGCAGGGCACCTAAATGCACTTAACGAACACATCTCACATTATTTGAGGGGTGCAGAGCCTGGGTCTCCCACGTTCCTTGCGTCTCTCATTCAGTTTTCTTACATACATGTGTGATTCCTAAACAGCCCATAACTGAACACAGGCTGAATTTCAAATGGTAAAATAAAAAATAAAAAAGTATATATATTTCTCGTATTTGTGTTAATGCATTCATATGTGCGGCACATTCACAACGCCGCCAAAATGGCACAATGCGGCAGGGTGCGAGTGATGTGGCAAACGCATTATCGACCGCCAAACTCGCACGGGGCCAATTGTTTCTATTGTACGCCTCCTATTGGTTTACTGCCGACTACCAAACCCTAGCGCAGGCCGCAAATATTCTATTTGTGGGAGACGCAAGTTCCACTAGCGGTGGCATTCAGCGGCATTCATTAAATCGTCATATAGCGTTCTTTGTCACACCATCAAGCTGTGAATGATTACTATAACCACTCACCGTCATTGAACACAGTCAAAATTAGATTTCTGGATCTTAGACATGTCAGAGCATGACCTATATATTCGTGGCTACATGCCTTTTGCGATCAATTTTATTATTTTCATTTGCATTTTGATATTCTGTCTTGTGTGCAGATAAGATGTGTGCACATGGAAGCTTTGTTAAATTCAAAAGAAAGGCCAAGGGGAGAAAAATATTCCACTGGGACATTTCCTTGGCTTGCGATAGCATCAGGACATACAGTATATCACCTATCTAATCTGTAGTATAAATATGACAAATATGAAGAGAAAGAAGAATTGCTCAGCTGAAGTTGAGGGTGCGACACATTTTACTGTGCATTTTAACCAACACACCAGTGAGTGAGATACACGGTACAGCATGAACAAATACAAGCCTGATCATGTGGAAAATTCTTGAATAACTCCACTTTCACCAGCTAACAACCCTGGACCATCTGAAAGATTCATAATGGTAATCAGTTATCATATAGCCTTTGATGAAAATTACACTTTTAGCACGTATACGAACCCGAACTAAGTCAATACAAACCAGTCATCTTACGTATTTAAAAAAATTAATAAATGAGATTGCCCTTTCCTGGCTTTTTTGTATTTTATTTGGAACGTAGATCCGGTAGGTAGTAGTTCCTGGTAGTAGATATCTATGGTAAACTTTTTTTGGAATGTGCTGCAGGCCTCAAATTCAGAATTAGCATATATTTACAAAAATCAATAATGTTGATAAGGTAAAACATTAAATATATTTTCTTTATACTGTTTTCAATTAAATATACGTAAAAGAGAATTTACAAATCATTGCTTTCTGCTTTTATGTGCATTTTACATACTGTCCAAACTTTCTTAGAATTGGAGTTGTATATATAAGGCATGTCGTGGTTTATATCTAATATAATATATAAATCTTCTTCTTCTTCCGCTGTATCAAGGTCTTGCATCAGCACAATAAACAGTCTCCCCTCTGCACAATTCCCAGGTTTATGGAGTGCCTGAGCAGTCTACTGTTTTTATTAGCTAATAACAGCGTAACATTCACAAAGTGAGATTGGTGCCTCCGAATAATGGCTAACAGCCCCACAGCGATGCTAACTGGCATTGCCAGGTATCTCTGCTCAATTTCATTGGATAGCCAACCCCAAAGTGCTCATAGCAGACTGAGAACTGTCAGTTCAGTTCAGTACAGAGCTAAACGCTGAGTGTGCTGGTAGGCGCTCAACAGGGCTCTGTAAACATAAAATGACAGGAGAGCAACCTTTATAGTAAACCTATCAGTTTACTTGTGTTTCAAAATGACAAATGCCTAAATAAATGTAAACGAAAGCGCAATCCCAGAGCTTATAGTAGCTGCATGCAGACCCCATTGTGACAAGTGTTCTTCAGGCGCTACTCTTTATGTTGTACAAGTATCTTTCAATGCACAACTGAATTTTCTGAACCATGGGGTGGTAGTGCAGTGTAGTGTTTACGGAGCTGGGCTTGTAACTGATACGTTTCTGCGTCGAATCCCAGGATGGACACTGACTGTACACTCGGCCAAGGTGTTTAACCTACATTTATTTTAACCTCATATGTGCGGCACATTCACAGCACCACCAAAATGGCACAATGCGGCAGGGTGCGAGGGATCTGGCAATCGCATTATCGACCGCCAAACTTGCACCGGGCCAATTGTTTCTATTGTATGCCTCCTATTGGTTAACTAAATTGCTTCAGTAACATGTTCTGCTATACAATTGTGAGGGAAATACGATTGTAGTATTGTTAGTCACTTTTAATGAGGGCATCTGCCTAGCATTTAATACAATACAGAAACCAGTAGTCCCATTTGTAGGTAACCTACGTTATTATCGTATAATTATGTTTCATTGGGAGTCAAATAGTAAATTGAAGGTTTGTGGGAAGATTAGTAAATTTTTTGTTTGTCCAAAGATTCACTTTTGCTGGGTTATATACCCTTATATACGTAGCCAGCATTATGTGTAAACTTTCGACAATGATCATACGCTTAAAAAGTTATTTATCCACTTTTAAATGTTTTAAAAGATGCACAGAACTTTCATTATCCTCAGAGAGACGATATCAAAAACTAAACCATGTTTGATTGACAGGTTTTTAATCGGTGGTGTGTGCGTGTGCGTTGGGGAGAGGGGGTGTAACACTGCTGTATATAATTACACAAAAGCTGTGAGTGTCTGAATTGCGATGTTTTGTGCGCTGTGAGGTCATAGCAGGCGTGACAGTTAGATCTATTGATCCTTTGTCTTCATAGCTAATTTAAATGAAAGGAGTGTGTTCTATTGAGAAGATTCATAATCTAGTCTTTTTTGGCACAATTTTGCCTTGTTGTCTGGTAGAATTCAGATACCGTGTTCAGATACTAAGTTAACCATCTGCTTGTCTAGAAAGCTCACCAGAAAGTTTGAGAACTAGAAAAAACTCTTATTCTTTTCTTCTGTTTTTGGAGACACAAGATTGCAATTACATCATTTTTTCTAGTTGGCTGTGTTACAGTAATTGTTTGGCCACCATTGTTAGCACCTACAAGGAGAAATCAGCCTGAAATGACAGGTTACTATTACGTTTTCTATCCAATACTCCGCTGTATCAAACAGAAACACGCCCTGGTTGAGTTCATGAACAAAACGTGTTGTAATACCTATTTGCTTTACTCTGTTCAACATTGATTGATTTATTTCACCTTGACATTCTCCTACAAGCCAAGTCAAAATGTCTGAGCGTATCACCCCAGTGGTGCCAGCTATTTAAAAAAACAAAAAAAAACTTCCCAACAAGTATCGTAAGTAAGCATTGTTTCAACGCTGCGTCAGTTGGTGATGAATACCGCAGAACCATCCCTCCACCACTACGGTTTTTCAACACAACCTGGGGCCATTCGTGATTAAAACTGACACAGTACGGTACAGTCTACTCCGAGCACGATTATACTCATACAGCAATTACAAGGCTGGGGATGTGATCACTGTTAGATTAAAAGGACCGGCAATAACGGCAGTCTAATTGAATAATTGCCATTCATCAAAACGGCTCCATCAGAACGGCTCCCTCGACGGAGGCCTCCACTCATCAATTTGTGCGGTATTAAGCACGACGCAGGCACAGCCCGGACTGCAATTAATCTGTTTAAATCAATTACAAAAACGACTTCAGGATTGGACAATTCCTTCTGGAGGCCCCGTCGTTTCCGGGAGACGGATTGGGAGGTGGTTCCCGAGGCGGTGGGTTGTTTGTCGAGAGTCGGCGCCGGCCTCTGTTGCCTGCTTGTCAGATTTGATGGGGATCGGTGGCGCTCGCTTTCTAAAGCCACCGAGATTACAGACTGAAAACGTCAAAGAGCCCCTCTGGCAATGCCCACAAGCTGGACAGTTTTAATCAGTTTCGTGTGATGTATTCCGCCAATTATACTCTTTGTTGGCTGTTTGTTTGTTCATTTCCTTATCAAATTGAAGTTTGGCACGGGGAGGGAGAGGGGGGTTGTTTTGCTGTAGGCGGTTAAACAAAGCTCTCGGATGGAACCGAAACCTCAATCCTGGCCTCTCAAGTGAGACGTTGTGGTACGAGTGCCGTCGAGATGACTGCCGCAGCCATTTGCAGTGTAGCACGTTCTTCCTGCGGAGAGCGACTCTCGTCCTTGTCCTCTGATTGCACAAGACAGACGGATTCTATGACTAAGACATTCAATTTAAATGCCCTTTTTCCTATGTCTTCCCAGCTCAATAGCACAATGACACGGAGATCCGGGAGCACTCCTGTAGTACTGTGTGGCCTTGTTCTGTGGTAAATATTAGCCAGCACATAACAGCTGAATGCAGTTATGAGAGAATATATTAGCTTATGCATATGGCAACTTTAGTATTTTTTTTTTTTCCACTGGTCCAATTCCATCAGAAGACTTTTTCTTAAGGGAACACACGAGACATACAGTGGAAGTCCACTGTAAGAGATAACCACCCAGCTGTGTACCTGAAAGATGACATGGGTGAGCAATAGAAGGAGAAAGTTGGAATGATGTGAGGTAATATGCCATGACTTGCTGAGTGGTCGGTTTCTGTGATTTTTCCATGTGTAACAGGGCCATAAGCCCAAGAGGACATTCAATGAGGTATGGAAAGCTTTGTTGTCTCTGAGGTGAGCCTGTATAACCCTGCCCCCCCCCCTTGATAATCAATGGTATGTCCAACAGAGCTGTGTTGGTCGAATCTCCTGAGATCGGTGCACTCTATGGTGGTGAATATCTGCTCATGGTGGCCGGTGTTTCAGTTTGGTACGCAATCCACCAAGATTGCTTAAGGCGGATATTCTCACATTTATATTGCAGTTTCTTTCTGGGAGCACCACATAGCAGAGAAGCTCTCCCCTTCCCAGTTTCTGAAAAAACAGATTTTTATTTTTATTTTAGAAATATATAAATGCATTTCTTCCACCGCAGACCTCTGTAGAGTGGCAATAGGTTGTTTTTTTACTTTTATAACGCCTCAAGTACAGGCTGGTTTGTGCTTTCTGAAAATAATTAAAGAAGGGAAACTTTATGAGATTTTTTCTATGTTCCCATCTCACCAGAGCGCACAGCTGTGAAGGATCATAATTACTCAAAGTACAGGGTGCGCACGAGGGAAAATAGAGAAACGGGGCTGCTAGGACAAGTCTAAAGGAGTGAGACAGACATTGAGCCAAACTATTGATGGAGAGTCTTGTAGTCATTATTCATCTGATCATTCATCTATATTAATGGTTAAATGTATCACTGTACACTTATAAAAAAAAATTTAAAAAAATTCTACAGAAAGAAAACAAATTCAAGAGTGAGAGAGGAAGAGCGGGCTGTGCATAGACATATATATGCCTATAGATGTGTGTACATATGCCTATAGATGTGTGTACATATGCTTAGATATATCTACATTATTTCACTGCTATTTCTTCTAATGTTTAATATGTTTTGACAATGCAATTTTATTGGTATTGACAATAAGGCTCCATTCGAATTGAATTGAATAGATACATACTGCCGAGATAAAGGTTCTGAAAATAAAATAGATGCAAATTACATTGAAGGGGGTTTCGGAGACGTATGCATTTAGGCATTTAGCAGAAGGACTTGCGCAAGTGTATACATATATAAAGGTTTAGGAAACAGAGCTAATTCCAAGTCACAACTGATAGTTAATGCCATTAATACATCACTTAGAATGAATACATACATTAACCTCCAACATAATGTAAAATGCCATAGTAGGTGCATGAGGGAGAGTGTGAATGTATCATAGCACATCCGTGTCTGAAGTGGGTTTGACATTAGGGTTTTAAATGTAGCATAGATGTGGCTAGTAGACCTGTGAAAAATAATAATAATAATAATAATAAATACAAATAATGCTAATAATAACTTTATTTGTATAGCACCTTCATTCAGCACATTACAGCAGAAAAAAAAACACAATAAAAGATTTAAAGTAAAAATAGAAGTTAAAAACATAAAAGAAAAGAAACAATAATACCATTTGAATAAAATAAATGCGAAATATTTTTTTTTAAAATATATATTTTTAGTTCAGCATTAGATGAGCCTGGATGCCAGGTAGACAGGTGTGTTTTCAGTCTGCAGTGGAAGAGACCCTGACTGTGCTGTCCTGACCGCAGTGGGGGGCTCATTCCACCACTGGGGGGCCACAGTAGAGAAGGGAAAGAACCGTAACGGGACCTGCAAGGTTTAAGGTTTGTTACGCCATCACCACCTCGATAGCTCATACCTTATTAACTAGCGGATTTGAGAATTGAATTTCAAGTGGAGGAAATAAACACAAGATAATGTTGATGACTAAAGCTACTTCTCGGATAGCGCCTAAATCGTAGTTTAGGATTACGTCATGTCCATTGTTCACAAATGAAACACTGAGATGGCCAGTAACAATAAAGCAAATTTTCTCATCAAAAATTGTTCTCTTGTTCTGTATTACTGAACACAGCTTTCACACTCACTGATTTCCTTTGTGTGTTTCTCAACCAATCAATTGCCAATTAAATAAATGTCAACACAAAGAACACACGCACAGACATAACGGCGGTTTGGTATTCATGTTCCCAGTACTGTTCACTTTGTGTTTCGGTGGATTCTATCTGTGGTGGAGAGAGAGATGGTCCTCCGGGCAGCGGCCTGAGGATGATCGTCAGACACGATGTCTGGGGCAGTTCTAGGGGCGTTTAATGGAGCCTTCACGTGAATTACTGCGCTACGTGTGTGCAATGCGCAGGGTACATCGTGCTCATTACAACCAGAAAGATGCTGAAATGAAAGAACGTGTGTGTGTGTCTATCAAGGACATGTAAATCCAGTCCACCTCAAGAGATTTTTATTTACTGTATACCATATGGTGTAGATTATTTACAACCTGTCAGCTGTAGGATAGCATTAAAATGCAACTCTGTTCCTTCCTTGCTCATTAGCAAAAAAAAATAAATAAAAAAACAGCCCGAACAGCCACGAGTTCAGGTGTTGGTGTAATTGATTGCAGGTCGGTGGGTCCGCAGATTAGGACTAGAGCTTTCCAATGTATTCAGGCCAGCACCAGTAACCAGAGGAGAGCGATGCGAAGCATGACATGCATGAGATGGAGAGGAGGAGGATGATGTACATATGAAATGAGGGAGAGACAGAACAGTCGCCGTGGTAATTGCTTCTAATTACCGTGGCGCATAATCAATAGCGCACATCGGTCTATGTAATTTGATGGAGATGAGGGGGCGGGGCTTCAACGGTGACATCAGAGGAGGCTCTGTGGCCTCTGCGCTGGGTTGGTTTGATCAGCAAAGGGTCCTGACAATGGGATGTCCTTTAGAGGAAGGCGTGTTCCCCTGCTGCTTATCGAGCGCTCGGGGCATCGTGGGAGAGCTGCTTTGCCCTACTGAGTGACAGCGGTCGTCCCTACCGTGCGCTGTGCACGCTCTATAGGCTCCCGGAGAGAGGTGTCTACCAGGCAGTCATAAACTGCCATGTTATCCTCTCCCCTAATGAGCGGAATGGGGGTGGAGCTCCACACTGTCGCCTCCCCGGCCGCACAGGAGCCACACAGGACATGCTCCGATTGGCCAGAAACTGCAAACTGCTTTAAATCCGGACTGCACTTATATAGCGCCTTTATCCAAAGCGCTTTACAATGCGTAGCTTTAGTGACTTGAGTCCATTCCGAAACTTTCCTTTGGGAACTGTTTCTGAATTAATTAGTCAATAAAATAATACGGAAGGGAAAAGACCAAATGACAGACGAAAGGCATTGCCATGGCATTGCTGGGTGGCTCATCCAAGGTGCTGTTCCGTGCATGGATCGGCCCCATGGCCTGGTTTTCAGGTGTCCGCAATGAGCACAGATAAATGACGGATCATTCCAAATTGGAGAGAAAAGGGGTGTGTGGGGAACCATAGATAAAACACTCGGACACTTTTGTTTGTTGTTTTTTACTCCGACGTGCATGTTCCTTTTTAAAATACGAAGACAATTTTCAGCAAAAAATAAAGCTTCTGACCATGGTTGTGATGGGTGTCCTTTAAAATGAATAGCACAGTATCTCCTGGCCTTGCTTCCCAGCATGGAGGGAGTGTGGAGGATAACTGTGTAGCCCAGGCTAGTCTGGAGGATAACTGTGTAGCCCAGGCTAGTCTGGATGATAACTGTGTAGCCCGGGCTAGTCTGGAGGATAACTGTGTAGCCCTGGATTGTCTGGAGGATAACTGTGTAGCCCGGTGTTACGATCCCCACGGGCCTAGGGGTGCATGGGGTAGGTAACTTGATGTTTATATACCGGGAGATGTAAAATTATGATGGGACAGTAATAACAATATAAAAACAGACAAAATAGCAACTCAGTGCACAAGTTTTTACTGTGGTAATGAATAAAACAAGTATACAGAGAGTGCAACACTAAACTACAAAAATACACAATACAAAAACCAGACTCACACAACCAGGGTCAAGGGATGCTGGATGTTGCCAAAAGAACACCAAAACGAAGCTAGCTAACACAGAGAGTAGTATCTAATCTAGTGTATCAAGTACACAAAACAAAAGCCTAACTACTCTAACGAGCAGACTGAAAAATACAGTGGTTGGCAATCACCCCTAACGACTAGTGGTTCTATACACAAACAATCTACGGGCATATGTATAGGAGCCCCCAGTCTTACCTGTCCAAAGACCTGGAAGTGTACATAGAACAGAACACGTTCAAACCAAAACTATTATAAACTGCAGACATAGAGCACGCCAACACACACATGTTTCCCAAAAACACACCACCCGCTAATGGCAAACAGTCCATCTTATATAGCAGAGGTGGCGGGTTCTGATTGGATGATGGTGAAATGACACGGAGGGCTTGGATAGGTGAAAGCGGGACTTGATTGATCATGATTGACAGGCGGCACAGCGAATGAAGGTGGTGGCAGGCGAAGTCAGGGAAATCCACAAAAAAATAAACACAGGCACGTAACACCCGGGCTAGTCTGGATGATAACTGTGTAGCCCGGGCTAGTCTGGAGGATAACTGTGTAGCCCGGGCTAGTCTGGACTATAACTGTGTAGTCTGGGCTAGTCTGGAGGATAACTGTGCAGCCCAGGGTAGTCTGGAGGATAACTGTGTAGCCCGGGCTAGTCTGGAGGATAACTGTGCAGCCCAGGCTAGTCTGGAGGATAACTGTGTAGCCCGGGCTAGTCTGGAGGATAACTGTGTAGCCCGGGCTAGTCTGGAGGATAACTGTGTAGCCCGGGCTAGTCTGGACTATAACTGTGTAGTCCGGGCTAGTCTGGAGGATAACTGTGCAGCCCAGGCTAGTCTGGAGGATAACTGTGTAGCCCAGGCTAGTTGATTATAGGGTGTGAAGATGTGTCTTCTAGTCTGCATTCTCCTGAACTGCATATGTGACAAGTGAACAATTATGATGGCAATCGAAGTTGGGAAAAAAGAGAAAATATGTGAAGATTGAAAGATGTTATATAATATAACCTCTCTCTAAAATAAGCAACAATTAACCAATCGTGATGGTAGCGAGCAGACAGGCGTGCTAGGCCTGTCGGTTCTCCATGTCAGACTCCTATAGCAGGATCTGTAAATTCTCATGGTCTGACAGCAGTGTGTAATTGCGTCACACGTCTTGTGGAATTGAAGGCAAAATATGCATCCCTTAGCAGGTCTCTCTCTTTTATGCATTCATATCCAGCGCTCCCCGTCTCTCCTCCTTCCCCTCCCTCCCTCCCTCCCTTTTTTCATATCTCTCTCTGAAGTCTGGAATGGAGGGATGAGACGGGAGGAGCCTCTTGAGCGTACTCTTTGCCAAGAAGAGGGACAGGTTTTACGTATGCACCTATTTTTTGTTCTGCTGCCCAATGCCCTCGCTTCCCAAGGATCCTGTGGGCCAGTGGAAAGAACTGCTACTGCACTGATCGTGCCTCTGCATGTTTCGTCCTCCGTCCTTCTAGGAATGTAACGCTCTCAGGCTATATCCAGTAGCTCAGGATTTAACTAAATATGTGTGTGTTGAGTGAAAAACACTAAAGGCTCCTTTTTAAAGCTGGATAGATAAATCAATGCTTCATTCTTCCCCGCAGGCTCTTTAGAGTGTCATAAGGTGCATAACACAGCAGTAACAACAGAAAGAGAAAAACACAGAGAGAGACAAGAAACATGGTCTATACAAACAAATAAATAATATCAACTGCTTATTATTCGCTATATCATTAACATCATACCCTCTGTAACCCCGAATGCATGTAGCTCTGAGAAGAAAAGGCAAAGAATAAGCCTCTTTATAGTAAGTCCTCTGGTCTAAGAATCACCAGCGTAAGCCACACGCCCACTCAGCCAGAGCCTTCCGGACTATTCTAGCTCTTCTGAGAGTTCTCCCTCGCTGAGCTGCTCGGTGAAGCTTTGCTGCATTCTTCATCAAAATCCTTTAGGGACACTAGTATAGGTATAGCCATGTAAATATAAGTTATCCAATTTAGTGGTATGCACTTTCTCTTTCCAATACTGAGTGTTGGTTTGTTCGGGTAATTTTATGCCTATAGATTATAAATGGGTCCGCTCGGCGATGTCACACTTTTGTATTCCTGAGACTAACAGTGATGTTCTCCACGTCTTTAAGGCACCCTTGATGAAAGCATCTGTTTGTGATTGTAACCTAATGTGAAATACTTTCAGTATTATTTTTTGCATGGAAGAAGTTGCGATTTAGTTATATAAAGGTGTATGCACTCGAGAAAATAAGCAACATTGTACAGTTTAAAATCAAGTTCAACAGCCTCCCGTGAATTTCCAAATGAAAATATATAACTTAAAATATATATTTTTTATATATAAACAATTAACCACCACCCTTCACTTTCCTACAGTACTTTGTGATAACTCTGCGTTTCTGTATTTAAAAAAAGTCATGTGACATTTGTAATGCATGATACTCCACTGGCAAATTAATGTAAAACTATAATTTTAGCAAATGTTGCTGAAAAAGGAATGCAAGTGTTGTAAATGGAGTGTAACGAGAAGTACAGTCAACTTCATCAAACCCTAAACCTTAAATAAGCAGCACATAACAGCCTTAGTGCTTGGATAAAGGGATCAAACCCTAAAACCTTGAATCAAACCCTAAACCTTAAATAAGCAGCACATAACAGCCTTAGTGCTTGGGTGAAGGGATCAAACCCTAAAACCTTGAATCAAACCCTAAACCTTAAATAAGCAGCACATAACAGCCTTAGTGCTTGGATAAAGGGATCAAACCCTAAAACCCTTCATGAAACCCTAAACCTTAAATAAGCAGCACATAACAGCCTTAGTGCTTGGGTGAAGGGATCAAACCCTAAAACCCTTCATCAAACCCTAAACCTTAAATAAGCAGCACATAACAGCCTTAGTGCTTGGGTGAAGGGATCAAACCCTAAAACCTTTCATCAAACCCTAAACCTTAAATAAGCAGCACATAACAGCCTTAGTGCTTGGATAAAGGGGTCAAATGTTATCCAGCTTATTGAGTTGGTGGTGCTCAGCCACAGGATGTTTATGTCCATGTCTATCTGTCCAGAGGGGTCACTTCAAGTTTTTATTTTGTTGAGATGCACTGTATGCCACCCAACTCAGGGCTGTATATATCCAATACCCTCCCTGATCTGGCATGCCCAACTGTCTGCCACGGCAGTCACGTTCCACGTGCGAACCACCCTGCCAATTCGGAGAGCTGGGGCACCCACGACCCTCCTGGGAAACACCGGAATACGCGCTGTCCCACTCGCGCAGAGCAGCATCTGAGAACGGCGCAGAGCGGCGTCCGAGGACGGACCTTAAATATCATCCCTCCCATACCCTAAGTGATGCAGATGCCATTTGTTTGTCCCCCTGTGGTCTGTCCAGAACAGTCCAGATCTGATCTGAGGCCCTGAGGCTCACGCATGCGCCACTGCGTGACGCTTTAACCCAATGAGCCACCCAGCAACCCCATGTGCTTGAAGTTTAGAACAGAAAACAGCTGCCGCTAGTCACAGATATGAGTAAAATGTATCGAGAGGCTGGTGCACTTAATCGCTTTGGTCCATCACAAAATGAATAGCATGCTAGCATGCTCTTCTGCCTTAGCAGAACATTCTTAGAAACAGATTCAATCAAAAATCTAATTCATACAAATAACACATAAAATAGACTAGCCCAGCTTGAATCATAGTAACCCACAAAATACAATTCATATAAGCCTTGATGTTCAGATAGAATTATTATCTATTTAGATTGCATTATTTGTGGAGTCGAATAAAGTATTTGGCTTTGGGCACACCCCTAATGTAGTGCTTATAAAGGTGCTAATTACTGATTATGAGTTATTGAGGGTGCATATGCAGGTGACTGAGGCTATGACTGAATATGATCCCTCCTGTTCCCTGCCCCCTGTCCCCTATACACTCAGACCCCTGTTAACTATGTGCCCTCTTCCCTCACTTTGCAAGCAGTGTGCAAAAGAAATCCTGCAAAACTCTTCCTGTCAGTCTTTTTGGTCCTTCTTTACTAGTGAGGAAACTGTTTGTAATACTTTTTTTATTTTATTGAGAATATCAATAAGTTTAAATATGGTTTCAAAATGTAGATTGTGCATGAAGATAGAATTAACAAAAATAAAAAGTGTAGTTTGTGTTATATGTCCCGCTCTTGTACTACAAGTTGTAGTTTTTACTTCCGGTTTACTTCCTGAAATTGTTTAATGAGTGTGCTCCTGAATCCTCTAAAAAAACACCAGAAATAAGGGGTTCATCCTGGGATTTTAAGTGCCCCCATTTGTGTGAAAAGGTCATCCACTCAAAAGCTTTCGAGGAAGTTGACTAAAATAATCGCCAAAATGCGCCCTCAAAGGGGTGAAGGGATCATATTCGGTCGTGGCCTGAGAGTTTCTGACTGGCTGTGTGTGCATCTGCACTTGTGTCTGCGGGGCCATTTCTGTCAGAGATAGTATAATCTTGCAGAATAGCATTTTGACCTCAAGGGGAGGCATTTACATTACATTATATTACATTACATTACAGGCATTTAGCAGACGCTCTTATCCAGAGCGACTTACACAGGATTTTTTAGCATTTATACATAGTATCCATTTACAGCTGGATATATACTGAAGCAATTCAGGTGAAGTACCTTGCTCAAGGGTACAACGGCAGTGTCCTACGTGGGACTTGAACCTGCGACCTTTCGGTTACAAACCCTGTTCCTTAACCACTGTTAGGCACCCAGACATCTCATTGCACCTCATTACTGGTATGTTGGGAAGTCAGTTTCTTTACAATACATCTGTCTTCATCTATCATCGGCCAAAAAGTTTTATATATAAAGATGTTGAGCTTAAAGATTTCATGTCACTGGGAAGGGTAGAAAGTTTCTGCTTTCAATTCCCTGAATTTTCGACTCTGCGCCACTGAATGTGCTAATTGCACTCACATGAAACAGTCTAATATGCATCAGCGTGGACCCATTTGACTGCCATCCATTTTATGCTAGAAGTTCTTTATGGAGATTTCTGCTGATTAGTTAGTGTGGAATCCATTTTCCCTTGAGCAGTTAAGCAATTAAGAAACGGCCTGTACCCGTACCATGTACTTTGCTTCAGAACCTTGGAATGTATTGATCTGGTGGCTCACAAAACACAAATTAGGTATATAACAAAATTAAACGGTGTCAAAGTAAGAATAAAATTTATTGAAAGGGTGAAAGACACCCACCACAGCACAATAATCCTTTAATTAAATTTGGAACATTGCACTGAAGATATTTTTTTCAGGATTCATTTATTTGGGTTGCTAAACAATGCCGAAACCCCCCCGGCTTACACAGACCGTGCTCTGTGATAATCATATTTTGTGAGGATGCAGTGCCTGCTGTTGGCTCCCAGTCAGAGCAAACTCGACCTTCTCTATACAGTGCCCCCTGTAGGTTAGGCGGTCTCGTGTCACCAGGGTAATTGATGTCCGTCAGCTGTAATGGTGTCTATTGATTGGAGGGTGGAGTGTACCCACCACAGCACAATAATCCTTTAATTAAATTTGGAACATTGCACTGAAGATATTTTTTTCAGGATTCATTTATTTGGGTTGCTAAACAATGCCGAAACCCCCCCGGCTTACACAGACCGTGCTCTGTGATAATCATATTTTGTGAGGATGCAGTGCCTGCTGTTGGCTCCCAGTCAGAGCAAACTCAACCTTCTCTATACAGTGCCCCCTGTAGGTTAGGCGGTCTCGTGTCACCAGGGTAATTGATGTCCGTCAGCTGTAATGGTGTCTATTGATTGGAGGGTGGAGTGCGCCATCTACAGCTCACCCTGTAATGCAAGGCTAGGAGGTATCAAAGTGACCTGTTAAGGAGTGCAGGACAGAGGGGCTCATTGCCGTTGTCCTATTGGGTGAAATGGGTCTTTCTCTAAAGTGATTTCATGGGCACTGGCAGCCTGAATCCTGGAGCACAAATGTTTATGCATTTTATTTCTTACTCTGCTGACTACAGATCTGAAACTTAATAAAAATCAGGATACATTTTAATGCTATGACTCATCTTTAGTGGCCTGATGCATTTAATTGAAATAGTTCTGTTAAAAAGCACCGTATTTATAACATCAGACATTGAAAAGTTAGAACAGGGTTTATTTATTTATTTACTTACTTTTTTTTATTTAAATGTACTTCTATTTTTACTGCAGCTAGGATGATGTTGTAGCAGAAAATCATGTCAATATAGAATTGAAACGTTCACTTTCCAGCAACGGAGCTGCCATCCAGTCACTAGCGTGATCACAAAAAAACAAACTAGACAAGGGTCAAATAATGTGAAGTATGTCAGTTCGAACCACGAGCAGTCTGACTGGAGGTCTGGACACAACGTATACCTGTTCTGTATGGATATTCCCTTCAAGTTCACTTTGATTGGCCACCCACTAAATGGCCACACTGCTGATTGGTTAAGACAAAAATACCATGGTAATTGCACAATAGACATGGTCTGCAAATGGCCAATATCAATAAAAAAACTCATATGTATAAGCAGGCTTCATATGCAATTTTTATAATGTAAAATTTAACTTTAAGAAATTCTGAAGAGCACTTTATACTGAGTCATCACGACGTAACAACGTGTTCTTTCTTTGGGACAGATAAACCCTTGATTCCCATGTTTTCTGTCTCCCTCAGTCCATCCGGGAGGTCACAGGGTACGTGCTGGTGGCCCTCAACCAGTTTGACTACCTGCCCCTGGAGAACCTGCGGATCATACGGGGTACCAAGCTGTACGAGGAGCGCTACTCCTTGGCCGTCTTCCTCAACTACCGCCGTGACGGCAACTTCGGGCTGCGGCAACTGGGGCTCAGGAACCTCACTGGTAAGCCTTGGCCATCTCCATGGCGACGCCGTGGCTGCCAGTTTTTCTCTCAGCCAATCTGTATCGCACCGCACCTTCTGTCTGTCTGTCTGTCTGTCCATCCAAACATACCTCTCACTGCTCTGCCTTTGTGTCCTTCTATTCTTACGTTGCTTTCTCTTGTCCAGTATGTTTGTTTGTATCACGATCTCCTTCCCCCCTCTCTCACACTTACAAATGTATAAGGAATATAGGAAAGTATAGGTCTACAGATCGCTTGGGGTTCAGATCCAAAGGTTATGGGTTTGAATTTTTATTGAAGTTTTTTTTTTGATAACACAACTCTTACCTCACAACCAATTTCATAAAGTGCATTTTTTTACGGACAAATCCAGGACTTTTGTGACATTATGAAGTGTCAAATTCATTTCAAACTTTTGTGACATTATGAAGTGCACGGTGCAACAGTATACATACAGGAACTTGGGAGATGAATGATAGGAATCACAGAGGTAATATGTGAAGAAGCTTTTTTTAGAGAAAGACCACAGCTACCTTTGGGCGGTGGCCACAAGTATTATATTGCTTTGACATTTGGGGAATAATAACGGTTCTGTTCTACCTCCCCTGTAGCTCACACTAAAACAAAGCAATACAAATAAAATGCATTTTGAGTCATTAAAATAATTTTTTGAATAATTCCAACAAATTATTTATTTATTATTTATTTAGCTGGCCCATTTCAAATATAAAGTTTATTTTTCATAAATTTATTAATAATAAAATTTCATATTTTAGTGCCGTTAATCACAACTGATTGGAGGTGAATAATTCAGTAATTCTGCATTCTTGACCTGCAATACATTCTAGGCAGGACTACTTGGAAAAGCACTTGCAGAAAGAAGACAGTTTTATCTGAATTTTAGAATTTTCAGTTTTTATGATATATATTGAAACATTGCAGCCCCTGCAGCTACAACTACAACTGCTGACCCAGGAAATACAACCTCTCTGCTTCCTAAAAAAGACTGACAGGAAACTGTCCAACATCGATGGAAACTGAAATGGCAAAAACCCTTCAGCGACTGCAGCTCGCCGGCTTACTCATGCTACTATTTGTAAACACCATGTTCTCACCAGTTTGGAATGGCCAGTGGTAATGTGTCCGCGCTCATTTACTATCAGGCAAGTATTTGCTCTCTTTTGAAGCATGTCGGGCTCGCACAGACATGAGTAGGAGGAAGACACTTTATGTGAGGCTTCATAGGCAGACTTGCAGGTGTCTGATTGACCAGCAGGGGTCACTGATGAGTGATGGGGCGCTGTCATCCTGGCTTACTGAAACCCTCCTGCCCCTGGGTGACTACAGAGCCAAACCCTGCATCGCCCTTCTGGTCTGCTGGCCGCAGTCGGCACTGATGCGGTTAGCATTCAACACCGGACCACGGGGCCCATCCGTGCCCTCAACCGTGCTTCGTCAGGATGAGTCAGCCAACAACACCTGCTGCACCTGGAAAACTCAGCCCCCATTCGTCCTGGAAGTGTCGGCCTGAGGCTGCATGTCTGTGAGTCTGGCATGGGTGAAGTGATCTGGGCTTCACCTGTACATGTACCTGGAAATACTGTAGGCTAAGCGCTCACCTGTTTTAGACAACTCAAACATCAAAACGTTATCCCCCTGCTGTGGGGAGAGAGAAATGCACGGCTTTCTAGAATTTTCATTGCAACTGACCCGACCCGACTAAAAGCCTTCTGGGTTGCAGGTTATGTGGAAAGCTGTCTTCTTTCTTACTTTTTACATGTCGCTGTTAATCTGGGCAGGAGGCATTGGAACTGACAGAGCCTGTGTAAAAAATGAGAACAGGCGTTGGCGTGTTTGTTTCGGAGTTTGCTTAGCCACGGGGGAAGTAGGAAGAAATGCGGCAAACTGTCAATATTTAAAATAAATTAAAACAATAAATACAAAGTAGAGGCACAAACAGCCCTGTTGGGCTCTGGCCTACAAAGCTCTTAATATTCTGTTCAAAAAAAGTTGTTTGGCAGATGAGATGAAATGGAATGAAATATGTGAAGCTATGCATATCATATACCAGAGTGATTACTCAGTTATGAGTTAGCATTAAATTATATTATATAATTAGTATTTGGAAGGGAAATGAGCAACACGCACACATACACATACGCACACACACGCACATACATATACACACATGCAGTTACACGTAGACAGGGACACAGACAGTTGCATGCAGGGACAGACGCGCACGCACACACACACACACTGTTACACACAGGGATACAGACAATCAGAAAGGCAGCTCAGAATGGGAAAGAAGGCACACACACAGGCAGAAATTAATTCACACATTACACACACTTGTGCTGCACATGCATACATTATTCCGTAATGGCAGAAGAGGTAAGCAGATATCCGTTCCATTCTATCATATTTCTATAACATGCTTTGCAGAACACAGCTATATTTGCTGTAGGGTGATCATGTCCTCAGACTTTGTTTCATATTCCCTAAGGTAGGAATAAAACCTAAAGCTTGAGGATACATAATGGGAAGCTCATTGTAAATATCGATCAGTGACAAAACAAATGCACACACTCTCTCTCACTTTCTCTCTCATTCACTCACTCTCAGTCTCTCTCTCTCCCTCTCTCTCTCTTTTTGGTCGCCGCTGCTGTGAAGCAGATGTGTTTGGACAGCGTCCCCACAGCATTGAGTCTCACTGTGTTTCCTCATGAGCTCACGGCGAGCGTATTTGATGATCAGCTGGATCACGTTAAGCCTGGCTGGAGGCACTGTCATAAAACATGCACAGAAGTGGGGCAGATCGGCACGGCTCCAATCCTCTCGCAGATCCCTCTGTTGAGCCAAATTAATGGCAGCTTTATTAATAATGGAATGTAAAGCTATACCCTGGTTATATCATTCATACCCCTGACTTGACTTCCTTTACAATAATCCATTAATAATTACTTTGTGAGTTTTGCATGTTGTAATTATAGCTTTTTGTCGTGCACTCTTTAGTCTCTCTCTCTCTCTCTCTCTCTCTCTCTCTCTCTCTCTCTCTGTCTTTCTCTCTTTCTCTCTCTCCCCCTCCCTCTCTCTTTCTCTCTCCTGTATGTTTAATTGTTTTTCAAATAACTTTGCCGATTTTACAATTGTGGTGCATTGAAAACGCGGCGTGTGCACTGTTGGGGAACAGATGGATTTCCCCCGAATTAATTTCTTTCTTTTTGGTGTGGGGTTCAGTTCAGATTCAGAGGGTTACCAAGCATCCACATCCAAACATTGTCTTCTCATCTTTGAGGTGCACTGACATGCGCTTCCTAAATATTTTGTATTGCCTGCATCTTTACCCCTGGTTGGCTGTGGGATGGGGTGTGTTGGTGTGTGGTGTGTTTCTTAAGGCCGCAGCCTGAAAGATGCGTCGTGATTATCTCTGTCTCTCATGGCCTCGTCACTTGTGTCCAGTAGAATATTTATGAAGTCTGTGGGGAACACTCTGTGTGAAGCAGAGGATTATGGGAAGGGCCTGCCGGAGTGCGCTGCTCATCCCTGAGATGGAGAACTGGAGGCCTCAATGAATGAGCGTCTCCTGGGATGGCAGTTTTGGAACTTCTGCTCGAGAAGAAATCTTTTGGATGGTGTCTTATGTAGTTTTGTGAGAAGGAGCTGAAGTGTGTGTGTGGGGGGGGGGGGGAGTGGTGCAGTGGTTTCAGACACGCTGCCCTTTAGCCCTTTATTGCATTGATTGGCTGTCATTGATCGCTTTGCACATCTCTTGAGTACTGAAATAAAATATGACTTCTGTCATTACCTGCCTCCCTCATGACTCTTGGATGTGTGTGTGTGTGTGCGTGTGTGTGTGTGTGTGTGTGTGTGTGTGTGTGTGTGTGCGTGCGATTCATGATCGTTTCTTCATGATCATTTATTGTTTTGCGAACTGAATTTACTGAACTACATAACATTTATTTATGTTTTTCACATTTATTATAATGTTATAATTTGATTATTAATTAAATATCCCAAACATTTTAACTAAATTAATTAATTTTCCCTCCAGAATTTTGGCTAGTCGTGGATTTCCACATAAAAAAACGTGACAATATTATCCAGTAATTTAGCCATGCACCCTCGTCCTAAGAACTACTTTTAGAGATGCCAACTCTCTCGTTTTGCTAGTTTGGCTGGTGAAATGATTTACTGAAATTATAAACAAAAGTGGTTCTGATGACTATGATTGGGCTGATTCATTTATTTTATTGTATTCTTTCAATAAATGTGGTGCCAAAATTTGGCGAAGCACCCCAAATTTGGAATGGCCAATCATCTGTAACCGTACCCCCGTACATGCGTGAACCCCACTGCCAATTTGGGAGAGTGTAGACATCCACAGTTCTCCTCTGAAACACGTGGTTGTCGCCAGGTGCTTCTTTTCACACTGCAGACTACAGCCAAGCTCACACAGACCGGAGTCAGAGGAGGACCTTTCATATGCAACTTTGACTGCAATCTGTAGGTATTTTTTGAGCATGACATTTTCACTTTACTCTATTTACGGCTTCAGCTTCATGTATCAAATGCATTGCCTCTCTGGGGCATACGTTGCTTCATCATATCGCCCATAGTTATATCATCAGGCCCACACTGATAAGCTTGTTTACCCGCTATTGTTAGCCATTACCGATGATGTGACCTTGAAATTGTTGTGCATCATCAGTCATTATATTCCGGATCGAAAGGATGAACCTGGAGATATAAATGTTTTCCCCTTTGAAGAATATTCCATTCAAATTGCACGTTTCATAATTCAGTTTGGGAGCCCCCCCCCCCCCAAACCAAGCTACCACCAGACTGTAAACTCTCTCTCCTGCGCTGCCACTGTGCACCTGGCACAGAACAATGTAATTTGTCTTAATTACGGCCCATCCCGTGCCGAACGCCGGGGTTACCGTTTCTCATTCTGCCATTCTCCCTGACATTTCCAAGTGCGGACACTCAGTCCTTTCAGATTAATAATAGATACGTTCACGCTCTGCCCTCCACACCTCTAACCACCCCAACAACAATCTGGAAACCGGCAGCCGCCGTGCATTCAAATAGTAATTACCTCCTGCTGGCCTTGCTTAATGATAACAGCCACAAGCATAATGCAGATGAGTCCATTTAACACCTTTAATTCCCTTTTTTACCCGCCCCTGTTTTTCCTTTCCCTCTATTTCGGTTAAGTTCCCTTTTTTTCTCTTTTCTTTCTTTTTCAGCCAATGCTTGGTATTATTGCCCATTTGGAAGTGCGGGTAAACGGCTCAAACTGCCCAAATGGAAACCAATCAAATCTCGCTCCCCATCTGCCAGAGACGGTCCTCTCATCTCCGACAAACGAGCTCCGCACACCGCGAACGTGTGGCCCGGACCTTTCTATTTTCCATAGCCATCTGTTGTCTCTCGGCAAACGGGCCGAGAATGTGTTTTTCCACTCACGCGCGTTTACACGCGGGCACACGGTTTTCCACATACACAGTAGTGTAGTGGAGGGTATACACACGTACGTGCCGTATACCCACTTCTTTCTGAGTGGGCATAGCATATACCCACTTAATTCCCTCTGAAGTTGTCAATTTTTTGCTTGAAACTTTTCCCTTGGAAAAAAAATATATAAATACAAATCCGATCAAACAAGGCTGTTTGAAGGTAGGATGATATGATACTATTATCTATTAATTTATAATAATCTCCCACTAGCTGCCCTCTCCATCGGCTATATGTGCTCCTCCGCTTTATGCTGCGCTCCTCCCCCCACACTGTCATCTCACCTCGAACTCAAAACAAGTTTTTTTACTTACTTTTGCCAGCTTGGGGGATATCTCCCTAAATGTAGGGGTTTCAAAAATAGCATAGGGGAAGTTGCATGGGACCATAGACTGTATAAAAATATGGACAAAGTCACTTTGACGTCACCCATTGCCGTCCCATGGCCTCGTAATAACCGAATTGAGTCTCTGGAAGACTTTTTCGCCGCCGATTTTTTACAAACTGCGTCTGCTCCGTGGAGCCGAAGAGGACTCAATCTGTCCCTCTGATTGGTCCTGAACAAATAATACCCTGTCCAAACAACACCATATTTTAAAAAAAATCAGCGCATGCAGAGGCATTAGATGAAGGAAAGGCACCTATTGCAATTAAATTTTTTGTGGGAAAAATGTATTGACTGAGTATTTTGACCACATTGCTGCCGTTGACTTACATGGCGAAAGACCTATACTGGAGCCAACCTTAGTGGTGCTAGTGAGCAACGGCACAATGGCTGCTCCCAGCCCAACCAGGAAGTGAGCTTCAAAACAAAAGCCCAGGCTGCGTCCCAATCCAGTTTTTGCTCCACTCTCGTAAACTTCACTTGCAAACTTCACTTGGGGGGGAATCTCTTTTGAGACCAGGATGTACCCTCAGTCTCCATTTTAAGTGTGAGTCCAGTTCGTTATAAAGCCAAGTGAAGTTTGTGACACAGCCCCTCCACCCTCAACTTTCCTCAAGGGAACGAGTCTGCAAAAGAGCAGACTCGGCAAGCTCATATTACCCACAATGCACATCCAACTTCCTGTTCAGTGATAATCACGTTAATGTTTATCGCGGTATTATACATTAAAAGCGCATACAGAATGGAAAAGACGGTGTATAGGCTAATAAATAGGCTACAAGTTAATCTAGTAGTTTGCTATTTTGTATTTTATAGTTTAGTAAATTGCGTTATGCAGCAACAGAGTAGCGTACTTTGGGATGTAGGACCAGGTTCTCTGTAGTTAATCTGCTTTTAAACGGATTATTAGGCTACTTTTCTCAATATTTTTCAGTAGGTTATAATTTGCCAGTTAGCCTTACAACTGAATTTTTCAATAACCACGACGAATAGGTAAATAACCTTGTGCAGTATTTTACTATATTCACATTTGTGCTGCCGTAAAATGCTTTAATAGCCTATGTCATGCGAAGTGATCAATGAACAGCACATATATTGGGTAAATTCGTTTTGTTAGCTTGAAAGCATTGCGCTCAACGCTGGTTCCAGCCATTTGAGGTTTTCCTCTTTAAATGTAGCTATGCTTTCTCATGTTTAAATCGTTTTTGACTAAATCGAGTGTCGTCTTAAATTAATGATATTCTTTAACGCGATGAAAAGAAAACACAATTCTGATGTGCAAAACGTTGGGATTTTTTTCAAGTTCATTCAGAATTATTGCCACCCTTATTAAACAATCTCACGTTATCTCTTTGTCATTGCCATTTGTTAATCATTAGCCTATAGGCTACATCATTTTTCTTGATTATTTAGGGAATGTGTTTGATTGACGTAAGCAAGCAAAATAAACGGAAACAGGTTGAGAATATGTTTGGTTTAAATGCTTTATTTTTTTCCGGTGCACAAAATTTTGTTTAGCATTTTTATTCAAGGTTTTCTGATCAATGTGATCAGCCCTTTATTGTTTGAAGAAATATGCTCTGTTGCATTAATTGATTGATTAATTCATTCATTCATTCAAAGAAAGGCATGTGGTAAAGAGCCATTTGTATACCTGGCTTTCTTAAGAAACTGGTCTGATAAGTCCAGAACAAACAGTGGCTCCTCAGGATTATTGAGCCTGGCTCAAGTTTGTTTTTGCTTTCCATATTGTTGTTCTGTAAATCTGCATATGCATGGTTCAAGCACAGCTGTTCTGTCCCCCCTCCAGGACTCGAACCCATTCCCTCTGGTTACAGCCCCCTGTGCCACTCTGCAATGCCCATGGCTGCTCTGATTTTACGGCAAAACAACTGCCACTCTGAAATTATACAAATCATTTGGCTTTCCTATTGGCTGTAACCATCCTCCAAGCCAAATTATTTGAATAAAAATTCATATTTATGAAAAGGAGGACTTTTGGAGTTTTATTGGCCAAAATGAAAATGCGTATATGCGATGCAGATCATATATAGTGGGTTGAAAAAGTATTCAGCCCCCATAGACCTTTTCCTAATTTGTTGTGTATGAACATTCTGATAAAAAATTATTTCATCAATATTTTTTGCTGGTATTCCACACAAAGAACTGTACAATGTCAATGTGAAGAGTACAATCAACAATTTGTTCCAAAACTATTCACAAATATAAAACAGAAAACAGTCCATTTTTTTATGTATTCAACTAGTTCCGAACGCACATTGTGATTGGCTGAGACGCATGTGGGGTGATATACAACATCACCTCATTGCTGGCCGGGATCTCTCCGTTTTGTTTACATTCTAATTGATACATTGTTGGAAATAAAATTAAATAAAAATGGAATTCTGAAGGAACTATATTTGTTGGTGGAGCCAAATAAATGACAAATCATGTCAATCATTCCTTCGGGGATTTCATCTCATCATTGCCTTAAATATTGTTTTGTTTTTTTGGGCTTGTTGAATTGTGGATCAGCGAATTTTCTAAATGTATAAACATGTTTTCTTCAACAGCCCCACTCGCAGCACAATATGTTTTAGCCTGTCACAACCTGAGGGACAGCGAGTCACCACCCAGCATGCATATCATCACTGTACAGATAAAAAGTACAATGTGTTATCTGTTCAATATTATACTGCAGTTAACAACTAAATGCTATCAATATTCTTTTTTTCCCCCAATATATAATGTTCTTTCTATTTTTTAAATTAATTAGTATATTATTATTATTATTGTTATTATTATGGATCTGTAATGCTTTGGCAATACTATATGTATTTCATGCCAATAAATCATACTGAATTGATAGGGAGGGAGGGAGAGAGAGAGACAGCAAGACAATGAGATAGAGAGAGAGAGAGAGAGATGGTTGGTTTAGGATTCTGAGGAGCCCCTTGTTTGGCTCTGCACATTGATCTGTCTCTTTAGATTTGTACCAACCACTCAAATGGCTGTACGAGTACACTGTCAGATACAAGAATTGGCTTTAAGAGGCATCTTCTGGAGAGCGCTCACAATTGAGAAAAAAATAAACCGCAACTTCACACGGTGAGCAGCATGGCAAGAGGAAGGACTGTGTAAAAGAGTCGGCCATACTGTGTACAACTGTGTAACGATTCTGCTACTAGTGCTGTATAAAGCTTCCATAAACAACCACAGTGATTCCACTCATCTGATATAGGCTATGGCACATGTAATATACATGTTATTACAATTATCACTTTTATATGTTACATATGATTATAAATTATAGCAAATACTAAATAATGGAGTTGTATAAACCCTGGGTTTTCAACAGGGGGTCCGCAAAGGTACCGTATGGGGTCTGCGGTCGCACTCTCAGGCCCCACGCTAAGCCTATGTTGACCACACTGATTTATATAGTCTGATTAAATCAACTAGGGAAGCGGCCTCATTTAAATTCAGAAGGATGACACTGGTGTATGTGTTCTCATCATTTTTTTTTCTTCAGAATATAAGTACTAGATATTTGTTTAATGCATGCTGTGGTAATTTTTACATCATTTAGCTGTTAATTTCAAATGTACTTTGGGTCTGTTGTCCCATCTGCAGCTGTAGCTCAGTTGGTGAATTAAATGTAGCTAAGGGTAGCAGGTCCCTCCAAAACGAGAGGCCTGCCCTGCTCTGATTAGGTTACCATGGCAGTTCCGTGAAGCTTCCATTCGCTTCTGAGTGAGGGCCCATGTGTCCGTGAGCTGAAGCATTCAGTCTGAGGGATGAACTCTTTGCTTTCTCCGTTTCACTCTGACGCGCTGCTGGGAAGCCTTCGGGTGGCTCTCATAGATCCGTTTTCTGAGGTGGAACTATTGCAGGGCCCACCAGGTGACGCTGGGTATTGTGCATTTGTGGAGCAGGTGTTTATTAAAATTAATTCCGAATGAGCTGCTGGGACTCTCCAACCATTTACTCCTTAGGGTAATTTCCATTTCTCATCACCGGCATCTTACAGGCTTCAGGTCAGGTTGCAGTTATGCAACTAATTGATCCGCTACCTTCCAGTTACACTCTGTGCCACAATTAATATGTCCCCATCTGACATGTTCAGGGTACGCAGGGCTCTTTGCCTGCTGGGCGACATTCATGGTCATCTGTTTCCGCGACGATGCATGTTATTTGATTTCAATTGCAGTCTTGCTTTGTAAGGAACTAAAAGCTCAGTAATATAATCCACATTAAGTCATTAAAAAGCCTTTTTTGTGTTTAAAACAAATTGGTTCTCAGAACATAGATTTGGCATTGAGGCCATGTGTGTTCTCTTTTTAATTTAAGTCAGAGCTTGACTAAAGAATTTCGATTTTTGAAGTTGTATGGATGTTTAATTTCAGATGTATGAAGGCTTAGACCATAGACTGAATTGTTGTAGTCAAGCAAAGATGAAATGAAAGCATGATATTTCTGTATATCTCATGATATCTCACAATATCTCTGTATCACCAAATTACTATATGAAAAAGACTCTTTCTCATATATACAGTGAGCACCATAATTCATTGGACAGTGACACATCTTTTGTATTTTGCTTCTTGAAGTGCAGACTGTCAGCTTTAATTTGAGAGTATTTTCACCCATATCAGATGAACCATTTAGAATGTTTAACATAATGTAAAATAAAGTAATCATTTTAATATTGGGGGGGGGGGGGGGGCTACTGATGTGGGGCTCATCGATGCACCACAGTGTGCCGCCTTCACCAAGCCACCCAGTGGCCAATAGCATATTTACATCTTTGTTTTTGTGTTTTTAGTGTGTAGTTTACCATTCAGATTCGGTAACACACAGGTTCCTGGAAACAGGTTTTATATACAGGTAAGGGATCCTGGAATAGAATGGATGTACTCAGTTACCTACTAATTAGAAATAAATCCAAACATTTCCGTCATTCGACTGTCATGCTGGATAGCTAACTTGCTCAATACATTAGGTTTAATCAACTGCGCATCATCAGTGTAAAAGTCAAAGAGCTAATGGTTATTTATAATATGGCTAAGTGCAAATGTATAAATCCAAACCAAATTGGCCTAACATTTACTCCTGAAAAACTCATTTTAATTGGGAGAGACATAAAACATCAATAGAGAGTGAAAACTTTGAGTTAAATTTATTTATTGTTTTCTTGCTTCTATTTGTGTCTTGCTATTTTATAGTTAAGAATGTATAGCCCACTGTATTCTATGTTCATTACTAGGGATCTCTCCTACGTTGTGAGAAAGTGCTTTGTAGGATTTGCTTGTGTTAGTTGAGTCAATGACCTTTAATATGCACTTATTGTACATTGCTTTGGATAAAAGCGACTGTCAAATAACTGTAATGTAATGTAAAATAAAAGGCAATTTAAAGTCATTGACTTCACTTTCTAAGGTGGTCAGTTTAAATGACATAACCAACGGTCAGTATCAAAGGCTGCATTGAGGACCTTTAAAGCCCTTGGCCGTTTCTGCATTAATACAAATGTCATTGGTCTCTTTTTGAAGTACAGTTTAACCCTGAAATACATTTTTTAAGGATCATAGTCACTGAGATTTAATTTTCTAGAATCTTGGAAATAAATCTTAACTTTGGAACTGCCAGTGGTTATTTAAGATGGAAGCATCCAAGTAACCATTTTTAAAATGGTATTAAAAAATGTATAAAAATTTTAATAAAAGAACAGAAATTACCCTGTAGCGAGAAAGCTGTTTGAGCATAAAGGAGCAGTTCCCAAGCTTTCCATTTTTACGCGAACACACATGTAATTATGTCAACATACATGTAGCGGTGCTTTTTGATAGTTGTATGAATCACCATGTAAAATATGAAAAAGTGCTTTGACTGAATTTGATAATGCATAAGAATGTAGAATTTGGGGAGAGCTAGCTTTGTACCTTTGCCTGTTCGTAATTAACTACCATAGAACAGCCTGCAAGGTAAAGGCACACAGTGAAGGCCAATCTCTCTCTCTCTCTCTCACACACACTGCCTTTTTCTTTTTCCTTGCAGATAGACTGAAGAAACATTGTTTTTCTTGATGTGGGCTTAATTAGCGAAATAAGGTGCAGAAGAAACGGCACGTGTTTCGTAGTTCGGTCACATGTTATATACTTTTTTTTTTTTTTTTAATATAGTTTATCTCTCTCAGCACATTCTGCTGACTGTATTCCCATTCATTAAGGATCCCTGGCTGGGAATTGCCTTAGCAAAACAAAAACTCTGAATTTAATGAAACATAAATATCAAACCGCATGAAGAGCTTTAATCCCACGCCGACGAGCGCTCTGGCCTCCATGCTCCCTCAACACCAGAAATAATGCATAAACCCAGCGTGAAAAAAAACACTCAGGCAAACGGCTTATTAAAAAGTTTGATCAGGGAGAGTTGGGAAGCTGTGCTTAATCATGCTGTTTGTTTCTAGGTTAAACATGGTGGAGGTGTACGGTGGCTTTCATGAAACGGATTTTTATACTAATGTAGCCTACAGCTGTGAACCGGGAGCTCTGGCTTGAGAAAGAGAAATCTGGACTTTACTGTCTTCAGTATATAGTCCACTGACAACCCAGCTGATATTATAGTACAGTATGTGGATGATCAAAATGAACATATAGGAGAACATATATACAGCGAGCACCATAATTAATTAATAATTAATAACATAAATTAACACATTTTTTGCTATTTTGGTTCTGTACTCGAGCACTTTGAGTTTGAAAGGATACAATGACAATGAGGTTGAAGTGCAGACTGTCTGCTTTAATTTAACCGTTTAGAAATTATCGAACGGTTCACCCGATATGGATGAAAATACCCTCAAATTAAAGCTGTCAGTCTCCACTTCAACCTCATTGTCATTATATCCTTTCAAACTCAAAGTGCTAGAGTACAGAACCAAAATAACAAAGAATGTGTCACTGTCCAATGAATTATGGTGCTCACTGTAGATTCATTTATTATTTGTTTGTTGATTGATCCCAGTGCGTTTCTGTGTATATTATAAACTAGTGAGAAGTTCAATTGCTAATTTAAACAGAAACGGAACATTAAAGGCTTGGATATGTAGCTGTAAACAAACCAACATCTCTTCAGACAATGCAAGGTTGAAATGTTTTTAGTTCTAGCTTGAGTCAGATTAACCTCAATAAGCAATGCACTTTATAGTCCATGGTTTATGCCCTGTACTACATTTCATTTTCCAAGTTTCTTGTTAGATCAAAATGTACCCATCACAATGTTTACTCTTTAACAGTTTAGATGACTTCAGAGATTGCAATAACAGTGCAACCAGGATACAATCATGGGGGCTGAAGATCGCTGTTTATTTTATTTTCTTGTTTGGCGTAACCTGTTCCATCTCCGTGGTGCAACAGTACAGCGGTATTGCACAGTAAACCGTGCTGTTCCTGGGAGCCTTGCTTCTGTGCTGAGCTTCTGAATATTCTCCCTTCCTACCTCAGAGCTCTGCAGCGCCTCCTATCTGCACAAACCAGGAAAGACGTCAAACAAGGATGGGCGTCAACCACTCTTTTCTCTTGAGAAACAATAACGGTAGATAAAGAAACGGCAGTGTAAATAAAAATAAAATAGAAAACCGAAAGAAAAAAAGAAAGGACTTTGGCATGGAGGCGGGGCCTCACTTCCAGATCATTTAACATAAAACCTGCGTTGTCATTTGCCAGTAATTGCTGTAATTACGGGAAGATCAAGGGCAACGTCTGCTGCTAAAGCTAATTTCTACATGCAGGTTCATGCTCTGTGGGGAAAAAACGAGGAATAGGACCCTTTAATAATGTATCCCGTCCTCAATGAGACAGCGAATCATTATCACCTTCCTATGCTCCTATTGTGGCTTTTTTTCACAAAACGGGCCTGTCGTTTCTGCTCCATTACAGTGAAGCATGCATGACTAAAGAAGATGAATCCCCCCTCTTCTTTTCCCAGATATACTGGATCTCAACATGAGCATGGCCTGTCTATGCATCTCCCTCACTTTTCTTATATCTAAGCTCCAACAACCAATTGCGAATGATTGCCTCGTCATGTGATTTTCCTGAGATTCCCACAATGCACAGAGGCTCCTGAGAAGAGGACAATAGAACCCGTTGTGTAATATTGAGATTGCAGGTTGTGAATGAACGTCCCGTGATGAATGACTGAATGATCTGCTCGTCACTGCAGTAATCTGTACAAATGCACCTCGGTATCAGTGGAAGCTTGTACCTCTTGAGTCCGTCATCGCTATTGTACTCCTCGCTACGTAATCTCCGGACGCGGCATGTTTCCTTCTGCTTGGGCAACTTTGGCACACTTCGAATAGAGCAGAGATTATGATTGGTCCGCCATATTTCTAGAAAAAGTGAGGGAGAAGAGAACGGTTCTCTCGCGGTGAGCTGTCATTTGTCATAATGTTATTCTGCCATGATGGCTCAAATGTGTGAGAGTGGCACGTACGTCTAATTATAACTCAGACTGTGCTCAACTGACCCTTTGTGAATGCGGTGGACAGCAGACAGAGACACGGGGAAGCAGGATTTCAATCATTTTAAATCCTGAAATGGGTGACTAATTTATGAGTGAATCTTATGCATGCTTTGCTACAGAGTATTCTGCTTGATTCATAACAGAAATTGACAGCAAACGGCAGCAACATGAATAACCAAATAACCAACACTCTTCTCCAAATGTCCTCTCAATGGCTTGGTTGTATTGCACTCTGTTTTTGAAAACAGTTATATTCCAAACCAGAAAACTGGACAAGACAAAGTATTATTTGTTGTTATTATTCCTGTTTCTTATTGTGCTGTTATTAATGTTCCTGGAGCCTGGCTCCCTCACTACTTTAACAGCATTTCTCCACTGGTCATGGAACCTTCTCTTCCCCTAATATTATAGCCGTAAGGTACACAGATTAATAAGGCTTTGGTACAAAATGAAGAAAAATTCCGCCACACAGTTCTCTGCTGGCTCCCTGCCCCCTTGAAGTTATGTGTTCTAGAGAATTCTCTAATCCTTCTGTCTGGACCATCTCTCACACTGGTTCATCTGGAACAATTGCCCGGGAGGTGGTTATATGAAATCAGCTGGCTTTAAATGTAATTATTGCTACCGGGGAGAAGTATGGCACGCAGAGGGGCGTCACGGCGGGCGCGTTTCACACCTCCGGCCCAGCACACTTCTGTTATGGAAAACAATATTGCAGCGCACAGGCGCTAATCGAGGCCGGCAAAGGAACAGGGAATGGGATTTGCTGCGTGCTCTTTTTTTTTTTCCCCCTGAGCCAGGTAACTTTGCAAAAAGTCTCACATTCAGCCTGTCGCTTGCCTAATACTGTTGTTACTGATATTATTTTCTTGTTTTCACACGCCAGTAATTAATCACTGGCTGTTCCACAGTTCTAGTGTGCTGAGAAATCCGAATGCTAGTCAAACAATGAATGAAGATACAAGTACAGATGACTTGAAGTCATATAAAGGCAGCCATGTCTTTAAAATAAAGATATTGTGTTTTTTGCCCATTATTTCTTCTGTTATTGAAATTCCCAATCACAACGTTAGGCCTGCCCCATCACTCTGACAATACAAGAGGATACTCACTAGCACCCACGCCCTCCAAAAGGCAAGCGCAAGCCACCGTTTATTTCCCTTTCAGAATCTATAGTCAGAGTTGTTGCAGTTACTGCGGGGACCACAGAACACCGTGACACAGCCCCGGCTTGGTCTGGATCCATGAGAGTGGAAATATATATAGTTCTGCAGCTCCCTTGACTCCGGCATGGGCCCACATGAATGGTTTTGATATGCTCTTTTCTTCACTGCCATTAGCTCTCCAGGGGCAATGGTTCACCGGTGCCACTGTCAGTGTGAACTCCCTTCCCTGCAATTCATCATCTGTCCACTAGGGGAGAACATCCCTCTGCCTTCTCTCTACTCTGAGTTTTCCCTGGTCTTCCGCCAGCTGCCCATATAGTGTGTGTTGCGTTGCAAGGCACCTCTCTTCAGTATAAAGGCTCCCTCCGGCTTGAATGTCAAGTGGCGCAACATCAGCCTGACATTGGCATTAAATTCTTGTTCGTCCTCATCTTCACCTCAGCCTTCCTGCCTCAGCAAGCCCCCCCCCCCCAGCTTGTGCCTCGCGTGTTTCACCCGACCAAAAAAAAAACAAGGCCTCTTTTTCAGCTCATCCAGCCTAGAGAGAACGCTGTTGTTCTTTTGGGGCTAGGAGTTCTTATACATGAAATTGCTGTTACATTTGAATGGAGGGTTGCTGTATTTCATTCCCCGAGTGCCGAAGACGGCCCTGTTCCAGTGTATTTATGCGGTGTGCTGTTCGTGACCTTGTTTAAGCTTTGACTGGGGAAGCGTGAGGCAAATTAACTGCCTTGTTGCCGAGGCGCTCTGTTCTATTGTATTCTCCACGCGCAAGTCACGCCGTTTACTCTGAGAATCCCTCCGTGAGTTGTTCTGTCTGATTAATGGGTTTAATACAGACTTATCTTCTGAGCGATTTTGCTTGAAAGGAATCTTTCACTAATGAATTTATGCCGGTATTTTAAATAGTTTTGTGCGCCACACTGACTGGCCTTATCTTCATCGGCAGATATTTTTTGTTTTGTAGCCATAGCGATTTGTGTCATCCTCTCTAGGGGTCGAGCCGTGCATGGCTCTGTCTGGTTACTGTTCAGACGGGGGGAAAACATTTAAAATGGTACAAGGCCAAATCTCCTGATACAATGATGGGGACACTGTACCGGAGGAGGCATAGTCCCTCACTGTCACTTAACTCACTGCTTTCATTAAAGATACCATGGCCCTCTTCTAAGGATGGAATGCTGTCTGGGGAAAGTTCCCTGGTTAAGTACCACTGTCGTGCTTTTCCTGCCTGCCCACTTAAGAATCCCATCCGGTGGATTGGCTGCAGCATTCTGGTCACTCTCTCCGCTTCCTGCTTTCCCAGATTTGTTTCTGCGTATGTGTAATGTGTGCACACCCTCCTCTTGTTTAAATAAGGAGAGACTAAACCACATTCAGCAATTAGCCAGGCTGTGTGGATCCAGGAAAAAATATTTGTCCACCAACAAATGCTGCTCCCCATTCAATGTTCCCTCACTGACGAACCATCCCTAGCTTGCTTCAAACTCACAGTTTGCCCCCTGCATCTTTCTAGCACTTTCCTTAGTCGATGGCTTTTAGTTTCTTTGTCATAAACACAAACAGTCTAGGATATTATGATATTCATTGACATTCGTTTGTAATCTTTTCACGTTTTAGAAAGCTAGACAGGTAGCTATGTCTTTCAGAAAACTAATGTAGAAAAAGATTTATGTTCTAATGAAATCCTGCTTAGAGCTTTTTGATTATTGGTTTGTAAAATGATTTATTGCTATAAAGTGATAACTTGTATAAATGAATAAAACCTGAATAATCCAGATAAACTTTCAAATTAATATTAGCATTGTGACATCGGGGGTGTGTGGAATTACTCCACTTCTTTAGCAGCTCTCTGCTGAGCCTGTTCCCTCCCACAGCCAGGGAGGCCTACAGGACAGTGGGCACACAGGTATGCTCACCTGAGCCTGTTCCCTCCCACAGCCAGGGAGGCCTACAGGACATTGGGCACACAGGTATGCTCACCTGAGCCTGTTCCCTCCCACAGCCAGGGAGGCCTACCGGACGTTGAACACAGGTATGCTCACCTGAGCCTGTTCTCTCCCACAGCCAGGGAGGCCTACAGGACAGTGGGCACACAGGTATGCTCACCTGAGCCTGTTCTCTCCCACAGCCAGGGAGGCCTACAGGACGTTGGACACACAGGCATGCTCATCTGAGGCTGATCAGCAATCAACTCAGGGGTTGTCCAGTGGCTTTGTTCGGCTTGGTACAAAGACACAGCCTGCTTTTGTCATGAGGCAGAGACATTTACAGAACACAGCCATTACATGGTTTGCTCTCTCCCCAACCCTTTGGTCTTCAATAGGAAATTTCCCTCTGCCGCTGAGAGAGCACGTTTTGTGTTCAGTTTTATGGCACCCAGACTGGGGACATTTTGTTTGTTATCTTGCTCAATCATGTCCCCATAAGGTGGGTCCACCCAACACCACGGGTCATTATTACAAACATTTTGGAGTTCCAAACAACCCGTATTCCTGAAGGTTAGTATCTCTCAGGTTCTGCAGCATATGGAAAATGAGCATAAGAACGTATGTGCCTGTTTATATAAGCTGACATATGTCTGGTGTAGAGTGATGGTGTCCAAGGTGCGTATACAGACTATACATTTCCAGCAGACTCTACCTGTGCATAACCTGCAGACTCGCTGTGGGACAGACTGTGCATTATGTGTGCACTCGGTGCAGAACAGAACGCAGTCGTTCAGTGTGTAGTTCTGAGCCTCGGACTGCGTCGCGTGGGACAGACTGTTCGTTATGTGCGCACTCTGTGCAGAACAGAACGCAGTCGTTCAGTGTGTAGTTCTGAGCCTCGGACTGCGTCGCGTGGGACAGACTGTTCGTTATGTACGCACTCGGTGCAGAACAGAACGCAGTCGTTCAGTGTGTAGTTCTGAGCCTCGGACTGCGTCGCGTGGGACAGACTGTTCGTTATGTACGCACTCGGTGCAGAACAGAACGCAGTCGTTCAGTGTGTAGTTCTGAGCCTCGGACTGCGTTGCGTGGGACAGTGGCAGGGGCGCCGCTGAAGGAAGCGGAGGTCCTGTCGGGCGGCGTGAAGCCCGCTCTCTCACAGAGCGAGCGGAAAGCACACCGCCGTCCAAGCCCCTAAATCGGGACCCGGTGACTGATCAGGTGTGGGACCCGTGTCTTACAAGGCAGTTGGACCTGCCAATCACAGTTCTGCCTCGTTTCATTCCCCAGGCCAGGGTTCAGAACTGATAATGGGGCAAATTGTTCCAAGCGATGGGTGGGGGTAATTGCGTTGGAGGGCCCCTTCGCCGTCGCCGTGGAGATGAGAGGCCAAGCCTGGGCGAAAAGACGGAGAGAGGAAATTCAGCAGCTGGTGCCTCAGATGAGAACCTGGAGCTGGATTATTGCAGTGTTATAAGGAGCACGGCATGATCAGTCATGCTGTTACATGCAATACATTGTCTTTCTATTTGGGAACCGATGCCTTATTTTTATTTTTTATGATTATTATTATTATTATCATCTTTTTCCTTTGTGGTGTACTTTTTGAACATTTCTTGTGGCAGTTTTTGAGAGAGAGATGGTCTCCTTGGCAACACACATCGGGACGTGCAAGGTTTTTACGCTGACTGATTGTGTTGATTGGTGCGGCGGGCATTTTGTTCAGCATAAACCCCATTGCTCATGATCGATGTGCAACATGAGTCCGCTGTCTACAGCACAGGGAAAGTGTTTAACTTGCTTAAGGCTCCAGTCAATATAAAAACAATAAGAAATAACTATAAAATGTAACAATATCCATCCAGTCACTATTATTTGCTAGCGTCAGATAATTATTTTATTTCTATGGATCCATTAATTCATTAGGTGAGATGTTATACCAAGGTCCTGTCTCACTGTGGTCAATAAAACTCCGATGTTTTGGTGAAGAATGCGGGGTTTTCTGCTGCCTTGATCAAATTTGCAAACTATAGCCATATAATGCTGGACACCTAATCGTCCTCTTGCATGATAATTCCTCTCTACCCGAGTCTCCTGTCTGTGGTGAGTGTACTGGCCGTACCTCGCCGAGATGGGCGCTACGCATTTGGGATTATTTAGCGGATCCTCCAATGAATGTGAAATGCTTTATGTACGTGATGGTGACTGATGCCATACAAACACAACCTTTTGCATATTATCAATTGCAAAGCATAACGTCAAATCGTTGGAAGTCTTATTGATCACTTATTATCAATTATTGTTGGAAGTCGCGTTTTGATGTTTTCTTCCACTCCTCTTCTCTCACCTTTCCATAATTCCACACTCATCTGTAGTGCGTCGCCGCCCAGCCCTGTGGCCTCATCTGTAGTGCGTCGCCGCCCAGCCCTGTGGCCTCATCTGTAGCGCGTCGCCGCCCAGCCCTGTGGCCTCATCTGTAGTGCGTCGCCGCCCAGCCCTGTGGCCTCATCTGTAGTGCGTCGCCGCCCAGCCCTGTGGCCTCATCTGTAGTGCGTCGCCGCCCAGCCCTGTGGCCTCGTCTGTAGTGCGTCGCCGCCCAGCCCTGTGGCCTCGTCTGTAGTGCGTCGCCGCCCAGCCCTGTGGCCTCGTCTGTAGTGCGTCGCCGCCCAGCCCTGTGGCCTCGTCTGTAGTGCGTCGCCGCCCGGCCCTGTGGCCTCGTCTGTAGTGCGTCGCCGCCCAGCCCTGTGGCCTCGTCTGTAGTGCGTCGCCGCCCGGCCCTGTGGCCTCATCAGCGGTTCATTGAAATTCATCGCGTGAACCTCATCTCATTTTGAGGGCGAGCCTCCCCCTGCTCAGTGTATTAGAGGCAGCACCAAGCCGCTCGGATCTTGTCTTGATGTTTTTGTTTGGTCTCCTACTGCCCAATTAATACTTTGGAAGGTATGGCCCTCTGGGGATTTTAAACCGTGATGGCATACAACCTGACTGTTAATTAGTGCTCTAGGCTAACTCTGCCTGATAAAGCCCTGGTTTAATTGCTAAATCATTCCCAGCAATTCCCTAAGTTAAGCTCCATTGAACATAGTTTGAGCAGTTATAAGGTGTGTGTGTGTGTGTGTGTGTATGCGCTTTGATTTATTTGTGCTTGTGTGTCTGTGCGTGTGTATGCATTTGTGTGTGTGTAGTCGCATCTTCGCATACGTGCATGAGTGTGTAATTGCTCTGGGTCAGCCAAGCTGTTCAGTGCCTCTTCAAACTCGAAAAGATGGGCCCATCAGTTGCCCGGTAATTAATCAAACTGCACTGACTGTAGCACCAATCCTATCATGAAGACAACAGCATAGAATATGTGTGACAGCTGCAGTATATTAAGTAGCCATCACTGTCAAACAACACGTGTGTACAGTGTTCTGGCGATGTGTGCTATGTAGCTTGCTGTCAGTGACATCACTCGTTAGACCTTGTTAGAGCTGGAGCCGTCCGCTCTCCCCTTGATCAGCAGTCACTTACCTTATAGTCACCAAAAACACCTTCCCTCCACCACACTGTGGAGCAGGCACCCCTCAACCTGGCATGGTGGTGATAATTAACAGCAGTGCTCAGCCTTTGGTGTTTGTCAGTGGAGAGATACATCTCTGTGAGTGTTAGACTGGGTGAGACATTAGGAGTAATGAGAGTTATGACAAGCAAGGGGAGAGAAAGGATGAATATAGTGCTTTGAAAAGAGCGGGAGGCAAGGATGAGAGAAATAGAGATGGAAGAGAGCAAAGCAGCCTGTTGTATACGACCTGTTGATCCAGCAGCACTGAAACCTGTGTGTGGGAAAGAGGAGATTCATACGTCGAGTAAATCTCTGTGTTTGGTTACTTGTGTATGTGTCTGTCTGTGTTTGTCTGTGTGTTTGGTTACTTGTGTGTGTGTCTGTCTGTGTTTGTCTGTGTGTTTGGTTACTTGTGTATGTGTCTGTCTGTGTGTTTGGTTACTTGTGTGTTTGTCTGTGTGTTTGGTTACTTGTGTATGTGTTTGTCTGTGTGTTTGGTTACTTGTGTGTTTGTCTGTGTGTTTGGTTACTTGTGTATGTGTCTGTCTGTCTGTCTGTCTGTCTGTCTGTGTTTGTCTGTGTGTTTGGTTACTTGTGTATGTGTCTGTGTTTGTCTGTGTGTTTGGTTACTTGTGTATGTGTCTGTCTGTGTTTGTCTGTGTGTTTGGTTACTTGTGTATGTGTCTGTCTGTGTTTGTCTGTGTGTTTGGTTACTTGTGTATGTGTCTGTCTGTGTTTGTCTGTGTGTTTGGGTACTTGTGTGTGTCTGTCTGTGTTTGTCTGTGTGTTTGGGTACTTGTGTGTGTGTCTGTCTGTGTTTGTCTGTGTGTTTATATGTGAGTAATTGAGTGCGTCTTTAACTGTCTCTTGTGTTTGATTGTGTAACATCCGCCGTTTCCCTCCAGTCCACCTCCCTTTCGTTTCCTCTGTTCTCCCATTCCTTGTGTTCCATGTCGTGTTTTTCAGTTTACCCTGTTCATCTCGTTTCTGTGTTCGTTTAGTTTTTCAATTAGCCCTTTCACCTGTTCCCATCTCTATCAAAGTTCCCCTCTTTCACAGTTTCATTGCCAGTTTGTTTTTTCTTTCTGTTTGTTACTCTGTTTGCCCTAAACCTGTTTGTTTTGTCTCCTCTCCTGCCCCGCTTCAGTTCGCCAACCCTGTTTCCAGCCTGTCACCCTTAGTTTTTTCTGCTTGCTTGCTTGCCTACTACGTTGCCTTTGTCGTGGTTTTGGCAGCCTTCTTTTATTTCTGTGGTCATCCGTTCTCTTAGCAGCTTCGGGGCACTCTATCGGATTTTACATCTTCCGTTCCAGTGTTTCCTTTTCTCCTGGCACTCAGTCCTTGCACCTGTTCTCGTTACCTGCCGGCTATTTAAGTCCCGCACCTTTGTTTTCCGGTGCTTCTGTATTGTTTTTGCAGTTCATACAAAGCCGGTACGGTATTGGTATTCTCAGGTGAGCACGTTGCTCTATCGCTCAGCTTTAGAGTAATGCGGGACTTTGCCTTTTAGGTGCTAGAGTTTCTCTGCAGGAATTATTTTCTCTCTTGCACTTTTGGTTTTCCTGCTGTTCTGTCTGAGACAGTTTCTTTGTTTACCGTTTTCTCTGCCTCTCTTGTTTACCGTTTTCTGTGCCTCTCTTGTTTATACTCTCTTATTCTGAGAGCGAGAGGGTTTTTCTTTTCTGTTTTTATTTGTTATTTTCTTGAGACTTCCGAGTATTCGCCCTCTAGATTGGGTCGCTATTTATTTTTTTCGTTTTGTTTCCCCTTGGTTTAAGTTCTCTCTCTTATTGAGCCAGAGGTGTTCTCCTTTTCTCCTTTGTCACAGACTTAGTCCTCTCTTTTGTTTATTTTACATACGGGAGTAACTTTTAGATTCCCTCTCTGTCACGTCTGGTCCTCCTAACCCGACTCCACCCTTAAAGCCTTGCCTAAATAAATATACTCCCTGGTGGAGTTTTCATCGGGTCTGTCTCAGAGTCTTGCATTTGGGTCCTATCAGGCACTCAGTCGTGACAAATTGCCTTGTTTTGGACTACACTCAGTTGTAAGCATGGCGGTTGAGGGGTTACAGCGGTAAAACATTAGGGAGCTCATTTAATAAAGGTATACTTCAGCTCCGACTTAATTTATCTTTTTAAATGGGCTGCTCATGTACCAGAGGAGAAGACAACAGAAACCTCACCGTCCCCAGAGCTCATTTAACGGCTGTAGGTAAATGTCAAACCCACAAAAAAACAAAAACAAACCATAAAAGACAAACTATTAGAGCGAGGCATTCATAACAAGTTTTCAGGGTTTCAGAGTAGCAGGAAGAAGAGGTGGGGGGGTTGGTAGAAAGCGTTTGAAATGAGGCTCTCCTTGTAGCTAATGATGAGGAGGTCAGATGAAGGCTGGAGACTCCCGTGGGCAGGTGCAGGTTAGTGCGGCCTTGGCGGTAAAGAGCCCGCAGTGCTGTCCGCCCACACTCTGCCAGACATTTCCTATCCCGGCTCTCCGTTAGCCTCCATTAGCCTCCGCTAGTGTCTGTCCGTGGTGCTTTTTTCATCAGCCCAGAACACAAGAGTCCCAGTGGCATGCGCGCCCGTCTTCTGCTTTCCCAACAGACAATGGTTTTATTGTTTGTATTTTTTTCCCCTTGCTTTCACCATAGAGGAAAATCTAATTATGACCAAATGAAAGGAGACTGATTGGTGGTTTGTTTTGTTTATTGAAATTATTATTATTCTGTTATTTATTTATTTAAATTGAGGTTCTAGGTATTTTTTTGGCTATATATTTTGTGAATGAAACATTAATTCATCGGCCACATACAGCTACTTAGTGTGTGATTGTGCCCTACAAAACATTTTCTTTGGGGCCAATTGTCTACTGTTAGAGATTATTTTATTTCTAAAACACAAAATTTCAAACTGCCTAATCTAGTAATTGGAGAATGAGGTAATGTAAAAACAGAAATGGGTGGAGCTTATATTTGCTACAAGCAACTCACTTATCTGAACCAATCAAATATATATATCTATTTATTTTTTTAATATAGCTTTTTTTGGGGGGGGGGCGGGGGGTAAATTATTGGCAGTTAACTGTAGCCCTGATCTAAATATAATGGTACCTTCTTGTCCTATTTGTAGTCTAATACTCTCATTTTTGGTTGACTTTGAAAACTGAGATTCCTTTTGTTTCCGTAACTGCCTTGGGTCGGGAACATTTAACCTGAGAATATTGTAGCTGTCGTTGCTTTACTGACTGGCTACCTTAGTTTCTAAACAGGTAAGATGTACAGTAGGTCTGACAGATCTGCTCTGGGGGAACAGTCGTTTTGTGAAGCAATACCTTGTCTTCATGCAGGTAGAGAGCAGAGGTAAAGCAATAGATGCATATAGCCACTCCACTGCACGGATAACAGTATGAGTTATGAGTGTAAAGGAAGGTCAGTGTGTCAGCTAGTCGTGGCCTGTCTGGTACAGAGCAGCGTGTATTCTAGTTTCAGTTTTACTGTTTTTTTTATACCAGTGGAAGACTGAGTCATTCGGATCAGTTTGGAGGATAAATAGACAGATATGTAATTAGATCGGCACGCACATGGTAAAGATACGTGAGTCAGTGGGTGGATAAATGGATAATGGAACGACAAATCATTGTCACTTTCAGGCGCTGCTCATTTTAAAATACAGAACAATGTATTTTAGGATCGCGGGTTAGATTTAGTTGAGGTTGATTGGCTGGAGATGCCATCTAGGTGGATTTTCTGTTCAAAACACATTACGCAGAAGATTTAGTATTCCGATATGAAGAGGATTTTTTTCCAACCATGTCTCAACCGAGCTGTTTTCTCGCAAACTAACCAAGTCATGTTTTAGAATCAGTAATGCACAGGTGGTGAAGAAAACAATCTAATGAAGACATTTAATTTTATGAAAAATGTTTTTAATAATAATAATGATGCCTGACATTTACATAATGCCTTTCTCACACACAATGCGCTTTACAATGATGAGGGGGAAACTCGCCTCAGCCAGCACCAATGTGTGTCACCACCTGGGTGATGCAATGGCGGCCATTTTGTGCCAGCATGCTCACCACGCATCAGCTGAGGTGGGGAGAGAGAGAGAACAATTTTTATCCAATTAAACTAGGGGATGATTAGGTAGCAGATTGAAGGAACCAAGTTGGGAGTTTAGCCAGGACACCGGGGAAAACCCTACTCTTTCGCGATAAGTGTCATTGATCTTTAATGACCACAGTGAGTCAGGACCGTGGTTTAACGTCTCATCTGAAAGATGGTACTACCCTCATTCTTCACTGTCCTTCCTCATGCATTTTGATGAAGTAGCTGTGATGTATGTTGGAGAAGGTATTTTGCCTTTTCCTCCACCATCTTTGGATGATTCCCAAGGCCTGGCATTCTGTCAGTGTCATATTCAACACTATTACTTTTGTACCCACAGAGATCCTAAATGGTGGCGTGTACGTTGACCAGAACAAGTTCCTGTGCCATGCTGACACCATCCACTGGCAGGACATTGTCAAGAACTCCCGCTCTGAGCTCTTGGTGGTGCCCACCAATAGCAGCGTTGGATGTGAGTACCTTCCACCAACAGGAAGTGACTGCACTATGGCAGTTGCTCAAAACAACCTGCATCGCCATTTGACCTCCATTTGCCCTCAAAACAAGCACAGCCTTATCTTGAACTCTAATGAACTGATGCTTGCTTTCTTACAGAAAACAAGCTTATTACATATCATACTTCTGGAGAACTCTTCCAGACAAACCAAAGAATTGTCAGAGGGGATATTTCTCTCTTTCTGTTTCTGAAAAGAAAACAGAACATTTTTCACGCTCCATTGACATGGATATCTGGATGAGTGAAGCGGAGAGAAATGGGTCTCGAGTGAGAGAGTGAAGAGAACCATTTAGCCAGGGCCTGAGAGCCAATGCAGAATCAAACTTCAGTGTGTATGCTGTTCTTTCAAACGATTCCCTATGCTTAAGTATTTTCAATCAGTTGGCTTAAATAAAAAGTATACCTGTATACTGATGTCCTTCCAAATGGTGCAAAATAATGGAGCAGCTTTGCCAGTGGAAATGTCCCATACAATTTTAAGAAATACCTGATTTGTCCTCTCCAACAGTCATTCAATTTATTGTGCCATAAATAGTTTTTTTGTTAGTATTGCAGCGGGTTATGTCCAAACACGTAGCATAGCTAACTAGTCTCTTGTGTATATTAGCCTTGCTCAAAAATTGTATTGTAATGCTATGCAAAATCAATTTAATTAAATTTCTTAGAAAGCAGCTATGCTGTTAATCCCAACTGTAAATTGCAAAGGTGCTGCAATTAAACCGAGCTGGAACTCCCAAACATCCGACATTCCCCCAGCAGTGCAAGTGTATGGAGGGTGTTGCTGTTCAGGTGTGGGGAGGGTAAAGGCTTACAGGTGTGGGTAGGGTGTAGAAAGTTTGGAGGTGGGGGAGGGTGTAGAAGGTGCACAGGTGTGGGTAGGGTGTAGAAGGTGCACAGGTGTGGGTAGGGTGTAGAAGGTTTGGAGGTGGGGGAGGGTGTAGAAGGTACACAGGTGTGGGTAGGGTGTAGAAGGTGCACAGGTGTGGGTAGGGTGTAGAAGTGGGCATGTGTGGGCAGGGTGTAGAAGGTTTGGAGGTGGGGGAGGGTGTAGAAGGTGCACAGGTATGGGGAGGGTGTAGGCATGCAGGTGGAGGAAGGTGTTTGGGTGTGCAGGGATGCGGACTGCGTAAAATGTGTGACAATCTCCTCCGGTGTCGTACACAGGTAGGCGCTGCCACCGGACCTGCAATGGCCGCTGTTGGGGTCCCAGGGAGGACGAGTGCCAGACCTGTGAGTATATCCCCATGGGTAGCCTCCCCACTCCACCGCCCAAGCTTCCAGCAGAGGCCTACACACCGCTCACTTATCCCACAATGCATTGCAGGTTCAGCTATACACTCTGCTCCTCACCCTCCCTCAGATGAGATAATAATTGCAGTAAAAATCAGGACTCATGTGCACTCTTTTTCTCTCCTTCTCTCGCTCTCACCTCCAGCTTCACCACGCCAAGCATAATTACAGCGGGCCCCATGGCCTCGTGGGAAAAAGTGTTTTCATCTCCCCAACATTTACTGGGCATTTCTTTCAGCCTCCTGCTTGTTTCTGGTGTTTTTATCCTGGGTTGCACTTGTAAGCTGTCAAACGGGTGTATTTAATGTCAGGCGGTCGGATATGTCATGGTAAGAAATTGTGTGCTGTGAATTTTGAGGAATTTCTTCAGCGCAGTATTAGCAGGAATATAAAAAATTGGTGTCCTGATAGGCAGCGATAAGTAAATGCTTCCTTCATTCTTCCCACCTTCCGTCCCTAATTTTTCCCACCCTTACGTTTTCTATCCCCATCTCCAATCCCTCCCCCCCCTCCTGACTGTGTCAGTCAAATCATATTTAAATAAGGAAGGAGTTGCTTTAACCTGTAAGGAAAGATGGCGAGAGCACATATTATTACACTCCCAACAGATGTCTGTTTGCTTTCCGTCTCTCTTTCCCTTACACCCTCTCCCTCATCCCCCTCTCTTCCTCTCTTGAGCTCACTCTCATCGCTCGTTAAACATCGACAGAGCTGCCGTATGCTGTCAATTATTCATATGTTAACCAATCAGCTCGGTTTGCTCTATGCAGTAAGGGGGCCGCTCCATTCCATTATAGATGTCAAGAGTCCGCGGTCTCCTCCCCTCCATCAGTCATTCACACAGAGGAACACCGGAACCTTCCAGTCGCAGTGCCGGAAGCTTCCTCTGCCTCTTTGAAACTCCTGCGCATCTGCACTGTCACCACCATCTGTGAGCCGGCCCCATGCAGTCGGCCATATGACGGGATGTTAGTGTTATCACCCAATCCCCCAAGACACGTGCTTATGGAGGTCTTCATAGGGCCATCAGTGAAAGGCAGAAGCCACCGAACAGGCAGGGCCGAGCCGGCTGCGGCAGGTCACGTCACCAAAACCGCAGGCGGACAGCCTATCCGCTGAGCTTCTTGCCGTGGGCTCTCAACTTCTCCTCATTTTCTTTTGGGTCCGTTGTGTAATGCACTATTTATAGATTATGCATAACCATCTTACAGCATATACCTATTATAATGCATTACTATTCCTGTTGCTTCCCCGGTGGCATAATTAAGAGACATTACTGGAAATGCCACAGAACGTGAAGCTGGATGGAAACGCTGTCTGCGTTGGGATGTGCAGTACATTCGCTTCTGTCACTTACTTCACAGGAAAGCCTGTGTGTAATAAGGACAGGATAGAGGCCGTGTTTACTTATGCGGTTCCCAGCAGGGATGAGTGTGTCCAGCTGGGTTGTGGTGGAAGTTGAGAATGAGAGGGAGTGCGGTGTTTGTCTAATCAGCTCTCCGATTTGATCCCAATAGGGTTCCATTTTGTTCTGCTTTTCTGTGCTTGTGTCACAATGGGCCCAATCAGGGTTTTGGAGGCATGTGATCATTTGGTTTGCTCTTAACTGGATGTGTTGTAGCAATGGCGTCCAGAAGCTGACTGATTGTGGTGTATCTCTGTGCTCACTGAGCTTTCAGACCAGAAAGCTGAAGCGAGTCTTCTCTGGGCTCAGCTTTTGGTATTGCAGGGCTTATACGGCGGAGTGACTTTGGGTCACTGTGGAGTGGAAAATGCAGGTGGATCATACGACTTATTAATAATGTATTGTATTGTGATGGTAATATATGAATCATATGACAGCATATTCATAATAGATATGGTCTATTGAAGGGGTAGGCAACCCTGGTCCTGGAGTGCCAGTGACGTTTCTTGTTTTTGTTCCATCTTGATCAAAATAGATTTGATGGGTAATTAAAAGTCTGAGCCTGAATATTCTGAATGGTGAAGTGCTGAGTGCCTCCAGCACATGGTCACCTGCATTCATTAAACCTGATTAATTAAAATGAATCCAGTTATGAAGTTACTATAATGGAGTCAGGAGCGGAGGCCCAGACGCGACCGTGAGGGGATCAGAAAGTTACCCACAATGAGTGGGATAACCAGTAAAATTAGGGGAACAGAGATTCCGCGAGCAGAACAGAAAAATAGGAAAAGGGAAAAAACTCCCGGCGTAAGCCAAACGAAAATATACCCAGGAAAAGTGGGCGAGACTCGAAGACTCGAGTAGTAGAAAGGAACAGGAGAGAATTACCTCTAGCTCTCAATATAAGAGAGTATAAAAATGGGGAGGTAAAGATAAGTCGGTAAACAAAGGTACTTGTCTCAGAGAGACAGAAAGGAAAACCTGAACGAGGAACAGAAAGTGCAGAAGAGAAAACAAAATCCAACTAAGTATCTCTAATGCAACTAATAGCAGAGCTTAAAAGTGAAGAGGTCGCTTTAGTACCTATACCGTACCGGCTACCTGTAGTGGCAACAAAGACACAGAAGCGACGAAAGAGGAAATCACTGAGCTTTTATAGCCAGCAGGAAACCTAGAACAGGTGCGTTGGATAAGTGCAGAGACAAAGCGAAAACCCGGAACAGATGACGGAAAAGTAATACGAGAGCGCCCTCACGCCACTCCGAGGGAAAACGGCCACAGAAATAATAAGAGGCTGTCAACCCATAACAGTTATAGGTTTGGATGGAGCAAAAACCATGACCATCTCTGGCACTCCAGGACCAGGGTTGCCTACCTCTAATCTATTGTGTGGTACTTCGGTAAAAGAGTAATTTGAGTCATTCAAGACATTGCGCTTGTTAAGACAGTTTAAAGTACCTTCAAGTACCTTCCCTGGAACTTCATAGCATTACAAACACAGGTGAGTGCTGGCACAAGTTAAAGTTTTTTCTCACTCTTTTCTCACCTGCACAGTGACGAAGACCGTGTGTGCCGAACAGTGTGATGGTCGCTGTTTCAGCCCCTACGTCAGCGACTGCTGTCACCGGGAGTGTGCGGGAGGGTGTTCCGGTCCCAAAGACACCGATTGCTTCGTACGTCACTCACAATGTCACCCCGACCCGCACACAACAACAATTACACCCTTGATCCTGCCCGTCAGACCTCCATCACTATGCCAACGGAGCCAATTAAAGGAAACTTAATACCGCAGAGAAAATAAAACTAGACCGCTAGGTGACGGCCTCAACTCGCACCTTTGACAATATGTAAGGACTGAACAAACGCGACCGCAGGTCCTCATTCATGTTGTGAATAGAGTATGATTTTATAACAGGCTGAATTATTTTTGTTGAAAAATATCATTAAAATCAAATTTGCTTACGCAATGTGATGCTTGAAATATAACAAGGCCTGCTGCTTCTTATGATCCTCTGTGAAGGTTTTTATCAGGGTTATTGTGTTCGCTTTAACAGTAGGGTAGGTTTAGGTTTAGGTTTGTTGGACATCTTTGTACATGTGAGACATATATAAAATGTGATGCCATACAAAATTTTAAAATTTAAGACAACAAAAAATTTAAGACATTATATAAAAACAACAGTGGTTTCATAGCACCAGCATTGTGACTTGGCTTTATTTATTCTCTAGCTTAATTACAATTTGTAACCAAAGTGGATAATGACACTGTGAGGATATATTGTGTACACAACTAGGCAATCCAAATCAGGGAAAAGATGGGTTTGAAACAAGTTTTCTGGAATCGAGAAAAAAAAACATTATGAACAACTGCGCTGCCAATGGCCTAGCAGGGTCCAGCCAAACATGTCTCCTTGTTCTTATTGTCTCTTATGACCTTACTAAGTGACTTCTAAATAATTAGTGGTTGTGTCCAGAGGCCACGTTTGTAAGGGCCCTGCCCCCTTAGTAAGACCCCTGTTTCCACAGGCGTGCCCCTTTACTAAGACATTACATTACATTACAGGCATTTAGCATATTTTTCATACAACTGGATATATACTGAAGCAATTGAAGTACTTTGCTCATGGGTACAACGGCAGTGTCCTACCTGGGAATCGAACCTGCAACCTTTTGGTTACAAGTCCAGTTCTTTAACCATTATACTACACTGCGTGCCCCCTTACTAATCCCTGTTTCCACAGGCCTGCCCCCTTTACTAAGACCCTGTATCCACAGGCCTGCCTCTTTACTAAGACCCTGTATCCACAGGCCTGCCTCTTTACTAAGACCCTGTTTCCACAGGCCTGCCTCTTTACTAAGACCCTGTTTCCACAGGCCTGCCTCTTTACTAAGACCCTGTTTCCACAGGCGTGCCCCTTTACTAAGACCCTGTATCCACAGGCCTGCCTCTTTACTAATACCCTGTTTCCACAGGCCTGCCTCTTTACTAAGACCCTGTTTCCACAGGCCTGCCTCTTTACTAAGACCCTGTTTCCACATGCCTGCCTCTTTACTAAGACCCTGTTTCCACAGGCCTGCCTCTTTACTAAGACCCTGTTTCCACAGGCCTGCCTCTTTACTAAGACCTTGTTTCCACAGGCCTGCCCTCTTTACTAAGACCCTGTTTCCACAGGCCTGCCTTTTTACTAAGACCCTGTTTCCACAGGCCTGCCCCTTTACTAAGACCCTGTTTCTACAGGCCTGCCTCTTTACTAAGACCCTGTTTCCACAGGCCTGCCTCTTTACTAAGACCCTGTTTCCACATGCCTGCCTCTTTACTAAGACCCTGTTTCCACAGGCCTGCCTCTTTACTAAGACCCTGTTTCCACAGGCCTGGCCCTTTACTAAGACCCTGTTTCCACAGGCCTGGCCCTTTACTAAGACCCTGTATCCACAGGCCTGCCCCCCTTTACTAAAACCCTGTATCCACAGGCCTGCCCCTTTACTAAGACCCTGTTTCCACAGGCCTGCCCCTTTACTAAGACCCTGTATCCACAGGCCTGCCCCCCTTTACTAAAACCCTGTATCCACAGGCCTGCCCCTTTACTAAGACCCTGTATCCACAGGCCTGGCCCTTTACTAAGACCCTGTTTCCACAGGCCTGCCCTCTTTACTAAGACCCTGTTTCCACAGGCGTGCCCCTTTACTAAGACCCTGTATCCACAGGCCTGCCTCTTTACTAAGACCCTGTTTCCACAGGCCTGCCTCTTTACTAAGACCCTGTATCCACAGGCCTGCCTCTTTACTAAGACCCTGTTTCCACAGGCGTGCCCCTTTACTAAGACCCTGTATCCACAGGCCTGCCTCTTTACTAAGACCCTGTATCCACAGGCCTGCCTCTTTACTAAGACCCTGTATCCACAGGCCTGCCTCTTTACTAAGACCCTGTATCCACAGGCCTGCCCTCTTTACTAAGACCCTGTTTCCACATGCCTGCCCCTTTACTAAGACCCTGTTTCCACATGCCTGCCCCTTTACTAAGACCCTGTATCCACAGGCCTGGCCCTTTACTAAGACCCTGTATCCACAGGCCTGCCTCTTTACTAAGACCCTGTTTGCACAGGCCTGCACCTTTACTAAGACCCTGTTTCTACAGGCCTGCCTCTTTACTAAGACCCTGTTTCCACAGGCCTGCACCAACTTTAATGACAGCGGTGCGTGCCTGACCCAGTGCCCCCAGCCCCTCGTCTACAATCCCACCACCTTCCAGCTGGAACACAACCCCGAGGCCAAGTACACCTACGGAGCTTTCTGTGTCAAGAAGTGTCCACGTAAGAACGGGCGCGCACACACCTGCTATTCAAATCTTAACACTGTTGACTGTATGTCCAGAGTCCAGTGCTATAGTAATAACACATGTTGTGCCTTCAGACATGATGTGATCCAGTGTGTGTGTGTGTGTGTGCGTGTGTGTGTATGTGTTGCATTTGCAGACAACTTCGTTGTGGACCACAACTCCTGTGTTCGTGCCTGTCCCAGCAGCACAATAGAGGTGGAGGAGAACCAGGTCAAGATGTGTATTGCCTGCACTGACATCTGCCCCAAAGGTGCCCCCGAGCGCTAGCCCAATACCACCTACAATGTATTATAACCCTGTCCTGATGCAGTTTCTGCACTATTTGGGTGCCAGTATACTCTGTGTAATCCCCATTTCTGTTACACCATAATCCAGCTTCTTTACACCCTGTCTGTACCAAAGGGATTTTTCATTTCATAATTTGGGAAGGTTATTATCAGAGAATAATGGGTGGGAACCAGAGGCAACTTCCTGGATTTCTGTCTGCTCAACCTGCAGCATTATGTAGTAGTATTAGTCGTACACTGGTTTAAATGGAAATCAATGGGATTTATTCTAACTTTGTCACAAGGTCATACTTTTGGAATATTTGATTAGGAATGGCTTGGTGGTCAAGAAAACATTCTGCTAACATTGCAGGTGTGACAAACATTTGTGAAAAATAATTTTATGCAAAGCCAGCCCTGTTCTATAAGGTGCTTCCTCATGCATATTTATGAAGTAGGTTTAACGTTTATTCAGGAGGTTACCTTGCTGGCCTGAATAATAAGCTTTAATGGATGTATTCCTGCAGTGATGAAGTGGGCTTGTAACCCAAAGGCAACTGCTGAGTTCTGAAATGTACAGTAAATGTAATATTGTCACATTTTCTACAAAAACATAAACAAACTGAGTTGATGGTTAGCTTTCATTTAAGTACGCCCTTAGGATAATTGCTTTGCTTTGTATTTATATATTAAGACTGTCCAGTCTCAACACATGCTCAGTTAGTTCCCTTTATGGACTACAACGGGACTATGACAACACATTCTTCATCAACTTGCATCTTTGATCCTAAGCACCTGCGTGGTAACCAGAGACAAGCTGTCATCGCTGTCCTCTGCCCCCTGTAGTACAAGAGGGTGCAGTGCATCGTGGTATGCATTGGACCTCCCATTAATGTAACAGGCAACACGGTTGGGTATTGCCCGCAGACCAACGTCGTGTCGGTGCAGTGTTGCAAAAACGATGCTGTGTTGCAGCTTGCGACGGGATCGGCACAGGCAGCCTGCAGGCAGCTCAGACAGTGGACTCCAGCAACATCGACAGGTTCGTCAACTGCACCAAGATCAACGGCAACCTGGTGTTCCTTATCACCGGCATCAAAGGGTGAGAGGCCACGCTGGTGTCCCGGCAGCGTGTTCATTCATTAACACTGCTTATGTCTTGAGAGCTCCATGCCCTCAGTTCAACAGGTGCGTTCGTTTAGACACACTGAACCAGAGATCACATCTCATGTGCGTTTCAATTTCAAATGTCCATTTTATCATTTAAAAATCTGATTTCATATCAGAGTGCTATATTGGCAGGACCATAAAAATACATTGTTATCTAAGCCGTGGGTTTAGGGAATGAAAATAGTTGTAGCGTTTTTGCTATGAATGATCAAACAAGCCAGTGTAGCGTCTATAATTCACGGTTTAATTTCAAATCGGCTACTGTTGGCCGGAGCCCATGCCAAAATAGAACATGAGTGTCACAACGCACATTAGGTGTGGATAAAAGGAGCAACAAAAAAACATGGCAAACAGTACTGGCAAATTAGCATAATCGGGTTCTAGTCCATTGAGTGATTTGAACACCAATAAAATGATCTTAAAATCTATTCTAAAACTAACAGGCAACAATGAAGGGGCTTTATCACAGGTGAAATGTGTGCTCTCCTTCTGGTCTTGGTCAGCACACATGCTGCTGCATTTTGAATGACCTGCAGTTTATCTAAAGCTTTCTTGGACATACCAGAAAGGAGAGCATTGCAGTTATCTAGCCTGCTAGAGATAAAAGCATGCATTAGTCTCTCAGTATCTGCCTGGGAGAGAAACGGCTGCACATTTGCAACATTTCTTAAGATATGATGAAAGGCAGTGCTGATATTTCTGATGTGGGCTTTAAAATTCAAATCAGGATCTAAAAGAACACCAAGTTTTTTAGCCTGGGGCTTGGTATTTTGTGCCAGAGATTTTAAGTTAGTGCACAGCATCTCTCTCTGGGCCTTTGCTCTGATAATTAGTACCTCTATCTTATCTTTGTTCAATTTGCCAGAAATAATGTGCCATCAATAGGGCTAATATTGGTGGGTGATATGGAGATGAACAATTACGTATCGTCTGCATAGCTATGAAAAGGAATCCCATATTCCCTGATAATATTTCCAAGTGGCAGCATGTGAAAGCTGAACAATATCGATATTCAGGATATCGTGGTTGACCGTATCAAAACCAGCGCTTAAGTCTAAAACAGAGTTTTTTTATCTTCAACGTTCATTCTAATTAAGGTAATTTAAAACTTTAACTAAAGCTGTCTCTGTGGTGAGCACGTACGTGATATTGACATTTCTGAAATATATAAGTATTTACCAAATAAGAATTTAGCTGTTTAAAAACTAGTTTCTCAAGGTCTTTGTTTAAAAAAAAAGATATGAAAGGTTTGATATTTAAATATTGTTAAGCACTAAAGGATCAAGGTGACATTTAGGAGAGGTTTCACAATAGTTTTCAGTGCCAGGGGAAAGATACCAGGAATGATTTACAATCGCCAGCAATACTTCTTTCCTGAGAATTTCTCTATCAACTACAGAAAAAATAATAGTTTGCCCTCATCATTGTAAGCACTTTGAGGATCGAGAAAGGCGCTATATAAATGCCAGGTATTATTATTATTATTATTATTATTATTAGTATTATTATTATGTCAGAGTGGTGTTTTGGAGTTGGATTTATAAGGCTGTCAATATTTGTGAAGAGCACTCAGATTTTTTAATTTCATAATGACTTGCAGCTTAGTTTTTCTCCATTTATACGAAGCTTTAATGTTTAATGTTTAAAGTTTTTCTTTAGGTTAATAATATCATCGGTTCTCCACTGTGGATTCTGTTTAGATGTAATCGTCTTAAGCTAGGCTGGTGCTCACAGGAGGAGGGAGGAATCTTGGGGGAATCTTATTAATGTGACTGAATAAAATGATTACAACTTCAGAGGTAATATAATGTCTCTTAACAACACGTTAAGTGACACAGCTAGACGTTGATACAAATGCAGAGAAAGAAATACAGTAGTGGTCAGAGATAGCCAAGTCGATTATAGAGGATACATCAACCATTAGGCCAGGAGAGATACTTATTTTCCAATGCGTGACTCTGGCTGTGAGGCCCACTAACACGTCGAATAAAATCCATAGAACTCAACGATTTTAAAACCTCCGCGAGAGTCGTCCGCATTATTGACATGCAGATTAAAATTGTCTATGACCATAATGTTATTATATTTAGTACTGACAATAGACAACATTTCTGTGAAGTCATTGTTTGGGGGGTGATGCAAGAGTTTTCTCGAGGTGCGATAACCTCGCTTGCAGGACCCCTGTGATTCTCTTCGGCAGAGAGGTGAGGAGGACGGGCTGAGGATAGGATTACGGCCTCCGCGGCGGGAGGATAGCTGGGGGAACTCATGAGACGCCACACCTGCAGTTTCCCTCTGTCCCCGGTCACCACGGAGACACGCTACCCGGTGGAGTTAGCTTCATCCGTATTGCCAAAAGTAGTGGACTCGGAGGCTTCGTGGGTCCGGATATTATCTTTGAGAAGATAACTCTCTGAGCTCTTTATTAGCAACGTAGCGCTCAATCATCTGACCTTTAAGATCACAGGTATCTCTACATTTTTCAGAGATAAAAGCAGGTGGCAAACATGTGACATCGGCTGCTGTGGATCTCCCCTGGGGCCCCAAAATGGCTGACCTTCCCTTCCACCAGGGCATCCACGATGGTCTCAGACTTCTGGGCTGTGTCTGAATACGACCCCTGTTCCCTGTCCACTGTCCCTTGCCCACTCAGACGCCTGTCTACTATGTGTGCCCCTCACTTTGCAAGCAGTGTGCGAAAGAAATCCCGCAAAACTATTTCCAAACTAGTGATATTTATTTTAATTTTTTTAATTTTATTGAGAATATCAATCAGTTAACATATGACGATTGTTATAAAGTGTAGATTATGAATGAAGATAGAATTAACAAAAATAAAAAAGAGTTTTGTAATATGAATCTTATACCACCTTTTACACTTTAATTTCCGGGTTACTTACTGAAATTGTTGGATAAGTGCACCGTTCTGCAGATGAGTGTGCTCCTGAATTCTCTCAACAAAACCCCGGAAATAAGGGGTTCACCCTGGTATTTTAAGTGCCCCCATTTGTGAGAAAAAGTCGCCCACTCAAAAGCTTTTTGATGAAGTAGACTCAAATATGCACCCTCAAAAGGTAGGGGTAGGGGTCATATTCGGACACGGCCCTGGTCAGGAGTGAAATGAGTGACATGGGCATGGGTGGCCATATTTGCTTACAATCCGAGCACTTGCCTTCCCATCATGCAGCGGAGACGTTTCTCGTTGTGGTGATGTCGCACATTTGGCCTCCGCGCCCAATCTCCTAGCCGTATCCCTGAGGCGGGCTTTACGATCCGCAGCTCTCCGCATCTCCTCAGCCAGGTCCGATGCGCTCCCATACGCCACTTCTCCATCCCCGTCCTCCGACTCCTCCTGTTTAATCCTCACACCCCTCGGAAGCATATCTCCGGTTAACGGGCGGCGTGCCACGTCTGCTTCCTAACAGCAGACTCCTCTTCCTAACAGCAGACCCCTCTTCCTAACAGCAGACCCCTCTTCCTAACAGCAGACCCCTCTTCCTAACAGCAGACCCCTCTTCCTAACAGCAGACCCCTCTTCCTAACAGCAGACCCCTCTTCCTAACAGCAGACTCCTCTTCCTAACAGCAGACTCCTCTTCCTAACAGCAGACCCCTCTTCCTAACAGCAGACTCCTCTTCCTAACAGCAGACCCCTCTTCCTAACAGCAGACCCCTCTTCCTAACAGCAGACTCCTCTTCCTAACAGCAGACTCCTCTTCCTAACAGCAGACTCCTCTTCCTAACAGCAGACTCCTCTTCCTAACAGCAGACCCCTCTTCCTAACAGCAGACTCCTCTTCCTAACAGCAGACCCCTCTTCCTAACAGCAGACCCCTCTTCCTAACAGCAGACTCCTCTTCCTAACAGCAGACTCCTCTTCCTAACAGCAGACCCCTCTTCCTAACAGCAGACCCCTCTTCCTAACAGCAGACTCCTCTTCCTAACAGCAGACTCCTCTTCCTAACAGCAGACCCCTCTTCCTAACAGCAGACTCCTCTTCCTAACAGCAGACCCCTCTTCCTAACAGCAGACCCCTCTTCCTAACAGCAGACTCCTCTTCCTAACAGCAGACCCCTCTTCCTAACAGCAGACTCCTCTTCCTAACAGCAGACCCCTCTTCCTAACAGCAGACCCCTCTTCCTAACAGCAGACCCCTCTTCCTAACAGCAGACCCCTCTTCCTAACAGCAGACCCCTCTTCCTAACAGCAGACCCCTCTTCCTAACAGCAGACCCCTCTTCCTAACAGCAGACCCCTCTTCCTAACAGCAGACTCCTCTTCCTAACAGCAGACCCCTCTTCCTAACAGCAGACCCCTCTTCCTAACAGCAGACCCCTCTTCCTAACAGCAGACCCCTCTTCCTAACAGCAGACCCCTCTTCCTAACAGCAGACTCCTCTTCCTAACAGCAGACCCCTCTTCCTAACAGCAGACCCCTCTTCCTAACAGCAGACCCCTCTTCCTAACAGCAGACCCCTCTTCCTAACAGCAGACTCCTCTTCCTAACAGCAGACTCCTCTTCCTAACAGCAGACCCCTCTTCCTAACAGCAGACCCCTCTTCCTAACAGCAGACCCCTCTTCCTAACAGCAGACCCCTCTTCCTAACAGCAGACTCCTCTTCCTAACAGCAGACCCCTCTTCCTAACAGCAGACCCCTCTTCCTAACAGCAGACCCCTCTTCCTAACAGCAGACTCCTCTTCCTAACAGCAGACCCCTCTTCCTAACAGCAGACCCCTCTTCCTAACAGCAGACCCCTCTTCCTAACAGCAGACCCCTCTTCCTAACAGCAGACCCCTCTTCCTAACAGCAGACCCCTCTTCCTAACAGCAGACTCCTCTTCCTAACAGCAGACTCCTCTTCCTAACAGCAGACCCCTCTTCCTAACAGCAGACCCCTCTTCCTAACAGCAGACCCCTCTTCCTAACAGCAGACCCCTCTTCCTAACAGCAGACTCCTCTTCCTAACAGCAGACTCCTCTTCCTAACAGCAGACCCCTCTTCCTAACAGCAGACCCCTCTTCCTAACAGCAGACCCCTCTTCCTAACAGCAGACCCCTCTTCCTAACAGCAGACCCCTCTTCCTAACAGCAGACCCCTCTTCCTAACAGCAGAGTCCTCTTCCTAACAGCAGACTCCTCTTCCTAACAGCAGACCCCTCTTCCTAACAGCAGACCCCTCTTCCTAACAGCAGACCCCTCTTCCTAACAGCAGACCCCTCTTCCTAACAGCAGACTCCTCTTCCTAACAGCAGACCCCTCTTCCTAACAGCAGACCCCTCTTCCTAACAGCAGACCCCTCTTCCTAACAGCAGACCCCTCTTCCTAACAGCAGACTCCTCTTCCTAACAGCAGACCCCTCTTCCTAACAGCAGACCCCTCTTCCTAACAGCAGACTCCTCTTCCTAACAGCAGAGTCCTCTTCCTAACAGCAGACCCCTCTTCCTAACAGCAGACCCCTCTTCCTAACAGCAGAGTCCTCTTCCTAACAGCAGACCCCTCTTCCTAACAGCAGACCCCTCTTCCTAACAGCAGACTCCTCTTCCTAACAGCAGACTCCTCTTGACGGTCTTTTAGCAAATATCACAACCAAAAACGCTGTACTTCTGGCACTAGTGTAGCTTTCCTGCTATGAATGATCGGACAAGCCAGTGTAGCATCTCTAATGCACAGTTTATTTTGTTAGCCATAGCCCGTGCCAAAATAAAACAATACTCACTGGACTCTCCCCAATCATGGAAAAAAGCACCAACAAAAAGAAAGAAAGAAATTGGCAAATGGTACACTATTATCAAACTGGCAGCCCCGCTCCACCACTGCCCCACCAACCACAGAACACTCTGGCTGTCACCCAGTCCTCCCTGGCATTCCCGTGGGTTGACAGCCGGCAGGTTGACTGACAGGGCGGACCCCGCAAACATGTGCAGCATTTAAAACCGACATAATAACGATACTTTGTGGAACTATATAACAACACAGACATGTTCTATAGGGCCACTACATTATTATATTATATTACATTATTTCACCGGTGTGACCACTGCACATTCTGTTGCGGCTACATTACCTGCTTACTGTACCTCAGAGAGTGGCTGGCGAATACACATGTATCATGTCTGTTATCAGATAAGGGTCTGAGCAGACGTTTCTCCCGAGCATGTTTATGGCACAGTGTGGAAGATACTGTAAATGTTAGAGGGTGGCCCTGTGCCTGGGTATGTCTTACAGCAGGGCTGTTTCACCCGGTGGGTTAATGGCTTTCACTGCACATAAATTCCCCAGGGAGAGAGGAAGCTGTTAACGTGCCCGCCGTGCGGAGCCACACATGAGTGTCAGTGTCATCCCCTGCAGCAGAAAGAGCCGGTCTCTTCTCATTACGCAATACACAGGTCACCAAGCGCAAGGAGCTGGACATGAAGACGAGGACGGGTTTTACACTCTCGCTCTCACTCTCACTCTCACTCTCACTCTCACTCTCACTCTCACTCTCTGCCCACCGCGTCAAGTTGCGGTTTATTTTTTTCTTGTCAGTTGTGAGCGCTCTCCAGAAGATGCCTCTTAAAGCCGATCCTTGTATCTGGCAGTGTACTCGTACAGCCATTTGAGTGGTTGGTACAAATCTAAAGAGACAGATCAGTGTGGAGAGCCAAACAAGGGGCTCCTCAGAATCCTAAACCAACTCTCTCTCTCTCTCTCTCTCTCTCTCTCTCTCTCTCCCTCTCCCTCTCACCATCTCTCTCTCTCTCTCTCTCTCCCTCCCTCTCACCCTCTCTCTCTTCCTCCCTCTCACCTTCTCTCCCTCTCTCTCTCTCTCTCTCTCACCCTCTCCCTCTCTCTCTCTCTCTCTCTCCCTCTCACCGTCTCTCTCTCTCTCTCTCTCCCTCCCTCTCACCCTCTCTCTCTCTCTCCCTCCCTCTCACCTTCTCTCCCTCTCCCTCTCCCTCTCTCTCTCTCTCTCTCTCTCTCTCTCTCTCTCTCTCTCCCTCTCTCCCTTTCTCTCTCAGGGACGTGTATCATGGAATAGAGGCTCTGGATCCAGAGAAGCTGAATGTGTTCCGCACTGTCAGAGAGATCACTGGTGAGAAATTTGCGTGCATTCATATTACCGTATTACTGTAATACGAGTGCGTGTGTGTGTGAGATCTAAGCGACTTTGTCTGTGGTTATGATTGTTCGTGCCAGACGTGGTGGTTCCAGCATTTAAGAAACAGCTGCCCTCCTGGGATCTGCATGTACTACAGTCTACAGAGAACGATAGGATAAACAAAAAAACATCCTGTGAACGGCAGTTTTTTGGACAAAAAAAGCGCAATGAGACAGGTGCAATGGTGCAGGTGTTGAAGTGGTGTGGGGAATGTTTTTCTGGGGCACATTAGGCCCTTTAATACCAATTGACCATAATTTGTATGCCACAACATGCCTAAGCATTGTTTCTGACCATCCCTTTAGGGTCACAGTTTATCTTTTTTCAAATGGATACTTCCAGCAGGATAATGCACTATTATCCTAAAAGTGTTCTACCCAGTACTAGATAGGTGTATCTAATAAATCATATATGTATATATATATATATGTATATATATATGTGTGTGTGTGTGTGTGTGTGTGTGTGTGTGTATGTGTGTCTATACAAGCTACTGTATACAATCTTGCAAGTAAGAATGATCTTTGCAATAGCCTATTTAGGCCTGTAATTGTATTGATAAACATGCTGTAAATATGAGGTTGTGGTAGGGGGGCGTGGTTTTAGGCGAGGCCGGCAAGAGAGCGGGGTTTTTATTTTCTGCCTTTCTCCACAACACAACCACAGTAATACCTCCAGATCTTAGTCATTTTCCCCCCTCAACTCCCAGAAGGCTCCTTTTATAGGTTATCAGGCTCACTGTTGAACAATCAAGGCAATTGGTTAATTGATACAAACAATACCACAATCAATCGTCACCAATTGCCTGATTGCCAACAGCTGTGCCGGTTCCATAAACCACCTGAGTTCACTCTCTCTCTTGCCGGCCTCGCCTAAAACCACGCCCCCCTACCACAGAGGTCTTTAAACTCACTTTGCATGAATAATAAAGCATTCTAAATAGAAATTTCTTCTGCGTATATGTCAGGTTTGCAATATATGTTGATTTTGATAGTACTAAAACAAATTCCGAAAAGGAACAAAACGTACAAATTTGCTCGTACACATGTTTTGTGAATGAGGCCTATGGTGGTATTTTCCCTGTTTATGATTTTACCTACAATTAGAGTATGCATAAGATCAACAATGTCTCTAAAGTGTACAGATTTAAGCTGCGCTAATGAATTTGTTCTTGTGAACACAGGGTGTCAAGTAATCAAGGTTAAAGTCACTTTAAAAAAATATGTATTTTAAATTCACTTGCAGATTCTCTCTGCCTGTGGTTTTTCTTCATGGTTTTTGGTTTATTCAGAACTTTTTTTATGAAATGGCTCCGCACGCTTTGTGGGTAGCATGTTTTCATTCTCAGTGTGAACTGTGATGTTGAATGTGATGGTATCCTCATCCTAACTTCCCTGTAATTCAATCCCTGTCCTGCTCTGTACTGCCCTCCCTTCCTCCACCCCAGGCTTCCTGAATATCCAGTCCTGGCCAGAGAATATAACGGATCTCAGTGTCTTCTCAAACCTGGCCACCATTGGAGGGAGGTCACTCTACAGGTGAGCCTATCACAGCCAGGGAATGGTCTGACAGGACGTGACCCCCCCTGTGGCCATCACGAAAGGGAGCTGTTTCCCATCTCCAAGACACATCCGGTCTTTGATACTGTATATAGTGAAAGCATCACGTCGCTTTGAGTGAAATGCTGTTTCTGATAACCGTTAACAGATCTTGAATGATCTGAAGGGGACCAGAGACTAATTTGTTAAACAGTGTTTATATAGCACAGCGCAGGCCTCTTGCACGTCCCTCCTCCATCTTGTAAACTGTCTCTTGTTTAACCCCCCCGGCCCTCGCAGTGGTATCTCTCTCCTGATCCTGAAGCAGCAGTGGATCTCTTCACTGCACTTGCAGTCCCTGAGTGAGATCAGCGCCGGCAACATCTACATCACCAACAATAGTCAGCTCTGCTATTACAACACGGTTAACTGGACCGGCCTGTTCCGCACCTACGGCCAGAAGGTCCTGATCCGCAACAACCGCAACCCCAAGGAGTGCAGTGAGTCACCACAGTAACCTCCACTCTCCCCCCCACATATGCATGCAGACAGACACACACACCCGCGCACACACACACACACACACACACACCCACGCACACACACAGTAACCTCCACTCTCCCCCCACATATGCATGCAGACAGACACACACACACACACACACACACACACACACACAGTAACCCCCACTCTCCCCCCACATATGCATGCAGACACACACCCGCGCACACACACAAACACACATGCATGTGCAGGCACACGTGCACACACACACACTCACACACACCCACATGCAAGCATGCACACACACACATACACACACACGCACACACTGTGCGAACCCGCACACGTGTACACACACGTACACATGCACATCCACACACACACACACACACACATGCAAGCATGCACACACACATACACACACACACACACGCACATACTTCTGTGCGCACCCGCGCACGTGTACACACACGTACACATGCACATCCACACACACACACACACACACACACATACACACACGTACACATGCACATCCACACACACACACACACACACACACACAAACATGCACTCACACAAACACACACATAAACACACACACACACCCCATGCATGTGCATGCACATGTGAACACACACACACACACACAAATGCACACACACACCCACATGCAAGCACGCAAACACACAGACACACACACACACACACACAGACACACACACACACAAACACACCCCTCGCTTGGGTGTCATGGGACTTGTTGTTTCTGGTTGTGCTTGAAAATAAGGCAACATCTCTTCCCCTTTGCTGTCTTGCTGAAGGTACGCATTCATAAATAATCTTTATGCTGTGTACTGTTTACGCTTCCTTAATTTCGTCTCCCGTGTCCTTTAACTCCCATCCCTATAAAAGACCATTTTTAAATTGGAATTAATCGAAACTGAAAAGGGTGAACAACCATATCCTCATATAATCTTTGGAGATATTGAACATATGCAAGCATTATGTCTTACAACACACCTGTTTCTCGTCCTGGTGTAATTAACCCTTTAATCCCTTTTATTCCATTATGTACTGGTTCAATAGAGACGGTATTTATAAAAACTGTGCAGTAATGTTTCTGCGTCGCTGACCTACAGCCCAGGAGGGAATGGTGTGTGACCCACTATGTTCAGACGGGGGCTGCTGGGGGCCTGGAGGAGACCAGTGCCTGTACTGCCGCTTCTACAACAGGGGGCACACTTGCGTGGACTCCTGCAACCTTTATGAAGGGTAAGCATACATAAGTCATAGCATACCAAACCCCCCTCCTCATGACTGCCCGTTGCTAGCATCACAAACACCCACAAGATCTCAGGGAATACCCTTGCACTCTGACTAGGCTGGATAATGCATTTGGCAACACCCTACACACACACACACACACACACACACACCACACACACACACACACACACACACACACACAGCCAGGGAGGGATTTGTGGGGGGCATTTGTGAGGTCCAGCATGCTCCGCCCCGTGTTGCGCTCACCACAGTAACCAGAAGGCATGCAATAACCCAGAAGGCATGCAATAACCCAGAAGGCATGCAATAACCCAGAAGGCATGCAATAACCCAGAAGGCATGCAATAACCCAGAGGGAAATCACAGAGGGTTGTGGGGCCACTTCTGAAATTCAGAACGCGGGAGGAACTCTTTTTCCGCTATTATCTTTTTCTTCAAGTTTTAAATTTGGCCTCATATTTCCGCGAGCTGGAAGGAGGATCCACGGACGCTCTTCGTAGCATCTTGGCGGATCTCCGATTAGCAAAAGCCCTCGGAGCGAGGCGAGGGGAGGCCTCCTCACCCCAGGGGAGCATCAGCCACCTCACTGTTATCCCGGTTCAGGGAGGTGCTAATGAAGAATGGAGCCTGCGCCACGTTCCCAACTGCTGGTGGCGCTCTCTGCCTCGACCCTGCCCTGAAACACACACAAACAGGAATAGAGTGTCGCTCTCGGCCTCGACCCTGCCCTGAAACACGCACAAACAGGAATAGAGTGGCGGTCTCGGCCTCGACCCTGCCCTGAAACACACACAAACAGGAATAGAGTGTCGGTCTCTGCCTCGACCCTGCCCTGAAACACGCACAAACAGGAATAGAGTGGCGGTCCAGGAGCTGCTTGTTATGTTCCCAGTTGCTGGGTGCAGAGACTCTGAGTAAGAAATTGCCTACGTGGTCACATGATACACTCCGGCATATTGATATTGAAGATGATTTTTTTCCCCTTTCTTTTTGATCAGATATCTTTTTGTATTTTGGCCAGATGTGGTGTGTTGTGACGATATTTATTTATTTCTTTATTATACTGAAAGAAAACAGATTCATGGGAATGAAACAACAAAAAAAAAGTATTTTTGTTCTTTTGTTTTTGGCTCTTCGTTTATGATTTTATAAATGAAACTGGCAGAATGCCACAGAGGCAGACTGAAACAAGCTGGGATGTAAACGCCACCAGTAAAGCCAAGCAGCTTGAATCAAAGCGAGTAAATGTTCCATTACCCATGGGCAAAGCCATTTTTTCTATTTTCTGTCATTAAAAAGTAAGATAAATTATACTTTTAATATGCATAAGGCTTTATTTATTTAGCTGTCTGTTTGGTTTTGTTGACTCAAGTATAAGAAATGGCTGACTGGAATAGATATAAGTTTGTTTTGTGGTTTTGTCATTTTTTTCTGAAATACAGCATACATGCATTGCCATTTCAAAGGCTTAGTCCGCTCATCCCTTGATCCATATGTAATCATATGCTGTACATAAAATTTAAATCACAGAGTTGTTCTACATAGAGTTTGTAATGGAATATATACAGATTTCTTGCGTATCCAGCATGAAGATTTACTGCATGCCCTGTATGAATATATATATTTTTGTTCCTTATTTTACACGCATGGTAGATTATTTTAATTCTCACCTTGAAGCCCTTTTTAAAACTCAAACCCACGATGTGTTTATTGTCTGTATCAATAGGCCACTGTTGTATTTGAGAACTGGTCATTGAACTCTTTCTGTGGACCAGGTCCCTCCCACTCAATGAAGAAATTGCACACTTGTCATTTTTACATGATTGGCAGACCTGCCCACACGCCTCAGCTGGAGATGCCTGATTGGTAGGCTATATCAGGCAGTTTTATGCCCTTTTTATAAGCAAAAACAAGCCTTGTTCTTCCTGGGATGGGGGGTGTTGATTAACGCAACCAGATCAGCAGTTTAAAGTAAAGCGTCATGGATAAAGGTTTTTCACACTGGTCTTTGATCAGCTGTTGGGAGCAGAAGTTACCCTTGCACTATGGTATCTGATTGGAAGAGTTGTTTTTATGAGCTTTTTTCTGTGTTTGTTTGGTTTTTTTATGAAACGAATGTGAGGGTGTAGGCCAGCACTTGGCATTATTGTCAGGGTGCAGTAGAGACTCAAGCGCAGACAGAACTAGAAAAGTAAACCGAAGTTTATTAGTGGCAAAAGCCATGAGGAAAAGGCATAATCGTAGTCAGGAACAGGCCGTAGTCAAAACCAGGTGATCACGGCAAAAGTACACAAACACAATCCAAAAAGCGAAGTCAAGAAACAAAATCAAAAAGTCGGGAGAACAGAAATCACGAATGAACTAGCAAAACACGGGTCAGGAAAGGCTTGTAGCAAAACAGAGCAAAGCAGGCAACTGTGACAAACACAAGACAGAGCGGAACTTAAATACACAGACTAACGAGCAAACGAGAGGCAGGTGAACAGCAGGGCAGGTGAGACACATAGGTAATCAGGAGCTGACACATAAGGCATGACCGAAACGGATATAACATAAAAACACAACACAGACTCAAATACTGACAGTTATTCTTGGGTGGCATGCAAGACATCGGGTTGGTCTCCACATACAGTGATAGGACTGCATGCGTATGTATGGTCGTATGAGTACATGCGTATGTATGGTCGTATGAGTACATGCGTTTGCCTTTTGCCTCTTGCCTCAGAGGTGACAGACTCACACTAAGACGCTCTGCATGTTGGGTTGACAATGTGATAAAGTAACCATTAACTGTTACCTTTTTCTGAAGAGTCTTTCCATTGCTAATTGGTAGGTGGTCAGTTGACTCCAGTCTTGCAGGCAAAATTCAAATTTCTGAGCATGCTGAGTTCAGAAATTAAAGCAATTTATTTGTATAATTAGATTTTTCTGAATTGATACAGGGAATTCATGAAAAAGCAATTCCACACATTAATTCACAACAATATTTTAGATAATTCACGACTGCCGAACCCTTCAAGATTAGCCTTAAACTGAAATTGTGAAATTATATAGAACTTGTATTTTGACTACATTTGCACAATTAATCTCTTAATTGGCAGAAAAGCCCGTTGGTGCTTTATATTCAGAGATTGTCCATTTTCTTGTTCAAACAAAATAAGATTATCATTCACAAAACTTTTCTTTAATGTGTCTTACTTTTGTTTTTACGTGGAACTTCCCAATGACTGAGTGACTGAATCGAACCAATCAAAGTACCCATTAGATCATATCAGACTGTCAGGCTAAGATGTTCCAGTTACTCAAATAATATTTGAATCCTTTGCACCTGTGGATTTTAACCAACAGATGTAGAGAGCTATTAGTGCAAAGCATGGAGAGTGCGCCGTCATGGCTCACTGCATTGCCTTTGGATTTACACATTTTGCGTTTGCGTTATTTGAGAAGATTATCTCGGGAGTCATAGGGCATAGAAAACTGCTACTGTCCAAGCATTCGTAGGCATGCTGTCACATATATATTTTTTTTTAAATCAATTTAAGTCCCATTTTATTAAACTATTCAGAGTTTAAATGGAATCCTTTATTCCTGTATCAGTCACAATACCTTACCGCCGCCCGCACCGCCACCTTACAGAGAGCCGAATAAGTTATACTGCTTTCCCCTGCAGCACAAATGACCAGTCAGTTCCCATTACCCAATACACAGGTCTCCAAGCACAAGAAGCTGGAAATGAAGACACGGATATCGATTTTGCTCTTTTTTGCGCTCTTTTACTCTCTCTCCCTCCCTCTCCCTCTCTCCCTCCCTCCCTCCCTCCCTCTTCTAGTTTCAATCCAATTCTAGTTTGCTTTATTGGCATGACAGCTTCACAGTCATGTTGCCATAATTTGAAATGAAAAATAAATGGAACAAGGGAGACAAGGAAATTACATTAAAATACCAGTGGAACGTAAATGAGCCTTCTTTTATGTAGTCATTGAGGTTGTATGGTAAACAGCTTTATGTAGTCATTGAGGTTATATGGTAAACAGCTTTATGTAGTCATTGAGGTTGTATGGTAAACAGCTTTATGTAGTCATTGAGGTTGTATGGTAAACAGCTTTATGTAGTCATTGAGGTTGTATGGTAAACAGCTTTATGTAGTCATTGAGGTTGTATGGTAAACAGCTTTATGTAGTCATTGAGGTTGTATGGTAAACAGCTTTATGTAGTCATTGAGGTTGTATGGTAAACAGCTTTATGTAGTCATTGAGGTTGTATGGTAAACAGCTTTATGTAGTCATTGAGGTTGTATGGTAAACAGCTTTATGTAGTCATTGAGGTTGTATGGTAAACAGCTTTATGTAGTCATTGAGGTTGTATGGTAAACAGCTTTATGTAGTCATTGAGGTTGTATGGTAAACAGCTTTATGTAGTCATTGAGGTTGTATGGTAAACAGCTTTATGTAGTCATTGAGGTTGTATGGTAAACAGCTTTATGTAGTCATTGAGGTTGTATGGTAAACAGCTTTATGTAGTCATTGAGGTTGTATGGTAAACAGCTTTATGTAGTCATTGAGGTTGTATGGTAAACAGCTTTATGTAGTCATTGAGGTTGTATGGTAAACAGCTTTATGTAGTCATTGAGGTTGTATGGTAAACAGCTTTATGTAGTCATTGAGGTTGTATGGTAAACAGCTTTATGTAGTCATTGAGGTTGTATGGTAAACAGCTTTATGTAGTCATTGAGGTTGTATGGTAAACAGCTTTATGTAGTCATTGAGGTTGTATGGTAAACAGCTTTATGTAGTCATTGAGGTTGTATGGTAAACAGCTTTATGTAGTCATTGAGGTTGTATGGTAAACAGCTTTATGTAGTCATTGAGGTTGTATGGTAAACAGCTTTATGTAGTCATTGAGGTTGTATGGTAAACAGCTTTATGTAGTCATTGAGGTTGTATGGTAAACAGCTTTATGTAGTCATTGAGGTTGTATGGTAAACAGCTTTATGTAGTCATTGAGGTTGTATGGTAAACAGCTTTATGTAGTCATTGAGGTTGTATGGTAAACAGCTTTATGTAGTCATTGAGGTTGTATGGTAAACAGCTTTATGTAGTCATTGAGGTTGTATGGTAAACAGCTTTATGTAGTCATTGAGGTTGTATGGTAAACAGCTTTATGTAGTCATTGAGGTTGTATGGTAAACGGCTTTATGTAGTCATTGAGGTTGTATGGTAAACAGCTTTATGTAGTCATTGAGGTTGTATGGTAAACAGCTTTATGTAGTCATTGAGGTTGTATGGTAAACAGCTTTATGTAGTCATTGAGGTTGTATGGTAAACGGCTTTATGTAGTCATTGAGGTTGTATGGTAAACGGCTTTATGTAGTCATTGAGGTTGTATGGTAAACGGCTTTATGTAGTCATTGAGGTTGTATGGTAAACGGCTTTATGTAGTCATTGAGGTTGTATGGTAAACAGCTTTATGTAGTCATTGAGGTTGTATGGTAAACAGCTTTATGTAGTCATTGAGGTTGTATGGTAAACGGCTTTATGTAGTCATTGAGGTTGTATGGTAAACGGCTTTATGTAGTCATTGAGGTTGTATGGTAAACAGCTTTATGTAGTCATTGAGGTTGTATGGTAAACAGCTTTATGTAGTCATTGAGGTTGTATGGTAAACAGCTTTATGTAGTCATTGAGGTTGTATGGTAAACAGCTTTATGTAGTCATTGAGGTTGTATGGTAAACAGCTTTATGTAGTCATTGAGGTTGTATGGTAAACAGCTTTATGTAGTCATTGAGGTTGTATGGTAAACAGCTTTATGTAGTCATTGAGGTTGTATGGTAAACAGCTTTATGTAGTCATTGAGGTTGTATGGTAAACAGCTTTATGTAGTCATTGAGGTTGTATGGTAAACAGCTTTATGTAGTCATTGAGGTTGTATGGTAAACAGCTTTATGTAGTCATTGAGGTTGTATGGTAAACGGCTTTATGTAGTCATTGAGGTTGTATGGTAAACGGCTTTATGTAGTCATTGAGGTTGTATGGTAAACGGCTTTATGTAGTCATTGAGGTTGTATGGTAAACGGCTTTATGTAGTCATTGAGGTTGTATGGTAAACAGCTTTATGTAGTCATTGAGGTTGTATGGTAAACAGCTTTATGTAGTCATTGAGGTTGTATGGTAAACAGCTTTATGTAGTCATTGAGGTTGTATGGTAAACAGCTTTATGTAGTCATTGAGGTTGTATGGTAAACGGCTTTATGTAGTCATTGAGGTTGTATGGTAAACGGCTTTATGTAGTCATTGAGGTTGTATGGTAAACAGCTTTATGTAGTCATTGAGGTTGTATGGTAAACAGCTTTATGTAGTCATTGAGGTTGTATGGTAAACAGCTTTATGTAGTCATTGAGGTTGTATGGTAAACAGCTTTATGTAGTCATTGAGGTTGTATGGTAAACGGCTTTATGTAGTCATTGAGGTTGTATGGTAAACGGCTTTATGTAGTCATTGAGGTTGTATGGTAAACAGCTTTATGTAGTCATTGAGGTTGTATGGTAAACAGCTTTATGTAGTCATTGAGGTTGTATGGTAAACAGCTTTATGTAGTCATTGAGGTTGTATGGTAAACAGCTTTATGTAGTCATTGAGGTTGTATGGTAAACAGCTTTATGTAGTCATTGAGGTTGTATGGTAAACAGCTTTATGTAGTCATTGAGGTTGTATGGTAAACAGCTTTATGTAGTCATTGAGGTTGTATGGTAAACAGCTTTATGTAGTCATTGAGGTTGTATGGTAAACAGCTTTATGTAGTCATTGAGGTTGTATGGTAAACAGCTTTATGTAGTCATTGAGGTTGTATGGTAAACAGCTTTATGTAGTCATTGAGGTTGTATGGTAAACAGCTTTATGTAGTCATTGAGGTTGTATGGTAAACAGCTTTATGTAGTCATTGAGGTTGTATGGTAAACAGCTTTATGTAGTCATTGAGGTTGTATGGTAAACAGCTTTATGTAGTCATTGAGGTTGTATGGTAAACAGCTTTATGTAGTCATTGAGGTTGTATGGTAAACAGCTTTATGTAGTCATTGAGGTTGTATGGTAAACAGCTTTATGTAGTCATTGAGGTTGTATGGTAAACAGCTTTATGTAGTCATTGAGGTTGTATGGTAAACAGCTTTATGTAGTCATTGAGGTTGTATGGTAAACAGCTTTATGTAGTCATTGAGGTTGTATGGTAAACAGCTTTATGTAGTCATTGAGGTTGTATGGTAAACAGCTTTATGTAGTCATTGAGGTTGTATGGTAAACAGCTTTATGTAGTCATTGAGGTTGTATGGTAAACAGCTTTATGTAGTCATTGAGGTTGTATGGTAAACAGCTTTATGTAGTCATTGAGGTTGTATGGTAAACAGCTTTATGTAGTCATTGAGGTTGTATGGTAAACAGCTTTATGTAGTCATTGAGGTTGTATGGTAAACAGCTTTATGTAGTCATTGAGGTTGTATGGTAAACGGCTTTATGTAGTCATTGAGGTTGTATGGTAAACGGCTTTATGTAGTCATTGAGGTTGTATGGTAAACGGCTTTATGTAGTCATTGAGGTTGTATGGTAAACAGCTTTATGTAGTCATTGAGGTTGTATGGTAAACAGCTTTATGTAGTCATTGAGGTTGTATGGTAAACGGCTTTATGTAGTCATTGAGGTTGTATGGTAAACGACTCTCACTCCCTCTTCCTATTTTTTAGGGATATTCGTGAGTTTGCTAACGGGTCCGTCTGCCTGGAATGTGACCCTCAGTGTGAGAAGGCGGAGGATGACATGTTGACCTGCCATGGCCCGGTAAGTTTCTCTCAGAACCGCAACAGCATGTCCACCTTTCCTTGCTAAATGGATTCGCTGTTGGTGCTGTTTCCATCTTAAAATCAGCCACAAATTCAATTCAGACCCCAAAAAACATGTGAGGTGAATTAATATTTTTATCACCTGCCTTAATTGATTAATTAGTTACAAAGATATCCAGCAGACCCTGTGGATCTCAAAGACCATCCGTTGTATTAAGATATACATCAAGTTTAACAACCATTGTAAGATTCATTTCTGCAATGGACTCAACCCACTTTACCCCAATCAATAAAAATGGTACAACATTTTTTTAAATATGGGATGAGGTTATTCCCAACCACTTTAACTTTTGTTAGATTCTTTTTGTTTTTACAACAAAGAGCGGGAGGTTCAGCCATTATAGTCACTTTGCAGTTTCGTGAGGTCTTGGATATGTCTGTGATATGTGCATTTGTGAGGTCTTGGATATGTCTGTGATATGTGCATTTGTGAGCTCTTGGATATGTCTGTGATATGTACATTTGTGAGGTCTTGGATATGTCTGTGATATGTGCATTTGTGAGGTCTTGGATATGTCTGTGATATGTGCATTTGTGAGGTCTTGGATATGTCTGTGATATATGCATTTGTGAGGTCTTGGATATGTCTGTGATATATGCATTTGTGAGGTCTTGGATATGTCTGTGATATGTGCATTTGTGAGGTCTTGGATATGTCTGTGATATGTGCATTTGTGAGGTCTTGGATATGTCTGTGATATGTGCATTTGTGAGGTCTTGGATATGTCTGTGATATGTGCATTTGTGAGGTCTTGGATATGTCTGTGATATGTGCATTTGTGAGGTCTTGGATATGTCTGTGATATGTGCATTTGTGAGGTCTTGTATATGTCTGTGATATGTGCATTTGTGAGGTCTTGGATATGTCTGTGATATGTGCATTTGTGAGGTCTCTAATTATTTCTACCTCCTGGCTGAATAATTGTGTCCAGGTGATTGGAACAAAATACTGGGGCAGACTTTTACTTTCTGAACCTGGATTTTTCAAGGTACAGCTGCTCTGCAGAGAGACATTACCAGCTCACCAAGTGATGCAGTGATAGGGAATCCACCATCCCTTTGGCCCAAACATGCCGTTTCCCTCTTAGTTTGGACCCAATGGGTGTAGAGAGTTCACTTGTATGCAGAGAGACCATGCCCGGTTTCAGGCAATTCATCCAAATCCGAATCACTATCATTGAAGCAGTAAGGAACGTGCTCCTGTAAACGGATCCGTGTTGTGATTATTTGAGACAGGCTAAAGTCAGCACGGCTGAAATGTATGAGTTTTGGAAGAAAATGAGCTCATTGTTATTAAGGGATATTAGCTCAGGCAGCGTTTGATGCTCTTGGCTGGCTTCTGACAGCACGTTGGCTGGCTCTCAACGAGAACAGATTGGAATTCATGATGGTGACGAGTTTATATAATTTGTACACCTACACAGCAGTTTACATGACAGAAGAAGTCTGGCACCCATTTTGGCTGTTTCCCAGGGACTGCCATAGTAAAGCGGGTAGAGGCTGCCATTTTGGCTCATTCCCAGGGAGCCAAAATGGCTGCCTCCACCCACCCGCTTTACTACGGCCCATGTGAAACCTTTCTGAAACAATCAATCTTTCTGCAATGTCTGCATGCATAAACACCATCATAAGAAAACGACTGGTCCGCTGCTTAAACTGTGCACACTACTGCTGTCACAGTTAGTTACAATCCATGCCTCTTTTCACCGTCCAGACCTTGGTGACCTTGAACCATCAATAGCAATAAAGTAATTGATGGAACATTAGCTCTGCAAATTCTATTTCCTTGAAAGAAAATAATTCTCATTGCAGTATAGTTTACCTTGAAATGAGAATGTCTTTAAATTTTTTTCTAATTTTATCGCCAACATACCTGCTTTTTGTCTGTATGTTTTTGTAGTTTTCAATTTTCAATTTTTTTTTAAAACATACAGTAGTTTCCTTATAGTAGCAAAGCACTATGTTTGTTTTTATTTTATGGTGGGTAATCTAATGATAAGCTACAAGTATTTATTTATTTATTGCACATACCCTGCAGTAGCATAGACAGTAGCTGAGGAAGAATGCATTGTGGGAACAAGGCTGCGGAGTTTGAATTTGAAGCCCTTCCTGTGACACCTGGTGCTTGTAAGAGACGGCCATGTCATGGGAGATTGAGTTCTGGTCTCCCGTCCTGCCAGCTCGGGGAAAGGATGACTGAATTTCACCAGGGGACCTGGGTCTGATTTTGGTCATTCTAGTCTGACCATATGCTCCAGCGATGCTTTTTTCCCTCACGCAGATGGACTGTCAATTACCCTGCTAATTGATTTACTGCCTTTGTGAAAGATAGAGATACTAAGTGGATATGAATAAATAATACTGAACGGAATGCCAGACTCTTTTTTTTTATTCTTTTTGTTTCACTCAACAAATACGTTTCTCCCGTAAGTGTTGTGAAAATCGGCCCCACGCCGAACAAGCCCCTTCTGTCCCTGACTCCGTTAGTGCTCGATGGAAATATACCCTCCAAGGTTGCGCTGAACTTGAAGTATGATCAAGGTCCCCCTCAATCCGTGAGCTGTGTCTCTTAAATATGAATAGGGGTATATTTTAACAGGAGAAATGTGGACAGTGGCATATTTTTAAGATGAGTCGGTGAGAACCTCATGATGAGACTGCCGTTCTTGCAACATTTTTACGAGGGTCCGTTAGACCCCTATTTGTGGGATCTGACACTTGTATCAATAAACTTTATGACTGGCCCATGGGTGCTTTGTGACTATGAGGTGAGAACTCGTCAAAGCGGGATCGGTTTTGTCAGTAAAGGGCAGGGATAGCCCGCTTAGCCCGACTGGACGCTGACGTGTGGGGTCAGCTCCCACTGCATTTTGGGTATTGCGCTTGTGTCGATTCATACCCATGGAGGAGGCTATTCATCATCATTCAAAATAACTTTGCCAGCCTCTGAGTGAAATTAACACATCACGCAGGAGTAATCACAGCAGACTAACACCCACACATATACACAATCAATCTTCATAATTGAACAGCTGTCATTTGTGTTGTATTTGTGTTATACTATGTACAGTGCAGTCCAAAAGTATTTGGAAAGTAACAAATTTTTTGTTGTTGAAGCTGTAATTTTACAGATTAGGCTGGAGCAGTATGGAACACATGGTTAGCTAAATATAGATTTAATAAGAGATTTTTACAATACTATATTTAACTGTTTATCAGTCAGAACTGGGCATATTTGGGCATCCTTTTGGGTCTTTATTGAGACATAATCAGTCGAATCCAAATTAAGTTTGGACTGGGACTGAAATTATATTGACTGTATTTTCTTAAGAACTTTTACATGAATATAACCAGTGTGACAGACAAATTGCGTGATCTGTCAGATTTTAATACAGGCACATTTGTGGTCTTCTTTTTATGGGTCTTCATGGGGTCTGTCAATGTGCTGTTTCCTAACAAACTTTGCTTGTAACTTCGGCACATGGGCTACTTAGAAACACATTTTTTTATATATATGTATATTTTTTCATATACAGTGCATGTGTCTATGTGTATATATATATATATCTGGCATGTGTCTATGTGTATATATATCTAAATGTTTGAATGTGTGTGGCTCAGCCAGTCAGTCTTCATTGGGCCACCAGTCCTGATGCCCATGGATAGTGCAGTCTGCGCACTTCCTGTTCTCCCACTTCCTGTATTGCCCTCTGCTCTAAGGGTTATGGGTAATGGCCTTCATGGTTTCCCCTTGTCCTCTCCCCCGGTCTGACTGTGTAACAGGGCCCTGATCACTGTGAGAAGTGCCTGCATTTCAAAGATGGCCCCAACTGCGTGGAGAAGTGTCCAGATGGCCTACAGGGGGCACATAGCTTCATCTTCAAATATGCTGAAGCCAACAAGGAATGCCACCCCTGCCACTCTAACTGCACCCAGGGGTAAGTCAGAGCAAGTGACCTCTCATTTGCGTTGGTTTGTTTTGGTGGGAAAATGTTTGTGCATACCTGTGTATGCATATGCATTCATATATGCATGTGATTGAATGTGTGTGTAGGTTTGTGTATGAGACAGTGGGCTCTATCTTAGCGCTTTGTCTAAACGCATGGCATAAAGTGCATTTAGGGCGTGTCCAAGTCCACTTTTGCTAGTTTGACGGCGTGTTTTTTGAGTGCTAAGCACGGTGCAACATGCAAATGGGCTTAACCGAGTCTCTTCATTAATTGTAGGTGTGTGTTGGGCGTGGCATGCAATAAACCAAACAAAATGTCATATCCCATTCCCTTTAAAAGCCTGCTTTTCCACCTTGGCGGATTGATTATAAGATGGCGAAACAGACATGCTAGTGCGTGTTTAGTGCGATCAAGGAATAGGCTACATGGATCAATAGTATGATTGATATTATTCGGACTAATCATTATGAGTTCCCCTTAATTCCCGACAGTGCTGTTATTTTACAAAATATATGCGGTTAAATTTTGTTAAAAGCAACTGCAACAGCTGAGAATAAACTACCAATGGCTTCCGTCTCACCTTAGAAAACGCCAAATTAGCCTGCTTGTTTAATTAATTTTGTTTGATTATATAATGAAGCATTGTCAAACTATGAGGATGTTCTCATGGAGTTTGCGAAGTTCAAGCTTCATACGAAGTTCATTATCTGCATTCTATATTGATTAATAACATAAATACCGTTATTTTGCCTTAATGATGACACTAAATACAATAAAGCTGTCAAGTTGGCAACCCATAGGTTCACGCATATTTTCCCTTGTTTATAATGTCCTGCTTATGGAAATGTGACCAACCTGTTTTACTGGTAGCGTAACACTTTAAAACAATCCACTTGCCCAGGAAGACCGTGAAAAGTGTGATTTACAGCAAGGGAAACAGACCTGCTCCTGCATGAAGTTAAAGCACATATGTGAAGGTGAAATCAGCGGGGTTTTAATAAACTGAGAGTATGGAAACCTTGTTACTGTAATTAAAAAAATATGAAGGACGAAGAAGAAGATTCAAATTCAGTTAACATGGTGACATTTATCTCCATTTTTTAACCGTAGGCTATCGAAAAAACCTTATGCACAGCGAATTCGCTGTAGCCTAGACTATTTAAAAAACAGTAAATGCAATATTCACTGGACAAGGTTTTGAACTTTTTTCAGTCAAAACCATTCTATTAACTTACAGGCTGTAGGCCTAGAGAGCTGTATTGTAATGACATCTGAAGCGCATTTTCAGAACTCAAATGTCCGTCTATTGCAGTGCAGAGTTTTCCATTGAATGAAAATTCACGCATTTGGTATAAATGACAATTTGCGCATTATGCTTGATTAGGTGTTATCAGCAATGTTTTAAATGGATAGCCATTGTCCCGTAACAGAAGATTGTCCCCCCCAGAAGATTACAGGAATTATTGCCAAATATAGGCAATAAGTTATAGCTTGATCCAGGATAATTGCGAATAATCTATAGGCCTACATGTAACCTTACACGTACCATCGCACATCGCCTGGATGTTTATGGAATGGGCTGAAAGCTATTTAATGCAATATTCCCCTTCGCTGAGGGACAGGTATGTGATCTTTTACCTATGGACCCTTTTATTATTATAAATTTTTTGATATAGCCTACACAATAATAATATTTCACATTGTAATCTTGATATTTTTAGTCATGCTTGTGCGCGCCCCTGTGTGTAACAGACAGGAGGGTGTATGCGTGTTGTGCACACGCCTATGTAGACACGCTTATATGCGCCCTTAAAACAACATGTAAACAACTGTGACAAAACTTTAGACCGGGGCTGCAATTGAATCCAATCCAACACGCTCCCTTCCCTTGCTCACTTCACTGAAGGGAGCTGTCTTGTGATGCAATTAGCTACGTGTAGCAAGCAAACTTAAAATGTGCTCTGCAAGGGAGGATTGACAAGAAACCAAAACGGAACCGAACCGCCCTCGCAACATTTCGGAAGTGCAACACCATAGAGTTGAAATGTGACCGCCACATAGTTTTGTGGTCACCGCCCACTTTTTCCATGCAGGACATTGCATTGTGGGATTCCCTTCTTGCTGGAAGCTTGCATTTTATAGCAAGGTGGAAGGGAGGATAAACGAGGTAGCGAGGGAATATAATTACTCCCTCCCCTTTTTTAAATTGGATCCGAATCACACTTGGTGTGGCTGCCATATTTCATCCTGGCATTTGAGGATTTCTAGAAGCAAGGGAAGGGGACGACAGGAAGAGAGGATCAATTTCGGATCCGAGCGCAGCCCAGGTTTGTGGTGGTTTTAGCGCAAGCGCTTTCTGCTGGCTCAAGATAGCAACACGCCAAAAATAATCCTGACCAACACGCCCAGTTCACTTGCAACGGGCGCAAGAATACATGGTATGTAAACAATGTGAGCGCTTGGCGTTTTAATGAACCCTGCGCTGGATGTAAGATGGCAAAGACACTTGCGTGACACTTGTGGGTTAGCGCCACTTAGCGCCGGGTGTAAGATAGGGCCCAGTGAGTTTGTGTTTGGTTGAGTGAATGAGTGATGCGAGTGTGTGTTTTGTGGGTGGCACGTTACACTGTTGGACTTGTTTGTCAGACTCTTGTCTGTAACAGTGCATCACATTTCAGAGGTGACATAATTTCCATAAGGTCCCCTTTCCATCTCCGTAGAATCTCTAATAACAGCCAATCCACATGTGAGAGACAGCTGAGTCAACTAAAGGTCAGGATTTTAGACCAACACTGTTTTCTGCAGCTGGATTCATTGAAATATTGCTCAGATATTTACATGTATTTTTTTACTTGCTAATTTGCTCCAGCCAGCACTACCCTGGTTCAGTGCAAAGACTGTTTCTAGTGATGTCCCACTGCCTTGTCTAGATTACAGAATCTTGTTCCGGTCTTCCTCTGTAGCCCGATCAAAGACACAGATCCATACAGTGAGGTTGCAAAAGCCTCCCGCTGCGAGTAGAGAGAAAATAGAGAGGCAGGGAGTTCATTCATGGACAGAGGAGAGAGTTAAGATATTATTGACTTCACTCATCTCTCCTCTGCTGTCATCAAAGAGCTTACAGTACCTCAGCCCATCAGGCCTTTTCATATCCACGGCGACAGTGGTCACCCCCGGTTACTATCCTGATTCGTGTGATCCTCTGTCGCGCTCTGTGATGTCCACGCTCCACTCAGAAGCGACTGCATCTGAGACCCTTACAAATGGCGACAAGATCTATATCAGTCCAGTCCTGTGTGGCTCAGTCTGTGTGTGTGTGCTTGCATTTGCTTGTGTGTGTGTGCGCGTGTCCATGTGTGTGTGTTTATTGTTCAAAGGAGAGAGAGGCTCATGTATTTTACTTTATTCAGACAGGAGAAAGCAGGGAGGGTAACCATGGACTGCATCTCACGTCTCACCGCTTACGTTTCGCTTTTAATAAGCGTGTCCTTTCTTACTCTCAGGTGCACCGGACCCAGGATCCAAGACTGTATGGGGATTATGGACAGGTATTCTCATCCAATCACTACACCTCTTTTTCACCCTCCCTCCATCTGGCAGAAAGTCTGCTTTTGATTGGCCGACTGTTTTTGATGTTTCATGCAGATATACAGGATAATAATAAAATCATAAACATGTGGCATCATCTGATTGTCAGTTAGCCCATTTGAGCAACAGCAGAACAGACTGCCTAAGAAGAGTTTACATGTGGATTTTTAGGTTAATTCAGACAGTATCATGAGAGAACAAATGTATAGTCTACAGGCGTACAGTATACAGGCAACTAATCAACAACGTACTAAACATTTTCTCACCATTGCTAGCATGCTAATTAAAACAGGCTAAAGCATGCAAAAAAAAAAAATCTCCATCAAAGTTTCACATTTCAATTCAGTGCCAGGAAAATCTGTGGTTCCATACAAAATGCCAAAATGTTTTGAATTTAAACTTAGGAACTAACATCCCATTAATATACAGATTCACTGAAGTTATAGATAGATTCTCTCTCTCTTTATGTAATTTATTCATAATGGATAATTTTTTTTGCGTCGTCCACATCCTTCTCCATCGGATGTCTCTCACTCCGCGTGTCCTGGCACTCAGTAAATTCCAGGTGCTTCACTCTCAGTCAGGGATCGATGGTGTAAAAGGCCACTCTGGCAGCGGGGCTCTGTTCTGTACGTGTGGACAGAACTCTGGCGGAGAGAAGGAGCTGCCTCTCCATTTTGTGCCAAGCTCTCTGCGGGTCGTGGCCTGGCCTGGGTCTGGAGCTCTCAGGGCGCTGAATGCTCAAACATGCTGTTGGTGTTTTTTGTTGTCGTCTTTTTGCTGTTGTGATTTTGGCATGGTTAGAGCAGACCTCTGCCCGTTCACTGTTATGGGCGGTCTCAGTTTAATCCTCGTTGGGTTGCTTTGCTGAAAGGAAACACCGATTATTGATGTGTAGTCCAGGAGAATCAGGTTGCACTAAACCTTTTAATAATGTATTAAACGCATTCATACTCAGAGATTGTTACACACATGTGAGTATACTGAACTGTACGGTCAGTCTCTGCCTGCAGTGGTGAGTGGACAGTGTGAAAGCAACTCTGTGACTCCTGTCCGTGTAATTACAGCGCGAGTCCAGAGACGGAACAATAATTCAGACAGCGGGGAAGAAAGGGAACAGGTCGGTCTTGATTAATTGCGCTCACCGGTGGCTGAATGTTTGCGGGCCCCTTATACAGCCACGGAGTTTGACTCATTCCCCCGGGGAAGGGGTGAAGGGCGGGGGTTGTATCGGCTCTGGAAATGTACACAAAATGGCTTCTAACAAACACAAAGCCGCGGAGACGTCAAGCCAGGTGGAAACGCGGCAAATTAATTTGGGATTAATAGGACAAGGGACCGCGGTGAGCCGCGCTAAAAATCGAAGCGAGGGCAATATTAAAAAGACACACGTACGGGGCAGGCTCTGCCCAATCATTGAGCCGCGGAGGCCGAGACCATACTTGGTAATTTATAGACAAGTGCACAGGCCCCCTGAGGGTGTGTGTGTGTGTGTGTGGGGACATCGGGGCTGAGTGATTAGGCCAATCAGCTTCAGATGGAAGTGCGGAACATGGTGAGGTGAGTACACTGGTAGCAGGGGGAACCGATAAAGGCGTAGGACTCAAACGCAATGCGCGTTCTCCACAGCTGGCTGTGCGCGGCTCTATCAGATAAGATAAAGGCATGCTCACTCGCTGCGAGAGGATACGCCTTTCTCAGGGGAGCCTGCTGAGTGCTGGTCTCAGAACAGCAACCTTCATAAGCTGAACAGTGGGTTACTACTTTATCAACCTGGCACATACTGATCTGGAATCAGTCTGGGATGCTACATCATTATCATTAGCTACAGTAGCAACTACATTATCTGTACTTTATCCCAGTGATTTATTTACTCTGGACTAAGAGTCTGTTTTGGGAAGATACTGTATTTTATCATAACGACTTGTTATCATGTTATAAAACCATTAGCTAATGTGTGCCTCTTTATTGACTGTAGATTTATTATGTAATATGGAGTAAGCAGATAATAATGGTTAATAATGAAACATTGTTACAAACTGAAAGTCTGAAAGCCATTCTGAAAGTCACCCATTATTTATATACTAACCAAGGTGGATGGTGATCCCCCACTGGAATCAGTGATACATTATGGGTTGACTTGATTGAAAAATACGACGCGAAGGATGTTTAATATTTGTAACACGCTTGTGTTGTTTTCCGTTTGATTAATCTTTCAAGTTTTGTGAAGACTGAAACCTTAATTATTTACGCACAGTCAACAGTAAATAAGACGTTTGTGTGAACGCGTTTTGTGTACAGCACATGAGCGGTCCTGTGCTTTTGCGAGTAAGACTCTTTCTGCAATATTACTTGCGAAGAACCCCCAGCTCTGCTTCTCCTCTTTACGTTAAATGAATGCGATTCGCGGAAAGCAGAGAGCTCATCTCGTTTTATGCAAAATCCCAAGCCAAAATGAGTTGAGCGTGATTACGTTTAATGAGATCGGCCGCATTCTTCTGCGCTTATTTGGCTGGCCTGATTTCCCCGGGTTTAAGCCGCTACACTGGAGTGGAGTGTCTCCGCGGCGACCAAATCAGCCCTCTTTTGAAGAGCGAAGAAGTGCGGCTCAGGCTGATGAAAAAAAGACGCACGCAGCGCTGATAGCAGCTTTGAACCGCTGACCGACAGGCTTGTGCGGGGCATTGCCTCGACCCTCCCACTGCCCAACTGCCCCTCAGCGGCTCGCACTTCTATAGCGATCAGCCTTTCGCAAAACAAACACGCGGAGACCCTTTCAACGGCTGGCTTACGCAACCTATCACCGCAGTATTATATTTCCGTTTGGAATTCCAAGTCGTGTTTGTAAGCCACCGGTGCAACACTCTCTTGGACTCGGTGTGCGCTGTCAGGCAGTCCGCCGCTCACTTATAGTCTGCAGTCGACCAGAGGAGCCGCGCAGTCGCTGCGCCCGTGACCCACGCTGCAGCCTGCTTCTACAACTCCTGCAGGCTGACCGCAGGCTACCCATTGACCGGAGGTGATCGGTCTTGATGATAAGCTGAGGAAACATCTACCAACTGAAACCCCTTTCTCTGGGTGATGGTACGGCACCAGCATGGTCACAATTTGATTTCAAGAGCGGGGGCCGTGCTGAGATCTGGTGCTTTAGCTGGCCGCAAGATCGGGGTGTTTAATTCCTTCCGGAAAGGTTTAATTGCAGTACCTTCTCTACTTACCGTCTTCAGAAAGCTTAATTGAAGTACCTTCCCTACTTAACTTCTCCAGAAAGTTTTAATTGAAGTACCTTCCCTACTTACCTTTTTTTCTTTCTCTGTCCATTCCCTCCTCTGTTTCTCTCTGTCCATTCCCTCCTCTGTTTCTCTCTCTGTCCATTCCCTCCTCTGTTTCTCTCTCTGTCCATTCCCTCCTCTGTTTCTCTCTCTGTCCATTCCCTCCTCTGTTTCTCTCTCTGTCCATTCCCTCCTCTGTTTCTCTCTCTGTCCATTCCCTCCTCTGTTTCTCTCTCTGTCCATTCCCTCCTCTGTTTCTCTCTCTGTCCATTCCCTCCTCTGTTTCTCTCTCTGCAGGACTCCGCTTATTGCCGCCGGGGTCATCGGGGGCATGTTTGTGGCGGTCATCGTTGTGCTCAGCGTGGCGGTCTCTGTCCGGCGCAAGAGCATCAAAAAAAAGCGGGCCCTAAGGCGCTTCCTGGAGACGGAGGTGAGAATTTGGCGTCTCACTGGGCAGAATTCTGCAAGTTTCCCCAAGAAAGTTAGTCTAATTCCTTTGTGACTGTTACCTAATTCCTTTATGACTTACGTCTGGTTTGGGAAGTTTTCATTATACTCAACTGCGTACCACCTGCGTGGACAGAGAATACGCCTCTCTCAGCTCACCTGTGTACCACCTGCATGGACGGAGAATACACCTCTCTCAGCTCACCTGTGTACCACCTGCATGGACATAGAATACGCCTCTCTCAGCTCACCTGTGTACCACCTGCATGGACATAGAATACGCCTCTCTCAGCTCACCTGTGTACCACCTGCATGGACATAGAATACGCCTCTCTCAGCTCACCTGTGTACCACCTGCATGGACAGAGAATACGCCTCTCTCAGCTCACCTGTGTACCACCTGCATGGACATAGAATACGCCTCTCTCAGCTCACCTGTGTACCACATGCATGGACAGAGAATACACCTCTCTCAGCTCACCTGTGTACCACATGCATGGGCAGAGAATACACCTCTCTCAGCTCACCTGTGTACCACCTGCGTGGACGGAGAATAGGCCTCTCTCAGCTCACCTGTGTACCACCTGCATGGATGGAGAATAGGCCTCTCTCAGCATTAACTTAATACTTGTGTTTAGAACATGGTGATAAATAAATGAGTGTGAATGTAGCAAGGCCTCTCTCTTTTTCCATTCTGTAACTCCTCTCCTTATGCCCCCAACCCCCCCCCCCCCCCCCCCCCACGCCCACACATTTCATTCTCTCAGAGGAAGATGAGTTCATGAAAGAGTCTACAGGATTGTTAGTACCCAAAGAGAGGGAAGAGTTGATTAAAACGAGTGCTAATTAGATTGCACAACAGCGAGGGACTCAATGGCACGCAGATACAGAGAGGCCGAAAAACAAGCCCGTGTTCGTTCCTCCTCAGTGACTTTAATGAGCTCAGATGCACTGGTTTAGGAACCCTCGGGTTAAACTCAGGCGTTGTTCTGTGCCGTTCTCCCACGAGAGGGCCGCCTTGATGTTCAGAACCAGGTTAACCCTTTCACTCTCTCTCAATCCAATTCAAATTGGCTCTTTTAGTTTGATCGTGAGTCTGCGTTGCCTAATCACTAAAAGTGGAAAACACATTATTAAATCATGTATCGCCTGTATGCCCCGCTGGTGCATAGTACAGCATATTGTACGCATGCCATGGCATTGCTGGATCAGAAAGACTGCATTACTGTTTTACAGTGTCAGAGTAACTCTGAAGGGAACAAGGCTTTCAAAGAGTGGTTAATGCAGTCACACTCACACACACACACACACACACACACACACACACACACATGCACACAAATACATAAATTTCACACGCACTCATACTCACTCTTTTACACACAGGCATATACACAAACACTGTCTCTAAAAAACACAATTGTGAAAACACACGCAATTGTCTCTCTGTCCTACACACAGAAATCCTAACAGTTGTAAAATTATGCATGGACAACCAGCAGTATTCACATTCCTGGTGAAATTCTGGACTCCTCACTGTGAGCCAATGACACACTGGTCACATGGGCATTGCACAGCATGCAGAATGTGACAGGCAAACCCGTGCATTGGAAGGGCAAAGGCGCAGACAGCTTTGTGCCCATAGCTGTAGAATATCTATGAAGTGCAGCGCTGTAACAGCAGCGCCACAGATGTGGGAGGACTGACGTTTCAGCACCTCAGAGCAGTGGACAGTTCCCCTCTCAGGACTCCAGCAACAGGATTTCAGCACCTGCTTGGTGGACAGCTCCCTGTTGCTGAGGCTGAGCAGTGAGCCTGCTTTGACGCTCTCTCCTGGTCGTGGGGCTCTGCTGTGAGCTCCACGGCCCCGCCCTCTCATACTCAGCACTAGATGCGGCTCCATTTAAGTGAAAAAGCACTTTAGTCTTTAAAGCCGCCGGTCGTGTCTGAACATAATGTTTGAGAGATGCTGGGGGGCTGATTTAGAGAGCGTTTTTTCAAGCACTTCATCGCTAATGATACAGCACGTCTCACACACACTTCATCTGCGGCTGTTATTCCTCTATACTCTTTTTCTCTCTCTGTCTGCCTCTCTCTCACTCTCTGTCTCTTTGTCTTTCTTGTTGCTATCTGTGTGGATGTGTGAGTGTAGTTGAAAATGTATAAATTCTATTATTTCCCTCATACATGTTCTGTTATATGTTCTTTTTTCACATTTTTGTCATTGCCAATTTTATTTACAGATTTTTAAGGACATAAACTACACAGAGTTTAGAGGAATTAACTGGTCCACAGGTTCCCATCCCAGAGGTGGCACTGATATATGGATTGATTGTTTGATTTGTTCGTTGGTCGACCGACTGCTTGAGTTCTTGCTTGATTTATTTAACTAATTGATCGATTGATTGACTGACTGACTGACTGATTGATTAGTAATTTGGTTGACTGACTGTTTGGTAATTTGGTTGATTAATTGATTTATTGTTTGGTTGACTGACTGATTGGGTGGTCATTTGTTTGGTTGACTGACTGATTTATTGGTCATCTGGTTGATTTATTGACTGATTGAATGACTGACTGATTGATTTGTCATTTGGTTAATTGATTTAATGTTCGATTGATTGATTGATTGATTGATTGATTGACTGATTGATTGGTTGTTTGGATTACTGACTGGTTGATTGGTCATTTGGTTTGTTGATTGTTGGTTGACTGACTGATTGATTGGTCATGTAGTTGATTTATTGATCATGTGGATGACTGACTGATTGATCATATGGTTGATTTATTGATTGTTTGGATGACTGACTGCTTGGTCATTTGGTTGACTGACTGGTTTATTGATTGTTTGGATGACTGACAGATTGATTGGTCATTTGGTTTATTGATTGATTGTATGGATGACTGACTGATTGATTAGTCATTTGGTTGATTGAGCGATTGTTTTGTTGTCTGACTGGTTGATTGGTCATTTGGTTGATTTATTAATTGTTTGGTTGACTGACTGATTGGTCATTTTATCTCGTATGCTCAAAGCTGGTGGAGCCCCTGACCCCCAGTGGCACCGCCCCTAACCAGGCCCAGCTGCGCATCCTGAAAGAGACCGAGCTGAAGAGGGTGAAGGTTTTGGGTTCGGGAGCGTTCGGCATCGTCTACAAGGTGAGAGCTGTACCCTCACACCCCAGGTGGAGTTCGACATTCTCACTGCGTTCCTGTAACGTTGTATCTGCAACCTTCAGCCACAGACACGGCGGTATTGTGAGGTCACTCTGTGTTATCTGAGTGTACGCCCTTAGTCATGAGTAAAACCGGCACAGAGACACCTGTTCTGCAGGGACACTGTCTGCAGCACCTTCAATAGCTTTCCACTGACTGTGTGTCTGAGCACACGCATGTTTGTGTGAGCACACGGATGTGGGAGGTGTGTGCGTGTGTCTGGACATGCCCGTGCATGTATGCCTGAGCATACATCTGTGTGCATGTTTGCGTGTGTGTCTGTACATGGATTTTTGTGTGAATGTTTGTGTGTACTTGTGTGTGTGTCTGTACATGGATTTTTGTGTGAATGTTTGTGTGTACTTGTGTGTGTGTCTGTACATGGATCTTTGTGTGTATATGTGTGTGTGTGTGTGTACATGGATCTTTGTGTGTATGTGTGTGTGTGTGTGTGTGTGTGTGTGTGTGTGTATATGTGTGTGTGTGTGTGTGTGTGTATGTGTGTGTGTGTGTGTGTGCGTACTCTTATAAAAGAGGAAAGCGCAGCTGACACACAGCTGTTGTGTCTGAATCAGGGGATCTGGGTGCCAGAAGGGGAGACTGTGAAGATTCCTGTGGCCGTAAAAATTCTGAGCGAGACCACGGGTCCCAAGGCCAGCGTGGAATTTATGGACGTGAGTAACACAGCCTTACACAGTAGCACCACAACAACGCGGCCCTTGCTCCGTACTGATAAAACATGCACAGCGCATTCATTCAACAAAAAATATTATTATACTGTTTCTTAAGAGGGAGTTCGGGGAAATTATGCAAATGTTATTTAAATTCACTAGAGTTTCTGACACTGAGGCAAGTGTGCACAGGCATGTGCCTATGTTTGTGTGTGTGTGTGCGTGTGCCTGCGTGTATGTGTGTGTGTGTGTGTGTGTGTGTGTGTGTGTGTGTGTGTGTGTGTTTGTGTTGTGGACAGAGGAGAGCCCTAGGCAGAGCCAAAGGCAGCCGGGTGAGAGCACCTAGCTTGAATGTGGAGCAGATTTGAGGGAAAATGAGACACAAGGGACTCACACCACCGTGTCACTAAGATAAACATGCCAGCTGCAAGGGTTGATGGGATATCACCCTATATTGCACATCTACTTTTTACAATCTCTAGATATTTCTGTTTGTTACGACTCAGGAGCGTGAGAGAGGTCTCCTTAATGGTGTAGTCATACACACTCACAAACACACACACACACACACACACACATGTACACACAAGCACACACACAAACAATAACACATAGGCACACTCTCACACATACACACACACGTACATGCATGCACGCACACACAAACACACACACAAACAATAACACAAACACGCACAACCACACACGTACACGCATGCACACACATACAAACACACACACATACACACATTAACACACACACACACACACACACACACACACACATGTTCAGTGGTGAAATGTGCCACAGCAAAGTAATATGACTGCTTCAGAACTGCCGAGACCCACTGAGAGTGCTAATATGTATTTACCTATCAACCTGCCTGGGGCTGCTGACTTTGGTTACAGATTATCCATAGTTACCAGTGACTAGTTAATGAACTACTGAATAGTTAATGAATATTACATTACAGGCATTTAGCAGACGCTCTTATCCAGAGCGACTTACATAACTTCTTATTACATCTTATTACATTTATCCATTCATACAGCTGGATATATACTGAAGCAATTCAGGTTAAGTTTCTTGCTCAAGGGTGCATAATGGCAGCGTCCTACCTGGGAATCAAACCTGCAACCTTTCGGTTACAAGTCCAGGAAATGGAGCTGACTCTTTGTGTAGACTAGTGGTTCCCAAACTGGGTGCACGGGAGCCTCAGCTTTACAAAAATGTAAAATAAATTTTTTTTATTTTTTTATTTAAGTTCCCTAAACTGATTCTAAGTGCCCAGGTGTTTAATTGCTTAAAGTGCAAGAAAGCCCTGGCATTGGCTGGAGAGTGGCATTTATTTCTACTTAGTTTCTCACAAGCTGGTAAGGTAAACTTCATTCTAAAACTAGGCCACTGTTTTTGAGACTGCCAGTACATTTGTTTCCACAGTCGTGCTGCAAGACAACATTTGAAATTGGTTGATCAATACGATAAGCGGGATGGAGAATGCATTTTAATTACGTTGCTAGATGACAGATATTTATCCACACTTTCTGATAGCATAAAACACCCGTATCTCGTCCATTTTTAACTTTTCGGGCAGCCTGTGGAATATTAATACATTTTTCTTTCGATTTTCCCATTTTATTCACAAGTTCTCTTGGGGTCTATTCCAAAGTGCCTTTCTGCTGCTGCACTCTGATTTTACAAATAAGGCGTTACATGATAGCATCTAATTTAAATGAAATCATATCAGAACTGTCTGTTAGCTCGCTAGCTCCGGCACACTAACTGCACTGCAGTGGGACATTGACGAACAGCCTCTCTGTTACCAAGGTGAAGTATATAACTGGAGACTGGTGTTTATTATAATTTTTCTGCTTTTGTTTCTGGATATTATTAAAGGGGTCTTTTGTTATATAATCAACGTCCAATTAACGTTTTACAATATATTTCCTTCTTTCAGAAATCTTTGTCTAAAATAGGATTTTGTACACATATATTTTTAGACAAGCTTCCACGTAGGCTACTCTTGCATTGAATAGCCGCTGCAACCCAGGCTGCAGTGGATGTTGATACAGGTGCCAAAAGTCAAACGTTCACCATTTTACAGAGTGTGGCCTGAGTTTGTTCCCCCCCCCCCCAGGAGGCTCTGATCATGGCCACTATGGAGAACCCCCACCTGGTGAGACTGCTGGGGGTCTGCCTCAGCCCCACCCTGCAGCTGGTGTCTCAGCTTATGCCCCATGGCTGCCTGCTGGACTATGTCCACGAGCACAAGGACAACATCGGCTCCCAGCTTCTGCTCAACTGGTGTGTGCAGATCGCCAAGGTGAGGAACGCTCTGCTCACGCTGGGGTCACCTGACACAGGAGGAGTAACTTTCGACGCAGAGATACCCGCAGGATTACATTTTAAGGTTCTGCTTCGTCTTGAATCTTGCCGTATCTAACGGACGGTATTCGTGCTGAGATAAAGCATAGTCTATCACCTTTCTCCTAAGTCAGAACAGACTCTTATTCAGTCTCTTTAATTGAATGGCAGAAAGATATAATGCGTTTATTGTATGTGGCAGCCTTATGATCTGCAAAGATGTGGTACTTTTCCCGATGGCCCAGAGAGCATGATCACTGATGTCACTGATGTATCAATTCCCTTTGAATGAAATATAACCACAATTCTGAATTAGAGCCACTTTCCATTGTGCTAAAAGCAGTGTTCATTTTGGCTGGAATTTTTATTCATTTTTTGTCACAAGGCATGCTATACTTTATAGTATTTTATAGTAAATGAGCATCATTTTAACTACATATTTACCTTATATATAGCATTTGTGCTAAGTTGTAGTGTAAAATTTATCATTTGTACCATTTTGGTTCTTGAGATATTAAACATGGTCGGCTATAGGCTTAACCTTTATTACGCCTAAGGCCGGGAGTGATGTCATCACTCTTAAAACTATTGTAGCGCAGCAGCCCCTCTCTGTAGAGCAGTGGACCTGTGTGTGTGTGTGCTGATGTATATGCCACTTGCCCCGCTCTAACACACTCTGCTCCAATCAGGAACAGCTGAAGGAGGGGTGTGCAATAAACTCCATGTTGTGGGGGAAGTGGAGTGAGAAGTGAGTGTCATTACATAGATGGTTCTTTTAAGGATGATTATTTTAGCCCCGTATGGCCTTTTCTCTCTGTGTTATTCAGACAGATGAGGGGGCAGGGAGGCGCTTCACAGACGTGTGTGTGTGTGTCTCTGTGCATGTGCCTGTGCCTGTGTGTGTGTGTGTGTGTGTGTGTGTGTGTGTGTGTGTGTGTCTGTGTGTGTGTGTGTATGTGGGTGGGGGTGCGGGTGCGGGTGCGGGTGTGTTGCCCCATAGCACCTAACTGGTCTTCTGCTAATTGATTGGTTGGTAGTGTGAGAGGAGCAGTGCCTCTTCATCACTGAGTGGACAGGGGCAATACTCTAATAGCGGCCATTAATCAAGCTCTCACTGCCTGGAGTTGAGGGCAATGGCAGGCAACAGGCTCCTCCTACCTGACACTGTGGCGCTCCGAAAGCTCCATGCATTCCATCACTGTGAGGTAAGAGGGTTACAGATAGAGATGGGATCACAGTACACAAAGTGCTATGGGGGAGAGTCGAGTCCCTGGTCACATGGAGGGGGGGGGGTTTGTACATGGGTTGAGATTCAGCTGCCCTATGAAGTGTACAACATAATCTCCCCCAAAGGCAAAACTTTTAAAAGCTTTTGTTTTTGTAACAGGCAGGGACAATGTACATTTGTTTTTTAACACATTGACGTTGCATCCAATACATTATACTAGAGTTAGGCTGGGCCAAACCATTGTGAAGACTTCTCTGTAGGGCTCCAGAGTTGTACTCGGACATTGCTGAAATCCATATCCTTTAAAATATGAAAAAGAGCGATCTAGAGGTGTTGGACTTTTAGAGTGAAGATGCCAGGCCATAGCTGGGCGCTCTCATGATGCGAGATGTCCCGTTTCGTGTGTGTTTGAGGGAACGACAGCCACGGTGATTGACAGTCCATGCAAACGCTGTGACGATTGACAGTCTGTGCATAGGCCTTCTGAAACCAGCCCCGTGACGTGACAGGAATTCGCAGGAGGTTTGTTCAATTACCCTTCACTGCCAAGCAAAGAGGCCTTATCTCAGGCTCTGCTTCTCACAGTTCATTCCTCTCGTTGACAGACCATTACAGAATTGGATAGTTAATGGAATAATTCCTGTTGGGACTTGTTTTAATGAGCAAATTAATCAATTAATTATACATGCCAACAAGGCAGGAATTTTAATAATCCGTGAGAACATCAGCAGCTCCCTGAGCTAAACCTGCCTGGGTGCAGCACTGTGAGCTAAATTTGGCCTGGGTACAGCAGAGTGAGGTAACTTTGGCCTGGGTACAGCACAGTCATATAAATTTGGCCTGGGTACAGCAGAGTGAGATAAATTTGGCCTGGGTACAGCAGAGTGAGATAAATTTGGCCTGGGTACAGCGGAGTGAGATAAATTTGGCCTGGGTACAGCGGAGTGAGATAAATTTGGCCTGGGTACAGCGGAGTGAGCTACATTTGGCCTGGGTACAGCAGAGTGAGCTACATTTGGCCTGGGTACAGCAGAGTGAGCTAAATTTGGCCTGGGTACAGCAGAGTGAGTTACATTTGGCCTGGGTACATCAGAGTGAGCTAAATTAATCCTGGGTACAGCAGAGTGAGATACATTTGGCCTGGGTACAGTAGAGTGAGATAATTTTGGCCTGGGTACAGCTCATTGAGGTAAACCTGCACTGGGTACAGCACAGCACGTTAAATTTGGCCTGGGTACAGCAGTGTGAGATACATTTGGCCTGGGTACAGCAGTGTGAGATAAATTTGGCCTGGGTACAGCAGAGTGAGATAAATTTGGCCTGTGTACAGCAGAGTGAGCTAAATTTGGCCTGGGTACAGCAGAGTGAGCTACATTTGGCCTGGGTACAGCAAGTGAGGTAAATTTGGCCTGGGTACAGCAGAGTGAGGTCAATTTGGCCTGGGTACAGCAGAGTGAGCTAAATTTGGCCTGGGTACAGCAGAGTGAGCTACATTTGGCCTGGGTACAGCAGAGTGAGCTAAATTTGGCCTGGGTACAGCAGAGTGAGCTAAATTTGGCCTGGGTACAGCAGAGTGAGCTAAATTTGGCCTGGGTACAGCAGTGTGAGATCAATTTGGCCTGGGTATAGCTCATTGAGGTAAACCTGCACTGAGTACTGCACAGTGCGTTAAATTTGGCCTGGGTACAGCACAGTGAGTTGGATTTTGGCCTGGTTACAGGAGAGTAAACTAAATTTGGCCTGGGTTCTACTGAATATTGAGTTGAGCCTGCACTGGGTACAGCACAGTGAGCTAACACTGCACTGGGTACAGCACAGTGAGCTAACACTGCACTGGGTACAGCACAGTGAGCTAACACTGCACTGGGTACAGCACAGTGAGCTAACACTGCACTGGGTACAGCACAGTGAGCTAACACTGCACTGGGTACAGCACAGTGAGCTAACACTGCACTGGGTACAGCACAGTGAGCTAACACTGGCCTGAGTACAGCAGAGAACAGTGTAGTGATGCCAGAGAACTGGGTTCCTGGTTATGCTCTCTGTGTTTAAACCTTAACAGTTTACAAACTCCACAAACACACGACTCCAAGATGGAATAGGAAAGTTGCAGATAACTTTTAGTTGAAATCAGAAGCCTTGTAGAAAGAGTTTAAACAAGATGCTTAAGCTATTAAGCTGAACAGTACTCAGTTTGCTGTGGCCATCAAAAATCACTATGGAGAAGTCTATAAAGTCTATTCAGGCAATAGTCTTGATCAGGGGTGGCCAATTCCAGGCCTCGCGGGCCGGTGTGTATGCAGGTTTTTGCTGCCGCCAGTTAACAATTATTGAATTAGCCCAATCGTTTACACGATCTGATATTTTAATCTACATATCCGCGATATGAAAAGCAGCTGATGAATGTTCTTGTGCCGGTATGCGTCAATGCGTGTATTGTAGCATTTTATCGTTCTGTAATTTACAAGTGAATCGGTGATTGTGTGTATGACTAATTAGCTGATTGAACCGTGGTAACTGGTGGCAGTAAAAACCTGCATACACACCGGCCCGCGAGGCCTGGAATTGGCCACCCCTGGTCTTGATTAAACATTTGTACCTAAGTTAGTTTTGCTTCACAGTGTGTTGAGTTAATTTAGCTGATTCCTGAACTGTATTTCTAAGTTGCATTCTAATATGAGTCAAAGTCAGAGATAAATACGGTTGGAATCCAGGCCCATGTTACTTGAGAACTGCATGGGGAGGGAAATGGAGAGATCTGACATAGAGATTATAGGGAGTCTACATTTGAACATGCTGCTTGAAGGGCACTGATGCCATATGCTTAGTAGACTGTGTTGGTCCATGCTGTCAATATCACACACAGTATATCATATTCATGTGCGTGTTTCTCTGAACTTGCGGTTCCAGCTACATCCAAACACCACAAGACCAAGCACTCTGTAATTACTCTCAATGGTAATGATGATGAGCGGTCATCGGCCTGTTCTCAATGCTGCACGCAAAGTCAACCACTGACCTTATTCTTATGAAATCAGCCATCACCTGCTGTAATGATCGCTTGGTCAGTAAAATTTAGACCTTCCTGTCCTGACTCATTGTCTTTAGTATTTAATTTGCACTTGCCTCACAAAGACAATATACAGTACTGGATATCTCAACTGGAGAAGCTTAGAGCAGTGACTGGGTCATTTCCCTGTGCAAACCAGCTTCTCTGCCTGAGCAAACATCTTTCTCCACCTCATTAGGCAATACCAGGGTCCCGTGCACCAACTCCTCCGCTTTCCCACTGCAAGCTCTATCTCCTTCCTCCCCCTCTTTTTTTCTGTCACTCTTTCTCTCTTTCCACTTCTCCTCTTTTCTATCTCTACCTCCGTCCTCCTTTGAGTTACTACCTTTCTTTTCCTACTATCTTTTTTCCTCTCTCGCTCCTTCTCGCTCCCTCTTTCCTCCTCTCCTTCTCTCCTCCTGTACCTCCTGCATCCAGATTTCCAGTGAGGAGGATGAGGTCTCTCCTATCACCTTTTCTCTCCTCCAAAGACAGACCAGACCCACTGCGCCAGTCTGAAATATGCCATCAACAGGGAAATTCAGAGCATACCAGTCATCTCTCCAAGACGTCAGTCTGCATTTGGAGGCTTTATGTCAAAAACCGTATTAGCTAGCTTGGTTTTAAATCTGAATTGATAAAACAACGTCCAATCGCAGGGTACTAAAATGATGGAAGGATTACATCTGGACATGGTGGTTTCTCTGTGGATCTGTGCCAACATAGACTAACATGCAGAGGCAGAAGGCCAGTGCTGGTTATACTAGCTGTGACCACTTCACTTGTCTTCGGTGCCTCTACTTCTCTCAAATATCTTCAATTACGCTAGCCAAATTCCATAATAATTATAATAATAATAGTAATAATGTTCTTCTTGCCTGCATCATTGATGTGATGACACAGTGTGCATTAGGTAGCTGCTGGGTACTCTTAATGCATGGTGTAGCACTTCTCAGGCACTCAGACGGGTGAACCAAACCCACTGCTGGTAAGCCTGACCTATTTAAGGCCACATTCTCCACTTGCTTAATCACATCCAATCAGCCACTCAAGCAGCATCCAAGCAGCGCAAAGTGAGTTCAGGTAAACGAGGCCTGCCGTCCTCTCGCTGAGCTGCAGATTGCATCAGATTAAATTGCGCTCTGCGCTGCTGAGTTTTGTTAATAAGCAGTAAGTTCACGACTCGTCAGCGCAGGATCGCGAGGCTCCGCGGGCTGCTGAGCCGCCGTGCTTCGGTCAGGGCCGCGCCGTGCTTCGGTCACGGCCACACCTTGCTTCGGTCAGGGCCACAGAGGTGCGTGTGAAGTGGGGCCAAACGGACGGCGCCGGCCGCCGATGATGAATTCGCGGGCTCGTGTTGTGACAAACGGTCAAAAGAGCCTCGTCGTGACGGAGCCGTTCGGAGCGTTCACTCAGCCTCGTCGATCTTAGAATTAGAAGGGCTTTTATTTTTTTTTAATCTTTCTTCCGAAACCGTGCTTTATAAATATTTCGAATATGGCATTGTTTTTCAGTACACCTACACATGTTTTAACATGCCGAAATGATTCCCAGATGTTTAACCTGCAGTTTTGTAGTCGAAAGGAAATGACAAACGCTGCTGCAGGGCAAAAGGACATTTCAGAGACAGAGCCCTCAAGTAGTGGCTAACTTATTGATTTTTCAGCCTTCATCACAGCTGTAGGTTAGAATTTGCTCCTGTTCACTGTCAGCCAATGAAAGCTAAATTTGAAGTGATGGGGGCTGGCTTAGCGCGATAAGCCCCCAACCATTTTCAATTACCTACAGCGATCATCCCAGTAATAGAGGCTCATGGCGGTATTACGGTATTATCATTGTTGCGCCGTTATATTCTGGGGCAGATATTGGCTTTGAATACTTGGATTTGTTTGGATTGATTAACTGCAGGCAGGTGGAGCCGCGGGGCTTTCCGCACAGCGGGATTCAGAACGTGCGCTAATCTATGCTAATTTTTCTATTGAGTTCAGTGGGAGAATTAGCTTGAGGAACCCCACTGCTGAAGTGTAAAACATTGTGTGATGGTGATCATTTTGGGCTGGTTTCATGCCTCAGGATCTGGACATTGAGTCAATGCGTGAGTCTAGAATGTATTCCACTCTGTACCAAAGTAATGTGGTGCAGAATTTATTGAACAGCTAAAAGCCGATTGAGATGGGTGGAAAAGGACCTGAAACAGTTGAAGCAATTCTATAAGAAGGAGTGGTTCACAATTCCTCCAAGGCAATGTGAGAGACTGATCGACATGTTCAGGATACATACAGTCATTGCTGCTAAAGGAGATTTTACCAGTTACTGAGCTAACATAACATTATCAGCTGGGCTGTTAAAAGTCTGATGCTCTTTTTATTGATTCGATAATCGAAAAGTTGTAATGGTTCATGTCTATGGATAGCTGTTACTCTATGATAGAACTGCACTCTATCTGACCTGTTACTTTATGATAGAACTGCACTCTATCTGACCTGTTACTCTATGATAGAACTGCACTCTATATGACCTGTTACTTTATGATAGAACTGCACTCTATCTGACCTGTTACTTTATGATAGAACTGCACTCTATATGACCTGTTACTTTATGATAGAACTGCACTCTATATGACCTGTTACTCTATGATAGAACTGCACTCTATATGACCTGTTACTTTATGATAGAACTGTACTCTATCTGACCTGTTACTCTATGATAGAACTGCACTCTATCTGCCCTGTTACTCTATGATAGAACTGCACTCTATCTGACCTGTTACTCTATGATAGAACTGCACTCTATCTGACCTGTTACTCTATGATAGAACTGCACTCTATCTGACCTGTTACTCTATGATAGAACTGCACTCTATCTGACCTGTTACTTTATGATAGAACTGCTCTCTATCTGACCTGTTACTCTATGATAGAACTGCTCTCTATCTGACCTGTTACTCTATGATAGAACTGCACTCTATCTGCCCTGTTACTCTATGATAGAACTGCACTCTATCTGACCTGTTACTCTATGATAGAACTGCACTCTATCTGACCTGTTACTCTATGATAGAACTGCACTCTATCTGACCTGTTACTTTATGATAGAACTGCACTCTATCTGACCTGTTACTCTATGATAGAACTGCACTCTATCTGACCTGTTACTTTATGATAGAACTGCTCTCTATCTGACCTGTTACTCTATGATAGAACTGCACTATCTGACCTGTTACTTTATGATAGAATTGCACTCTATCTGACCTGTTACTTTATGATAGAATTGCACTCTATCTGACCTGTTACTCTATGATAGAACTGCACTCTATCTGACCTGTTACTCTATGATAGAACTGCACTCTATCTGACCTGTTACTCTATGATAGAACTGCACTCTATCTGACCTGTTACTCTATGATAGAACTGCACTCTATCTGACCTGTTACTCTATGATAGAACTGCACTCTATCTGACCTGTTACTCTATGATAGAACTGCACTCTATCTGACCTGTTACTTTATGATAGAACTGCTCTCTATCTGACCTGTTACTTTATGATAGAACTGCACTCTATCTGACCTGTTACTCAATGATAGAACTGCACTATCTGACCTGTTACTCTATGATAGAACTGCACTATCTGACCTGTTACTCTATGATAGAACTGCACTCTATCTGACCTGTTTGTAGCTGTTTCAGTGACCTTGGTGATGACTTATTGTGTGTCTCATTGTGCAGGTAAACTTGAAAAGATCGGTAGATCAAGATGCTGTGAATATCTAACAATGGTGGCTGTGGTCCATGCAACTTGTTTCCTGGGAATGGTGGCGACTACTGACAATCAATATGTCCCACTGGGGCGAGACAGCCTGGGGGTATCCACACACACGCTTGCTTACACACACACACACATACACACTTATGCATGCGTACATACAAAGACAGACATGCATGCATATACATGCAGACACGAGCACACTTAATTGTAGCACATACATGTCCATAGTGTGAGATAGACTTATCTCTCTGGTTAAGTGTGAAATAGACTTATCTCTCTGGCTAAGTGTGAAATAGACTTATCTCTCTGGCTAAGTGTGAGAGAGACTTGTTTCTCTGGCTAAGTGTGAGATAGACTTATCTCTCTGGCTAAGTGTGAGATACTTATCTCTCTGGCTAAGTGTGATATAGACTTGTCTCTCTGGCTAAGTGTGACATAGACTTGTTTCTCTGGCTAAGTGTGAGATAGATTGATCTTTCTGGCTAAGTGTGAGATAGACTGATCTCTCTGGCTAAGTGTGAGATAGACTTGTATTTCTGGCTAAGTGTGAGATAGACTTATCTCTCTGGCTAAGTGTGAGATAGACTTGATCTCTGGCTAAGTGTGACATAGACTTGTTTCTCTGGCTAAGTGTGACATAGACTTGTTTCTCTGGCTAAGTGTGAGATAGACTGATCTCTCTGGCTAAGTGTGAGATAGACTGATCTCTCTGGCTAAGTGTGAGATAGACTTATCTCTCTGGCTAAGTGTGATATAGACTTGTATTTCTGGCTAAGTGTGAGATAGACTTATCTCTCTGGCTAAGTGTGAGATAGACTTATCTCTCTGGCTAAGTGTGAGATAGACTTATCTCTCTGGCTAAGTGTGAGATAGACTTATCTCTCTGGCTAAGTGTGAGATAGACTTATCTCTCTGGCTAAGTGTGAGATAAGACTTATCTATCCGGCTTATTTCAGGCCCCCTGCTCTATGCTTGCTTCTGACTTTCTCCTCTTAACCTTTTTTTGTGTTTGTAAAGGTTAAGCAAAAATTATATTTTTCCCATTGACATACTGTATATGAAATGTATGTCACACTTTCTTTCTGTCTGTCTGTCTGTCTGCCTGTCCGTTTGTCTGTCTGTCACATTTCACAGCAATGAATATCCTTTTAAGAAAACAATAAAGCTATCTATCTATTTATGGCTGGCTGGCTGCCATGTATCTGTCTATCTGTATGCCTGTATATCTGTCTGTCATCCTCCATCCCTGTGAATCACACAGTCACAGTCGCGTGGCTCACTGCGGATAGGGCTGCACAGCTGTGGCTCTGAGGATAAGCCGACTGCTTCAAACGCGTACAATATGCCGGCGGGTAACGGCTCTCATCGCAGTATTCTCCTCTATCATTTATTATCCACCAGGTTAAAGGTCACTGTTCCGTTTATATTAGAAAAGCAGTGCTTCTGTCTTCTGTCACATACGCAGGTATTTCTGTCAGGATCCAAATGTCTTTGTGCCTCTAGGGGTCCATCTGTTACACTTGTGTTTAGTCTCTGAGCATCCAGTGGCTACTGTAATGCAGTGATTATGGAACTGCTCAGAGGTTGCAGGTTCTAATCCCAGGTGGGCACTGCCATTGTAGCCTTTGCAAGGTGCTTAATCTGAATAGTTCTCATGGTTGAGGGTTAATTGCTCTTGGTGCCGGCTAGATTAATAATAGATGGCAAGTGGCCAAATTGCACCCTGCTGCCACATCAAAAGAATGTGTCTGCCATGCCCAATCTGAGATCAAAGATACGCTTTCATTGATGCCTTGCCCCCCCACTTGCACCCCCCTACCCCCACGCCTGCTCCAGGAATACAGTTTTGGCCTGTGTCTTTAATTAGAGAAAGACGCTTTATAATTAATGTATTCTATATTGCAGCCAAAGCCCTCAGAAAATAATCAACAGTGCAGTTTGCAGCTGGCAGGGGGCGCCAGGCAATAGCGATGCCTGCTGTGGGCTTCCTCTGTCATTTGACAGGTTCTTGCTGCAGGAATCAACATTCACTAATTAGAGTTATGATTGTACATCCTCTAACTACACTCAATTAGATTAGATTAGATTACTTTGTTGTTGTCCTCAGATAAGGATATTTCCGCATCTCAAACACAGGATAATGGTGCAGTTATCAGCATCCGAGTGCAAACAGCCGGATAGTTGTAGAAAAAAGCCCAGCAAGACAGTCAAAAACTATTCCTGTCATGTTTTTTTTATTCTGTATATTTTTGCAGTAATAAAGTTCCCTTTTTATCAAACGGTAGATAAGCAGGCATACCTCTGGAGTGGAGGCTGTTATAAAAACAGTTTGCTCAAGGAAAAGCTGTACTTTACTTGTGAGTTAAAGTGAAGGGTACATCTAACCCAGGTAATAGTGTTTTTTTTTGTTATTTGATCAAGATGAATACTGAAGCTTTAACTTGATTCTTTGTTGAGGAGTAAGGCTGTTTTTGGGGAAAAAGTAATCTGATCATTCAGTTTTTTTTTCTCTAAATAATGTTTTCCTTAAAGGTATGTGAAATGAAGGCAGTAACAGCTACGATAGCAGTTTAATAAATGACTGTTTCACACTGATAACAGAAATCATTTTTCCACATAGTTAATGCATACAATAGTTTGCCAGGTCACATAGAGGAGACCATTGGGGAGTTCAACGCCAGGCATGGCATGGTGCTGGATGCTCTCTAGACAGGAGACGTAATTATGAACCTAGATGTGCTGAGCGGTCTGTTATCACCGTAAAACACTCTTATGCCCTTCTTGTTATGTTTTCATATCAAGTGATAAAGGCTTGGATTCAATCAACGCGCGTCCTTAACTTTGACTTACAAATAAATGCAAGCATTTGTTTTTGTCTGCGCACATAGTTTATCGAGCCAATTTCAGTGATTGATGAACACGCCAAACTGTGAATTAAAGAAAGGCTTGTCAAAGCTTAGGACAAATGTTGATTGAATCCAGGCCAATACTGTGGAGATGGTTTCTGCAGAGAGAGGCCTGAGCAGTCGTAATGATTCACTCCGTGGCCTGCTTAGCTCTCGTCGCAGAAAAGCCTTCCCCGTTGCCGTGGTCACAGCTTAAAAATCTGCTGGGGTTTATTAGTAAAGACTCGCTGATCTCTCTCTGTCTGAACATTTTATTACATTACATTACATTATAGGCATTTAGCAGACGCTCTTATCCAGAGCGACTTACACAACTTCTTATTACATGTATCCATTCATACAGCTGGATATATACTGAAGCAATTCAGGTTAAGTACCTTGCTCAAGGGTACAACGGCAGTGTCCTACCTGGGAATCGAACCTGCAACCTTTTGGTTACAAGTCCAGCTCCTTAACCATTATACTACACTGCCGCACTTTTATCCAGCCTCTGTCCTGCTGGACTATCGCATCTTCTCCAGAGGCCTGCTGGGTAAACTGAGCAATTTTCAGTGATTGTCAGCCCTCGCTCTAAATCACTCCGTGCCCGCATGCTGGGCCTCCATCCATTCACTGTGGTTTTCAACAATGACCGGCTAATTACCCTGACATCTTTCACGGAAATAAGCAGAATAGGATTGCATGTAAGAGCTGTGTCGTCATACTGTATGTGCCAGATATTAATGAAATAATCATGACCGTGGCCACGTTCTACACACATTAATTCTGTGCGCGAGTGTCTACGTGCGTGCGATGGCATACCAATTCTGCAAATTTCGTCTGCAGTTTGTGAGCGATAGGGCACACGGAGCTTTGCGCTGAGTGCATTCAATGAACAGGGTAGACTCACTTATAGCTCTGAGTTCTCCAGCTTGCCTTACTTTTTCCGGTTAGTCACTGTTGAAGTTACCCGAGTAAGGACCCCTTTGGTGTTCACATATGGTTGTCCTGGCCATTAAGCACTGATATCAGCAAGCACAATTTCTCTATTTTTATAATTTATTCCTCTACTTATTTATTTGATTGGTAAATGTACAATTTACCGATCAATCTATTTACAATAGCTGAGCTGAAGTGCATCAAGTGCTACTTCTTTATGCTGCTATACTCAATAGTACGTCAGCGTATATACGCGACACATTGAGAATGCAGTCCTCAAGTAGCAACCATACTAAATCACATACTTCTCTTTGTGCTTTAGCCTGGACTGAGGCCCTGTACACACACGAGGCCTAGTTTTGTGTGTCGTGGGTGCGGTCCTTTATCCCCATGTGTGAGGAGGGAGGGACCGGAGATTGAGAGAGAGAGAGACAAGCGGGCCCCACGAAAGGGAGGAGGAAAGTCGAATAATGAAGAAAATGAGCTTTCCCGTTTTTAAATATCATCCATCACCTCCAAACCACAGGAATTATTGACATTTACTTATGAAAATTCCATGCCGGGTAACATTTGAGCGCCTCCTGCTGTGACATTTTTAGGATTGAATGGGAAGGTGTACTGAAGCGCACTCAACCCCCTCCCTCCCCGGCCCATCCCCAATCCAGAGTCGCAAGGCCACCGGGAAATGTCAGATCTCCACGAGACCGGCTCGGTCATAGAAGCTCTGCCCACCCTCCCTTCTCGCATAATGGAAGCTTTGTGTGATCCCTATGCCTGTAATGTAAAAACACTGTGCTTTAACGCTCTCACCAGAGACAGCATTCAAACCAGAAAGCTGTGCATTATGGGTAAATATCAATAAGCAGTTGGCCGGGGTGCTGGTACCCCTCATGCTGTAACTCGCTCAGGCGTTTCACGCTCAACGCCAGCGCAGAGTAAACTGCAGTGCACTTTGCTGCCCGCCTTAATGGTTTTATTATGCGTTATGATATCCTCATTATGTGAGATGAGAGCAGGTTTGCAGAAGAGCCTTGGATTGTGCTTGGTGAGCTTTCTCACAGCAGTGCGTCTGCAATAAAGAGCAATAACACGCAGCTGCTCTCTCCTCGTAACAGCAGCTTGTACTGCATGTGCGTGCCATAGGCGCTCATATACGCACGTATGTGCAGTTGTCTCGAAATGTATTTAATTCCACGATGAGTTGTAAAAAAATATATATATATTTTTAAAAGCAATTATCAATGAAGAAATTGTGTGTGTTTTTAAGCGCTTTTCTTTCCTCAAACAAATGAAAATATGAATCATTTTAACACGAGGTAGGAGTGCAGCAGAGCTCTCCTCCCTGGGGGTGCATATAGGCGATACACAGGTGGGTGGCATCAGCAGATCCTCTCGTCGTAATTACGCCCGCTTACCGGAAAGAGGGGCCGCCGCCGCGCCTGTAAGTTTGTGACTTTCACGGCGCATTAGCGCGCGCTGGTGAGCGCGCGCAGCTCAAACGAGGCGGTAATTGATTCATATCTCCGCAGTAAAGTTGCTGAAGTGCGCAGGAGAAGGAAGGCGCGGGCGCTTGACCCCGGCGGCGTGGCTCTGTGAAATGAGCTGCCGTTGGCACGGTGGTGATCGTTCTCCAGAGTGTGAGCACGAATACTGCCTCTGCAAGCAATGCTGCTGGGAGACGTTAACTTAACAAACACTGGACCGCTGCCAAGGGCGATAAAAGAGAAAGTATTTACGCGTCGGCTACCGCCATTACACGCTAGCGGTTTACTATACAAAGGCTAACAACGACTGGACTGCAAAATACATTGTAAGTGTACGGCGGTAAAATAATACAGTATATAATCATTATTAGCAAAAACAGGTTCAAAGGCACTTAAGTTTTTTGGCCTTTGCTGTATTGATTTGCTAATATGCTTAGCGCTGTACGCCCATCCAAACATGTACCGTAGTCCTTATCCTATAGGACCTCCTGCTGTTTTGCTCAGTGCCCCGTTCAAATAGCAGCGCATACATCAATCACAGGTTTTAGAAAAACGCGAGCAGGGGTTTGTGTGGCTCTTCAGTTTAACTGGGTGTGTCTTTTTGTTTTTATACAGAGATTGTGAGATAGTGTCCTTTGGGCACATTAAAAGTGTAAGGATGATGCAGGCACACACTACACAATCCAAACCCGATCAAAATACACTGTGGCTCCAAGTAGCATCGCTTTCATTTACAAATAGAAAATATTAAACTTTAATTATTCCACATCCAAGTGGTCTCATTTTGGCTGCGCTCATGATAATGATAATTGTGCTTTTATATTACCGTTAAATGTTCCATAAACTAAAAATCGTTTAACATCCTAATTTTTCTTGTTTATATCATGGTGTGATTTTATCATTATTGCGCTCCCCGAAGAGCATTTTCATGCAGAATCGTGAAACTGCTGCCAAGCCTCCTCCAGCTGCTCTCACAATATTGTGGTGCACTGGAGCAGCAGGGACAGTTAAGGCTCCTGACGCAGGGGGGTTCTGGGTTCAAAGCCCACACAGGACGGGGCTGCTGGTCTCTCAGAATGCGCCGGTGTGCACCAAGAGTGTGCCAATGAAGTGCCATGCATGGCTGGAGGAGAGACGTGCACCTGATCCCAAAACTGGAACCCCCCCACCCCCTCGATGTCTTTCCCCTGCATTCTACCTGGCATCTCAGTACGGGCTTTCAGCTGTTGGGGAGAGGGTGTCGCACAACTGAAAGAGAGGCAACTGTTGTCCCCCGCTTCCCAGCATCCTCTGCTGCAGTGAGGCTGTGGTCAGTAGGATCACAGTTGTCAGGAGGGATCTTGCAGGGACCTCTAGTGTGAGGTCATCAGTGTTTCTGCATAAGGGAGTGTGTACTCGCTCGGTCTGATCTCTGATAACAAGTGTCTGCCGTTGAAGCAGTGATGTAATTGCATGTGATAGTGGTTTGGCTGCCAAGGACTGCGATGAAACTGACACAGTAAACTATATTCTCTGTGCAGGTCTCTCTTTTTCTCTTAACGTCATTTACTGGTGTGAAATTAATAGAGCTGATAATGCCAGAGTAGAAACATCCTCACTGTTTGAAAATGAGCCAGAGTGAAATGTTTTGCTTGACATGCTGAGAGCACAAGTTGGCTGTTAAAGGGCTGATTTGTAAACACGTCATCCGCTTTCCCTAGATTTCATCCCAGATCAGTGAGAAATATGAGGCTGTGTGCTTGTGTGGCTCTGTTCAGAGTACAGTCAGCCGCAGTGCAGGGTGTGTTCAGGGTTCAGTGAGCTCACAGCCGCAGTGCAGGGTGTGTTCAGGGTTCAGTGAGCTCACAGCCGCTGTGCTGGATGTGTTCAGGGTTCAGTGAGCTCACAGCCGCAGTGCAGGGTGTGTTCAGGGTTCAGTGAGCTCACAGCCGCAGTGCAGGGTGTGTTCAGGGTTCAGTGAGCTCACAGCCGCAGTGCAGGGTGTGTTCAGGGTTCAGTGAGCTCACAGCCGCAGTGCAGGATGTGTTCAGGGTTCAGTGAGCTCACAGCCGCAGTGCAGGGTGTGTTCAGGGTTCAGTGAGCTCACAGCTGCAGTGCTGGGTGTGTTCAGGGTTCAGTGAGCTCACAGCTGCAGTGCTGGGTGTGTTCAGGGTTCAGTGAGCTCACAGCCGCAGTGCAGGGTGTGTTCAGGGTTCAGTGAGCTTATAGCTGCAGTGCAGGATGTGTTCAGGGTTCAGTGAGCTCACAGCCGCAGTGCAGGGTGTGTTCATGGTTCAGTGAGCTCACAGCCGCAGTGCAGGATGTGTTCAGGGTTCAGTGAGCTCACAGCCGCAGTGCAGGGTGTGTTCAGGGTTCAGTGAGCTCACAGCCGCAGTGCAGGATGTGCTCAGGGTTCAGTGAGCTCACAGCCGCAGTGCAGGATGTGTTCAGGGTTCAGTGAGCTCACAGCCGCAGTGCAGGGTGTGTTCAGGGTTCAGTGAGCTCACAGCCGCAGTGCAGGGTGTGTTCAGGGTTCAGTGAGCTCACAGCCGCAGTGCAGGGTGTGTTCAGGGTTCAGTGAGCTCACAGCCGCAGTGCAGGGTGTGTTCAGGGTTCAGTGAGCTCACAGCCGCAGTGCAGAGCCCTGTCCAAGGCTGCCAGAGGAGAGAACAGTTATATTCTGAGTATTCCATGCTATCTCTACGCAGGGTCACCAGACTGTGTGTCACTCACAGAGTAGCTTCAGCAAATCTTGTCTGTGTGTGTGTGTGTGTGTGTGTGTGCATTGTGTGTATTTTCTCTGTCTTCCAGCTTCTGTCAATGTGATAGTGACAAAATGTGTTTTTCTTGTGTGTACGCACATGTGTGCATGTGATTTGTGATGTCTTTCTGCGTTGTGTGTGTGTGTGTGCAAGTGATTTGTGATGTCTCTGCGTTGTGTGTATGTGTGTGTGTGTGTGTGCAAGTGATTTGTGATGTCTTTCTGCGTTGTGTGTGTGTGTGTGTGTGTGTGTGCGTGTGTGCAAGTGATTTGTGATGTCTCTCTGCGTTGTGTGTGTGCGTGCGTGCGTGTGTGTGTGTGTACGTGTGTGTGCATGTGATTTGTGATGTCTCTCTGCGTTGTGTGTGTGTGTGTGCGTGTGTGCGTGCGCGTGTGTGTGCGTGCGTGCGTGCGCGTGTGCGTGTGCGTGTGTGTGTGTGTGTGCGTGCGTGCGTGTGTGTGTGATTTGTGATGTCTCTCTGCGTTGTCTGTCTGTAGTCCCAGCATGATTCCCTGAGGCTACATAAGTGAAGATGACTTGGACCTGTCACTCAACCACCTGTCACAGTGAGCAGAGGGCTAGAAGGAGGGGGAGGGGGGAGAGAGAGGGAGAGAGGGATCAGGAGAGAGGGAGAGGGGTGGAGAGAGAGGGACAGAGGGATCGGGAGAGAGAGAGGGGGAGAGGGATAGGGAGAGGGAGAGAGGGATAGGGAGAGGGAGAGAGGGGGGGGGGATAGGGAGAGGGACAGAGGGATATGAACATAAGGGGTGTTTCTCAATACCAAGTCCGCACAAGACTTGTGACGCACGTAGTGTCAAGTGTTCTGACAAAAGGGCACTTGCAGAAACACGTTCTTGTGAATAGGGTGACGTCTTATAACGGGCCAAGTTCTGTTCCAAAGCCAAGAGCGCAATAAAGCGAGGACGCTCAAAGATCCCGGAAATTAACTTGATCCAGATGAGGAAATGGATATCCCATCATTCATTGCGCGAAGCGATGACCTCCGACACGGGGGATGCTTATACGCTGGACTGTCAGGAAAAGTTACTGCCTGGTTTGTAGCATAGATCGGTTTGTAACTATTGGTTTTTATAGCGAAACCACAGTCCAAATGTCAGAAGCACGCATTGCATCTCAAACAGGCTACGCAGAGCTCTGAAGCAACGGTGCACAAATTGATATGCGACCCAAACTTGGCTCTCCTGTACACGAATGTGTAGGTTACATTACAATGTAATCGGGCCTATATAAAGTGGTAGTCGCCAGTGTTAATGCTATACTGTATTTGTAAAAATAAAAATGATTTAACACATTTTTTTGCTGTCCACATTTGACTTTCATATGATCGCGTAAAAGCCTATTTCATTTAATCTTGTGAGATGGCACCGATTCACCAAAAAGCTGATAGCTGTTGCAGCCGTCTGTGTTACAAAGCTAGCTAGGTATGCTACTTGCATATTGCTCTTACAACAACATAATATTAACGGCTTTAGCTAATCATCGCGATCCAGTCTTTTTGTGCTTCTGACATACAATCTATATTAAAATATTAACTCCATGTGTTCTAAGTTTTGCACTGGGAAATGGATAAAGTAGCCTAGGCTACGTCCCAGCAAGAAGAGATGACGATGAGTGTAACATTAATAGAAAATGTTTAGTTTCATCCGACTGTTTTCTGTCTTGCAGCTTTGAGCACTTTCCCCCATTATGCTTCATTGATAAAGCCTTAAATTCTGTTAATTTCACTATATGCCTTTTGTGAGGAATTTCCTGCTAATTTCAGCAACTTTTCCGCCTTCATTTAGCTTTTAGGTAGCCTATTAAAACATGGCTATTGTCAGCAGTTGAACAATGAGTTGTTCATTAATTTGGTAGCGAAAAGTATGGATCGATATCCCTGGGCCATCGCTAAAGAACTCTGTGCACCCCTGCTCTGAAGGACAGAACTCTGCTTTAGTTAAAATGAGGTAAAAATCCAGCTATTGCAAGACATATTTCTCGCCTCATTTTCATTTGCAGTAAGATTGCAGTCTCATTTATTGATTAAATGACATGACTAAAATTTATCCTAGCCTAGCTATGTCCCTAGTTATGTAAGCTATGTCCCTAGTTATGTGAGCTATGTCCCTAGTTATGTAAGCTATGTCCCCAGTTATGTAAGCTATGTCCCCAGTTATGTGAGCTATGTCCCTAGTTATGTAAGCTATGTCCCTAGTTATGTGAGCTATGTCCCTAGTTATGTAAGCTATGTCCCTAGTTATGTAAGCTATGTCCCTAGTTATGTAAGCTATGTCCCTAGTTATATAAGCTATGTCCCTAGTTATGTAAGCTATGTCCCTAGTTATGTAAGCTATGTCCCTAGTTATGTAAGCTATGTCCCCAGTTATGTAAGCTATGTCCCCAGTTATGTGAGCTATGTCCCTAGTTATGTGAGCTATGTCCCTAGTTATGTAAGCTATGTCCCTAGTTATGTAAGCTATGTCCCTAGTTATGTGAGCTATGTCCCTAGTTATGTAAGCTATGTCCCTAGTTATGTAAGCTATGTCCCTAGTTATGTAAGCTATGTCCCTAGTTATGTAAGCTATGTCCCTAGTTATGTAAGCTATGTCCCTAGTTATGTAAGCTATGTCCCTAGTTATGTAAGCTATGTCCCTAGTTATGTAAGCTATGTCCCTAGTTATGTGAGCTATGTCCCTAGTTATGTAAGCTATGTCCCTAGTTATGTAAGCTATGTCCCTAGTTATGTAAGCTATGTCCCTAGTTATGTGAGCTATGTCCCTAGTTATGTAAGCTATGTCCCTAGTTATGTAAGCTATGTCCCTAGTTATGTAAGCTATGTCCCTAGTTATGTAAGCTATGTCCCTAGTTATGTAAGCTATGTCCCTAGTTATGTAAGCTATGTCCCTAGTTATGTGAGCTATGTCCCTAGTTATGTGAGCTATGTCCCTAGTTATGTAAGCTATGTCCCTAGTTATGTGAGCTATGTCCCTAGTTATGTAAGCTATGTCCCTAGTTATGTAAGCTATGTCCCTAGTTATGTAAGCTATGTCCCTAGTTATGTGAGCTATGTCCCTAGTTATGTAAGCTATGTCCCTAGTTATGTAAGCTATGTCCCTAGTTATGTGAGCTATGTCCCTAGTTATGTAAGCTATGTCCTTATGTTGCCGTCTCATCTGCCATCATGAAATGGGATATCCAAGTCCGTTCTCGTCAATGTTGCCAGAAGCCTGAATTAATTCCCCTCCCCAAAATAATTCTGAAACCCCCCCATCTTCAATTGACTCCCATACAATTTTCACAATTCATCCCCCATTCCTCCTTTTAAAATCCACCATTTTTCTTGAAATCCCCTACATTTAGGGGTTAATCCCCCAGTCTGGCAACTCTGTGTTGGGAGAGGGTGCATCCGACGCTCCCTCGCATTCTTGGAACAGAACTTGGCCGTTAAATATTACGTCACACAAGTTCACAAGTCTGCAAGTACAGACAAGTTGAGAAAAACCCAAGGATGTCTCAGTCACAGGCTGTGCCTCCATTTCATTTAGAGCTCATCTATCACATATGCACACACGCACACGCACACACACACACGCGCACACACACACGCACACACACACACGCACACACACACACACTCTCTCCTTTCATTTCTCAGTGCGGAGGGGTTGGTGGGGCCGTGCTGTTTGCTAATGTGTGACGGGGGTTAGGGTCTCAGAAGTCTCTCACGCAGTGAGGAAAGCGGTCAGGCGCGCGGCGGGCCGCAGCCCAGACGGTCGCGCTCCGCTGGAGTCCGCGCTTGACCTCGCCGCGCAGTCCTATGTTAATGCGGAGATCTGCTCCGCCTTCCTTCCCGCGCCGCTGCCTTGGTGACAGTCTCCCGACCCCGTCAGTCTGGCCGAAGCCGCAGACCAGACACGGCCGCGGCGGTAGCCAATGAGACCGGTCCGTTTCTGTGTCAGCTGTCATTTCTTCTTGAACCGGATACTGAGAGCGGCCTGTTCGCCATCACTGATCTTCTTCCCTTTAGTTTACTCCCAGCTTCTGCTTTCACAACAGCCTCTCTGCCAATCAGGGGCAAGGATAGCAGCAGGTGAAGGGTTTCTGTAGACTAGAGCAGTCATTATCTCTATCTCTCTCAAGCATTCTTCACAGTACCGATGCAGTCAAAAGCATCATTTTCGTTTTATTAATTGTATTATACAGACACGCCTTGTCGGACTTCCTGCTCTTGTGATTGGAACCTGCGTACTTATGATCAAAAGGAGATTGTATTATTGTCCTGCTTATGAATGTGAAAGTAAGTAAGCGTACGTTTTTAAACGCCAGAAAAACGTGATTGCACATGGTCATTAAGGGGGTGTGCTGTGTATGTGTAGTATTGCCCGAGATCAGCCCAGGTTCCCATCGGTGCATTAAACCTTATTCAAAATGAGAGGAACTTAAAAATGCAGCCTGCATGCAGTGTAAAGAATATTGATTTGGGTTGCTCTAATGTAAACACAAAATATAGGCATCAGGCCTGAGTGCCAAGTAATATATTCTATAAAGCTGAACTTGATATTTCAATATTAATATTAGCTCCACAAGGCATTGTGTCAAATTTCAGCTAAAACTCTAGAGCTGAAAACTACTCTCAGAGAATAATTTAGCAATGAGTCATGCAATTTAGAATTCTAATCATGTATAATTTAAGCTTTTTGTGAACACTTATTTTTTTTGTGTCTCATTAAGTCTAAAGATCACATTCCTGGAAGGGTTCCTTCTTCTTTTTTTCTTATCTGATTTTTATTCCATTAAGTTTTTTTTCCAATCATATTGGGAGGTCCCTCTTCACTGTAACAACCTCTTACGAGCGGAGACAAAGGTGCTCTCTCTCTCTCTATTTTCCCTCTGCGGTCCACCAGCTGAGCTGTACAGTCATTGCTTTAGAGTAGTAAGCTTATGCGCGGTTGTTAAAGGCAGACTGCAGTGCCCAGTCGAACGCGAGAGTCGCCCCTGAGTCAGTAAAACCCAACTGCGTGAAACCCTCACTCCCTCGGCGATCCTAAAGTCGGTTATGTTGCCGGCCGCCGCATAAACGAGTACGATCAGGATTCAACACCAGACTGTGGGGCAGGCATTAGCATTGTCAACACCCTGAAAAACAATGTCCCAGTAGGAGTAGCTGCCCACTAGAGATTCATATTTTGAGCGCTGTAACTTTAACTTTAAGCTCCGTTAGGTCCGGCTTAGTGTTATACTGCAGACCAGCTCTGGTGGTGAGTGTCTGAGCTTTAACGTGAATTCCTGTGGAGTGTAGTATTTTACAGTGCTGGGGTTGGCAGGGGGATGGGGGGTGCTTTTCCCATAACCCACTGGGGGACCTGGGATAAGGACACACGCGGCGTTTCCTCTCTGAGGTGACCGTCGGGGCAGATGCAGACATCAATCGTTTTCCGAACTGCTCAGGGTGATCATACATATTTTATGGGGTCACGACCTTTCTGGAGTAAACAGAAACATGAGCGAGACTCCTGGCACGCGGAACCGCATCCCCACTTCCGAGCGCGCCATCGTCCGCACGCGGGTTCCTGCGGCATGCAGCTGGGGGCTTCCATTTAAGGAAAACGGGCCGATGTTTTTTTTTTCTTGATTTATTTAACTTGCCGCCCCTGTATTCATTGTACGTTCGATTACATATTTACTGTCCAATTGTCCAAAGCACTGGTGTGTGTTGTTGCATGTAATAGCCTTTCTGTCATTGGTGACAACCTGTTTTTCTTACTAGGGTAGTCTAATGAATGTGTTTTTTATGTCTTTGTGGCTGGAATTTAAACGTGGTTTCGTGTGGAGGTTTTGCAGATACTTCATAGCCATGGCCTTGGAGGAGTCCAGGGGAGCATCACAAAGCGAGGCTTGTGAGTACTGGAAAGGTTACACGCGGGGTGGTGCAGTGATTACATTTTCAAGGATGTGCCGCTGCCCCGCCTTCTACCATGGGAGTCAGGCCATCCCTATGAGTCAGCTGACTTGCGTTTGGCTGTCCCCGTTGCTCACCTGCTTACCTATCTCCTTTGTCCCGCGGCCGTTACTCCGTGCGCCACTTGTTCAATTGCGCCGGCCGCCGTTGTTTTTCCCCCCCAAGAACAGAATGAGACATATTAACGGACTGTGTGTAGTATTGATTTAGGGGCAGACCGAGAGCGTACATATTGTGCGGTGTGGGCTTCTCAAGTCTCATTGTAATCCATATCTTCATTGATCTTCCGCTCCGTCCCCAGTAATGCATTTTAAACACACTTCCCCTCTTCCTGTTGCATTGTAATGGTGTTGGCAAGGGGCCATGGAGACACAAAGCTGGAGCAAGTGGGGATTTAGCTGAAGGACATGGCGGGTGGGGGGGGGGTTTGTCAGTGGTGACTAATTATAAGGAGAGAGCCTTATAGTGGAGCTACAGGTACTGTAGATTAATTTAAAGCAAATTGGTTTTGTATAACCTCTTCCCTCTATAAAAACGGAAATGGGGGGAAAAAATTTAATCGCATCCCAAAATGATACAGAAAAAGGGAAAAAAATAATAATAATGTTGTACATTCAGTATTACTGTCCACATCGTTTGTGACGTGAATGTTAGGAGCTGCCTCCGATCTGGCTGCCCCTGTCGTTCATGACCTCCAAAATGCACTGTCCTCTGTGCGAGAGAAACCCCACTGGGATTAACACTTATTATTGGAGAAGCGTGGCTGTCCATCACACCTATAAAGCAGAGCTGTAGGGTATTGATATCCCGGCACGGTGGGGTGATGTGTAAAGAACGTCGTCCCTCAGATGATGAACGAACCTGCAGACCGATCTCTGTCGGCGTTCTCCGCCAGTGCTCTCCGCCGGGGGGATTTATCTCCGTGCTCGCGAAATGGTCTCGGACGAAACGCATTTTAACAATCTGCTTGACTCAGCCTTTGTCTGTACACCTTTGATATACAAGCACAACTTACCAGGGGTGTCACCGGAACCTTCCTGAGCCAAGCAATGAATCTTCTTCCCAAGCGGTGAAAATAAATGGATCGTTGGAATGATTACCCGCCGTGGCTCACAGAGTTATACTGCACATCTGCAGCAGAGTTAAATCCTCGTTGACCACTGCCATTAACCCACCAGTCAACTTCCTTTGGCATAGTGATCTTGAAATTTTATAAAATTGCAATATGCTGTGTTCCTTCAGGACAAGTAAGACTTTCTAGACACGCTGCCTGCTTCGTTTACACTGTGTGGACTGTCAGCTTTGCAGAAACACACACACTAGCATGTGTAGAATAGAGGTGCACTGAATCAGCAGTCGTCCACAGAGCAGTGCTCAATTTTCTCCTGTATGGCCCCGTGAGTTCAATTTACAGTCTCTTAGTTTAATTTATGATAGTGCAGGTAACTGCATCTTTGTCAGTAATGAAGATAGAAGCATAATTCATGTCGAGCATGATGTTTGTGGACAAAGTCTGAGCCACAGTGACCACTGTAGGATGGGAGTGGAATGACCACCCAGGAAGAGTTTAAAGCACAACTGAACTTTGTTGTGTAGTTACCTGGCCATGATATCATGATATGAGTCCAAATCGTGGCGAAATATGTTCTTTAGTTGCTCTGTGCTCCCCTGGGGTGATAATCCAGACTAGGGTATTTGTTTACCATTCACTTCTGTAGGGCAGCTAAAACGGTCTCAAAATTACACTTCTAGCATACCCATCCATAAGCGGATTCTGTCAACATTTTTTTATGATTTATTTTTATTTTTATTTTTTTAAGGAAAATAGTCAAGTCTAGGGCTGTTGTTAATTAGCTACCAGGTCACTGTCGGCTTGTTAGCCAAGAAAGCAAACAAATTACTACTACTAGTCTCCTTATGTGTTCCTCCCACAAATTATGTTTGTGCTGGATGTGGATAGTTCAATACAACTAAATGTGTACAGCACACCACAACTGACTTCAGAGTTCCTAACAAGTTTTGTGTGTGTGTGTGTGTGTCCACAGTTTACATGGAACTGTGAACCACAAAGAAAGGAACCCAACAGAAATGAGGATTGTTCAGAGCTGTCAAACGTTGATAACTTTGAAAGTGTTTTTAACTGTAAATCATTTGTCAGGACCTCATAAGCCTGTTATTTTGTCATTGTCTGCATTCTGAAAAGAGCAGTATAATAGAACGCAGCATAATAATAACAAACCTGTCTACAGATGACAACTGCTAGCAAAAAATGCTCCCCTTCTTGAATTCTAAAAACAAAATATCGGCATGTAATAAAAGATAGGTGTCAGTGAGGGGACATTGACAGGTGAGCAGTTTCTTTTCTCACACTGTTAATGAATAATTATGAGTCAAGGAATCCATTAAAATGTCAATTTCCATTGTTTTCTTTTTTATTGCGGTGCTTCTTTGGAACTGTCTGATTTTAAATTGATTATTTAGATGCATTAGTGTGGCTCATTTAAGATTAATGCTCACCTTTTTATGTGAATCGCAAGCTCTTTTTTGTAGTAACATGGGAATTCCATATAAATGAGAAAAGAGAAATGTTTCTAAATAGTATTGGTCAACTTCAGGAATAAAACATACAATACGGTGTATATGATACATTTTTGTCAATTTCCTGAATATGGTATTAGTCCACTAGAGGGCAGCTTTGAGCAGCTCCATTGCAACCTTTGACCTGGGTTTTCAAAAGAAGATAGTTGCATCACAATTGACTCTGTAAGTCACAGCCTTTTGGAGGGCTGCATTGGTGACATCCGGATATAATGTTATGCGAATGTAAAGTAGCTTTTTTTGTGTGGAATTTCAACAGGAGAGATGCCCTGGCATAAATGCTCCCCCACGTGCATCCACCCCCTCGCCCCATTGCTTGGAATCAATTTCAAACAAAACCAGTCATTGGTGTTTTCATGCTACCAAGCAACAGAAGTGTTGGCTTGGAGACCATAGTCCCCTGGCAGACAAACTTTCTCATCCGGTTTCAACATGTGTGCACATGAACGATCGGTTCCCTTAACTGCTTACCTTGTTTCACGATTCGTGAGTTCCTGATTACCCCTCTGACTGGATGTGCCTGAGTCTGAATAACAGCAGTACATGGGCTCAAAAGTGTAGCTTGGTGACTTGGTTTATTATTGACTTCTTTTATCCCCTCCAAAAAGACTTTGATTCAAGCTGCAGCAATATTCAGCAACATCCAGCAACAATTCAGCGTCAGACAGGAAGCAAACTCAGTTGAATCAAAAACACATGATATTTACTTCCCTTTGAAAATCAATAATAATAATAATGATACATTTTATTTATAAAGCACTTTACATTTGAAACAAATCTCAAAGTGCTACAGATTTAAAAATAGATAAGTAAAAACGAATAAAAAAAGAAAGAAAAGAAACAAGGCCATAAGCAATACAGTTAAAAATCAATGCAGCCGAGATTAAAACATACAATAAGATACATCATCAAGCCACAAATCACAAGTCAAATAAAATAAAATGAAATAAAATAAAATAACATAAATATAATACTGTTTCAACTACAATACAACAATCAAATTTCAATGCTACAATACAGCATATTTCAAAACAATGTGCAGGGTGTTGTCCTGGTTAATCATCATACTGTTTTAGAGCTGTTATGAAAGTGGCCTGCCTTACTTGGAAAAAATCTACATTTGTTAGAGTATGAATGCACTTGTTTTGAATGTTTCTTTTTTTATGGAAAGGCTTTTTTGTGTAACTAGTTCTACATTAGCTGAAGTCTATTGCTGGATTTTGCATCGCCTTCCTTTTGGGTGAAAACCTTTCAGAATAGTTCTAGCTGAATAAATGTTTTAAATGATGTACCTGTACTGGTCTACTATTGTGTTCAACAAAATAGGCTCGGAAACATGAAGGTCCTTCTGTGAAAAGGAAGGTGCACAATAAGAAGTAATATACTGTATAATATACTGGATATCCTTGGGAATTGGGACATAACCTTGTTTTTTTTCTTCTATTATGCTGGGAAAATATATTTCTATATATCAAAGTTCAGGCTATTAACTCCTGTAAAGGGTCCATCTCCCAGTGAATGTTTTTTATTTTTAATTTATTTATTTTTATTCTATAAAATGTTTTTTT